>PVKB01000233.1:903762-952807 GCA_004027205.1 Ctenodactylus gundi
ACATAGAGAGAAAGAGACAGAGACAGACAGATGAAAGAGAGACAAAGAGAGATTATCCATGCAATAGCACGGATGAATCTTAAGGCGAAAAGGCTGGACTCAAAAGCCCACATTGGGTATAACTTCATTAATATGGCTTTCTGGAAAAGGAAGACCTATAGAAACAGAAATCAAACCAATCGTTGCCCAGGACTGTTGGTGGGCGTAGAGGACTGACTGAAAAGAGATAGGAGAGAACTCCTTGGAATGCTGAAAACAGAGTACATCTCAGTAGTGGAGGTGGTTATACAACTGCATTTGTTGGCTGTTGGTGCTATAAAGAATACCATGGACTGAGTGTCTCAGTAGAAATTTATATTCTTACGGGACTGGATGCTGGAAATCCAAAATCAAAGTGGAGACGGTGTAGTTTCCCCTGCAGCCTCTCTTCTTTGCTTGCAGATGACTGTCCTGGCTGTGTGGCACATGGTCTTTCCTCTGTGAGCAAAATTCTTGGTGTCCTTCCACTTTTTCGACCATTACTAGTCTTACTGGATTGGGGCCCTATCTTTGTGACTTCAGTTTACTTTAATTATGTCCATAAAGGAACTATTTCATAACGATATTTGTTCATGTATTTATTTATTTACTGGCACTGGGGATCCAATCCAGGATCCTTCCAATGGTATCTATCCATAGCCAACTGTTTAGTTTTGATTTTTGAGACAGGGTCTAAGTTGCCGCAGGCTGGACTCAAACTTAAGGTCCTCCTGACTGGCGTCTCAATGGACTGGGGTTACAGGCATGTGCCACTAGGCCTGACTCAAGTAATGATATTTTGGTCAGAAGGGACTACATAGAAATTATTTCTCAGAACATATTTTTTGTTAAGCAACGCACCATCGTTTTAGAGGTTCCCAAAATTCAAAATATGAATTCAGGGATACACAATTCAGACTACAATTATCTTAGAACTGTATACATGTATGTATGTGTGTATATATATATATATATATATATATATATATATATATATATGTGTGTATATTGAGGTAAGGCCTTGCTCTTTATTCCAGGCTGGTTGTGAACTCACTTTGTGGCCTAGGCTGGCCTTGAATTCTCAGCAATACTGCTTCAGCCTCACAAGTGTACTGAGATTACAGGCGTGTGCCACCATCCCAGCTTATGTGGTACTGGGGAATCGAACCCAGAGGCCTCTAACCACTGTGCTGTTTCTTCAGCCCCAAAGAACTGTACACTTCTAAAAGTGCACTTTACTCTCTATATATTATGCCTTGATAAATAACAAAGATAAACTATTCACTTATGTAAAAATTATACTTTTGAAACAGATATCAAACACATATCTGAATATTTAGATGTAATTTATTTACTTTTGTGACATTTCTTTCTTCAGTGAGGCAAAAAAATTTCAAGAGCAAACAAAAGCCACCTAGAACCCTTCCAGTAGCTGTACTGAATGAGTTAAATGTCTCTTTAAAGTAGTAGTGTTTTGGACTCTGTAAAGCAGTCAGAAAACAGAAGGATTTAGGAGATCAGGGTATATCATGTCTAACACTGCCCATTCCTAGATCCCAGGTTCATAGTTCTTTGACTTGCATATGATAGGAAATTAAATACAAACAATGCCTGGTTTTATGTCCATGTTGAAATAGATCATGGTTTTAGTTGATATCAATTAATTGTGGGAGAGAGCTGCCAGGAAATATCAAGATCACCATGGGCTGCACATAAACAGACATATACAATGAGCAATAAATTTGTCATCTGTGCTGGACAGACAAGTTCAAAGCAAGATGTCCCACCCTGGATATTTCTTTTAATGGAAGAGATTAACGTTAGAGACTACAAAGAAGAATGCACAAATTGATAGTAGTGTCGGAAAGTGGCCAGTGGCCTCCGCTCCAGAGTCAGCCAGCCACGGTTTTCTCACTTATACAATAAAAGAAGTAATAGCTCCTGTTTCATGGAGTTGTAGCAAAGATTACAAGAATGTTGAGAAAATATGATTTATAGTTGAAGAAATTTGAGTTGTGTAGCCAGAAATAAATGGACGTGGGAGCAGGGCGGGTAAAGAATGGGAGGCATTTGGTTCATCTTTAAATATTTGCACAACCACTATTGGGAAGCACTGGACTTACTTTTGGTAGGTTTACAAGATAGAATTAGGTGAAATGGTGGGGTTTGCAGAGATGGAGATGGGACTGTGTCAATACATGGGAGAAAATTTTGGCAATCAATATTATTTAAAAGTGGAATTTGGGAGGTAGAGATAGGAAGATGACAAGATTGAGGCAAGCCCAGTCTCCATAGAAAGTCCCAGGCTAGCCTGAGCCATAGAGCTAGAGTTCCTATCTCAAAAACCAACCAACCAACTAACTAACTAGCTAACTAACTAACTAACTAATAAAAATAAAATCAAAACAATAGAATTTATTTAGTCAGGTGATTTCCAGACCACAGTGCAGGTTTAAGCAAAGGCTGATGTCTGTGTATTGAAGTGGTGTAGAGGGGGATTCTATATTAACCAAATGAATTTGGATTATTAGAGGTTCCCAAACTTGGCTATGTGGGAATCATCAGTAGCTCAGAAACTGCTAAGAAGCAGATACCACAGGTGGTTCTGATAAAGCTAGTGTCTGAATAGACAATTTGGACTGTCTTTATAAAAATTATTTTATTTATATATTTTTTGTAGCATTAGTAGTAGGCTATGATAGAATTCCAGTGTGAAAAGGCTTCGAATGTGGAGATGTAAAGACAAGCATCTTAGTTACGTATGTATTGCTGGGACACATTACCTGACACCCATAACTTAGGGAGGAAAGATTTATTTTTAGCTCAGAATTTCAGAAGGTCTCAGTGCATTCATGACCAGCTGGCAGTGGTGGAAGCTCAGGGCACAGGCCTCACCAGAGGAAAAGCTGTTCATGGCATAGAAATGGGGAGCTGAGTGAGCAAGGCAAAAGCAGAGCCCCTGTATGTCCTTCCAGGTTCAGCCCCAAGGATCTGCCACTTCCAGATCCAGCCTCAGTGATCTGCCACTTCCAGATCAAGACCCTGTGATCGGCCCATCCCAGCTAGGGCCTACCTCGTAGCAGCACATGAAATCATACACAATCCACGATACCCAAATACATAAGGTCTGGGGGGATATTCCAGATCCCAAATATAACAACAGGTAACAGCCAAACATCCTGGAGTTTCACAATTAGAATGGAGGCTCATAGATAAGGAAATCGGGGGAGTCTAGGCTGGAATGAGAAAACAGAGCCAGTTTTTGGGGAGATCTCCTAGGTGCAGGAATTGCAAGTTACCATGCAGGCTCCATTATGAATACAGCGTTTACAAATAATCTCATTCTGCAATGGTGAGATAATGTCACTTTCAGACTCAATAGTCCTTTGGATGTTCTCAAGCCTGGACCTGCAGCTTAAATCACCATCGTGTCTATTTTCTTCACCCCAGAACTATTCTTAGTGGTACCGCATGTGGCGGCTGATCCACAGTTTTGAGGTTCCCTTCCATTCCCAGGACAGAAGCTTTCGTTGTTGTCATTCCCTCAGCTGGTAAAGGAAGCACCCATGGAACCACTCACCACAAAAGCAACATGTCACTGTCTTGCTGATGGCAGAAGTGTCAGAGCCAGAAGGCAAAGTTCAGAGTTTTCTTTTAAGGGACAAGTTCTTGTGTCTAACCCCTGACTTCCTCTGTGTCAGCAATTTTGTTCTCATCACAAGGCAACTCTTAAGTTAATTAGTTGCAATTATTAGTGGAATGCACAATAGCAGAAGAGGGAAATGAGGCCATGGGGGAGATGCAGCAGGGTGTTCTGGGATAGTACGCAGAATGATCACCACTGTTCACAAGGACTAATTACCTTACAAAAATTCTGAAACCAAAACCTATTCGTGACTCCTCAGAGAGTAAAGGACATTTAGAAGTGCTAAGCATTAGGCAAATATTGCACCTACACAGGGTTCCTTCTCATATCTGCCCATATTGTGAGGCAATGATATATGTCCCTTAAGATGATTTCCTGTGGAAATACATTATAGTAGGCAGAAAGAATTATGAGGCTTGTTAGATGCAAGTTTGAAGGCTTTTTTTTTTAGCAGTGGGATTTGGGGCCAGTCAGTCCCCTCATCTATAGAATGAAGACAGGGACAACAACCTTGAAGGATATTGGAGCCTCACATGTGAAGTGCCTATGACCACAGTTCTACTTCCATCACTGCAGGTTGAGTTCCTGACTGCCTTCCCTTGCTCTCTCACTGGGCCAAATACAGTTTGGTTGGTCCCACCTTCCTGCCTTTAAGACATCATTACTGGGCTGGAGGAATGGCTCAACAGTTAAAGCGCTTGCCTAGCAAGCGTTAAATCAAATGCTAAGTATCCGAGTTCGATTCCCCAGCATCACGTAAGCTGGGTGTGGTGGTGCACGCCTGTAATCCCAGTGCTTGGGAAACTGAGACAGGAGGATTGCTGTGAGTTCAAGGCCAGCCTGGACTCCATAATGTGTTTGGGAGCAGCCTGGGCTGCAGAGTGAGACCCTGTCTCAAAAAAAAAAAAAAAAAAAAGAAAAAAGAAAAGAAAAAAATGACATCATTACTATTCTAGGATTGCCTCTGCAACTCTAGTAACATTCTCAGTCAGATATATAAGAATTTGCCCTTTTTAGGGAGGCATTACAATAATAACATGCTGAACTGTTTGGAGTACTAGAAGCATTGGTACAAAGTGCTAAAAATTGGGTGAGAAATTTGTCTTATAGTTCTAAAAGCCATACTCTCGAATGAAAGTGTTAGTAGGACCATACTCTTTCTGAGGTATCTTCCAGTTTCTGGTGTTTGTATTTAATCCGTGACATCCCTGGTTTATAGAGGCATCACTCCCATCTTGTGGCTTTATCTGGTGTGTTTTTTGAGAGACTTTCCTCTGTGCATGTCTATTATCTGTACACAAATTCTCCCTCCTCCTTCTTTAAAAAAATATATTAGCCGTATTGGATTAGAGCTCATCCTAATGAGTTCAATTTAACTTTATTACCTCTGTAGAGTCCCTGTTTCCAAATAAAAATCCTATTCTGTGCTACTAGGAATTAGAACCTCAACATAATTTTGAATGTAACAACCAATAACAGGAGTAGTGGAGGTCTGGGTTTAAATCTTGGCTCTGTCTCTTATTAGATACAAACTTGGTCCAATTATTCACCTTTATAAGCTTTAGTTTGCTCATTCTTAAACTTGAGGCTATAACATCAACCACCCTGTCAGATTAAAGTAAAAAGGGAATAATATTTTTAAATGTTTGACAAATTAAAAAGAGGAGAAATTTCTCTCTATCTTAGTTACTTTCTCATTGCTAAAAGAGAGAACACTCTACATCCACAACTTTAGAGAGGAAAGATTCGTTTTAACTCACAGTTTTGGGAAGTCACAGTCCATTCATAGGCGAGTGGTTGGAAATGGTGGAGCCACTTGGTGGGGCCTGAACCAGAGCCAGAGCTCCTTATGGCATAGCAGAATAGAGACAAGTGTAGGAGGAAGGGCAGAATCAGCATAATCCCCTCCAGGTCAGCCCCTAAGCATCCACCCTGTTCAGCCATGCCCCACCTCCCAACAGTACACAGTGTCTATGGGTACATGAAGCATATGCCCCTGGCCCCCAAAAGACTCATGTTTACCTCCTTATGCAAAATACGTTTAGTCCTTGTCTAAGAGCTGCCAAAGCCTTAACAGGAATAAAAGCCCAAGTCCAAAGACTCCTCTGAGAAGTAAGGTAAGCTCTCTGCTGTGAGTTCCTGTGGAAACCAAAAAGCTAAGCACTTTCAGCATACAATGGCACAGGGTAAATATTCCTGGTAGGAGTAGGAGGATAGAAAGCAACTGGACCAAAGCAGATTGTAACGTCAGCAGGGCAAGGGTAAAATCTCATCCAGCATCTGCAATAAACTGTGCCGGGGTAAACTGTGGTGAGATGTGAACCCCAAAGGACCTGGGTGGCCCCACCACTACAGTATTGTCTGTTATTAAAACCTGCATTGCTTCTTCTTTGAGCTGGATCCACTCACAGCCTGCAGCTTTTCATAGCCGATGATATACATTTCTGACATCTTACAATTTTTCAAAGTCTCCATCGCACTTTAGGCTTCTCCTTCACAACTTTGTACACTGCCCACCCAGGGGCACACTGCCTGGTTTCAAGGCCTTCCTTGGATATCTGGGTGGAAGCCTCCATGATTCCACAACTCGTGAACTCTCCAAGCCTGTCTAGGTAGGACTGTGTGAATGTCGCCAAGGCCTGCCACTGGCTTGAGTAGTAGCCTGACCTCCTTGGACAAATGCCATAGAGGCTCTTTGAGTTCTTTGATGGTTGAATGCCAGGTGACTAAACTCTGGCAGGCATTTTCCTTTTTGGTCCTGAGGTACACCTCTCAGAGAAAGTCTTTTGTCTTTTCACCCTCAACTTGAAAAAGGGTGGAGTCTTGTTGACTTTTGAGATGCCCTGAAAGCATCTTTTCCATAATCCTAAATACTTGGCTTCTTTTTAATGCTAAGCTCTTTAACTTCCCTGATTTCTTTGCCTCAACTCTGCAGGCCCTCTCAGTCTGGCAAAAGTGAAAACGCCAACAAACTTACTGCCAGGACATAGCCTGCATGGTTTTTAGACCACTTGCCCATACCATTCTCCTTCCCATCTGAAAGTTCTAGAGTGTGGTCTCTACCAAATTTCTATCAGCATTCCAGTGTTCTGAGCTTTGACCAGAATCTCCCATCAAACTCAGTTCAGAGCACTCCACGCCTTCTCTAGCCGGCATCCTCAAACCTTTCCAAATTCCTCACACAAACCAGTTCCAAAGGCTTTCAAATCACATGGTCAGGTAAGGTCACAGTAGTGACCACACTTCTCTGGTACTGACTGGGACAGTGGTGTTGCCACTCTGTTAGGGAGTATAAGCTACTGAAAGGAGAAGGATGGAATGAAGTAACTTAGTTACTTTCTCATCATCGTTGGAACAGAATACCTGACATCCACAACTTTAAGCAAGAAAGATTTATTTTAGCTCACAGTTTCAAAAGCTCACAATCTATTTAGGGGATTTGGGCAGTTGGAAATGGTAGAATCACACGGACAGGCCAGACCCGGGACTGTAGAAAGAGCTCTTCACGGCATGGCAGAACAGAGCCAAGGATAAAGCCAGCACATGCCCCTCCACGTCAAGCCCCAAGCACCCACCCCTCCAGCCAGGCCTACCTCCCAACAGTATTTAGTGTGAGACTTTTGGAGAACACTTGAGAACCAAACCACAACTTTGTTTTTTTTAATAAAAAATCCAAAATGTAAAACACATTTCAACAAAGCTGTTCTGGTTAAAATAGGGTTGATCAGAAAGAGCTAGAAATGTTATATTGACATTCCTCATGTAATCTTTAAGACATATCCCATTTTTGCTTTTAATTTTGAGACAAGGTCTTCCTAAGTCAATAAGTTGCCCAGGCTGGCTTCAAACTTGTAATCCTGCCTCAGTCTCCTGGAGTAGTGGAATTGCAGGCCTGCTCCACAGATTTTTGTTTGCCTAATTTTTGTTTCAGTCAGTACTAGGAATTGAATCTAGGACATTACAGATGCTAAGCAAGTACTTGGCCACAGAGCTACGTCCCTCCCACCCCGTCCCACCTTCTACCCCCGATTTTTAAGACAGTGTCTCATTAAGTTGCCCAAGCTGACCTCTTTTGGCCTTTGCCTCAATTTCTCAAGTAGCTGAGATTCTAGGTATTTGCGGCCACTCTTCACATAAAATAGACTCTTGAAACTAGGTTCCAAATATCCACGTATTTAGCAATCTTTCAGGGTGATTCTGTTTAGTACACTAATTTGCTGGATTTTTTTTTTTAATGTATTGACTTTCTTCAAACCCATATCTCTTGGTCACAACCCCTGGCACCCCAGTGTGGTGAAAATCTGCAGGATCTTTTTTGGCTTCTCATAATAATTACCTTGTAGGTAGCACTTTATAATAGTTGAAGGGACTCTGATTTGGGATCAGGAGACCTCAAGCCTAATCATCCTTTTTATTCAATTTTCCCATGGGAACTTGGCCTAAGCGTGTACCCGGTGCTTCTCAGAGGTAACGGTTGCACCTCAGACTGCCTTGTACCCATCACTGGGTCAGTATAATAGCAGAAGCAACCACAATTGTTTCTCATGTGCAATGCCACAAAATGCATCTCCATTTCTTTAGAAAATTATAGACTGCCACAAATTGCTTCCCTTGAACTTATCACATACACAGAAAAAAACCAAAAAATATATTTACATGTATCCATATGGAGATACATGTACCTCTTTCATACACCCATACATTCAACACTTTTAATTAAACAGCTGGACCAGAGTCAGAGAGCACCCAGTCTCAAGATATTCTGTATGTAGGCAATCTGCTTTGACCCATACCCAGAACTTATTCTTGTTTTACGTGCAATTGTGACAGATTTTGGTTACCTAAATTCCTATTTTCAAGGAGAATAAAAGCAGGAAACCTACAGAACAAAAATAGTTCCAAGTGGGTGGGAATAGCAAAAGCAACATTGCAAGGTAAACATCCTCCAAAAAACACTATAACAGATATTTCCTGGGCCCCCAAGTGTAGGGATAAGTGATCCTTCGTACCTTCTGACATGCTGATGACTGAATTATCCAGTAGGCTAGATTCAGTTGTTCATTTTCTGTTTAGAAAGCATGGGTATGAGAATTTTAACTAAAAACATTAGTATCTTGAATGTTAAAAATTTCAGCCATGATTTGGCCTCTGAGAATCACAGCATTTTAGTATATGACCACAAACTTCCACACCAGGCTGACCAGGGGGGAGTAACCTTTTGTTGTCCTTCCTCCGAAGGTGGTGAGTTGGATAGAAGTAGGCTTTCTGCCATTACAGTGTTAGATCAATTCTAAGGCTCTTTCCAAGTGGCAGAGAATGAAGCTAAGTTGAGGCAAAGGGAAAAGTTCACCGTCAGTCACAATTAGTGAATGTCCACACATCATTCCGTCCTTCTCCTTTCAGTATCTTATACTCCCTAAGAGAGTGGCAACACCACTGTCCCAGTCATTCCGTCATCCGTCCATCCCTGCATTGCCCTCCAGGTCCAGATCTCTTCCTACTCTTCCAGTTAGCTCTCATCGGACACTTTTGCCAAGAAGCTGCCCAGAACCTTGAGCTGAAGCTGATCTCTCCTCTGAACTTCCATACGAGGATACTGAGCTCTCCCACGAGAGCTGTTTTTCAGCTGTTTCCTTATTAATTTCAGTTTCTTTCTCCTAGTAACCTATAGTTTGCTTAAGGACTGAGCCTGAATTTGATTCATTTCTGTGTCTTCAACAGCGCTTGGCACAGCCTCTCATATATAATGAGTGGTTAATAAATGCTAGTTGAATGAGTAAACAAATTGAGACAGTCGTTGCATTTATCATTATGACGTTGATAGCTTCTTTTATTTATCCTTTGCTTTTGCCATTGTTACTTTGTTGACCAGAATTAGAGTCTAGGGGAAATACGAATTCCCGGACAGAGGCATTCAGATGGAAAATTAGCACTCTGGTTCTTTTTCTCTTAGGAGAGCGACAACTTTCCCTCCTCTCACAATACGGGGCCTAGGAATGTTGGCTTTTCTCAAATGAAGAGAAAGTCATTGGCCGTCATAATATGGTATTATACTTATGACTATGGCTTCAAAGCATTTTTAAAAAGTTTTCTTTGCTTCATTTGTTCTTTACAAGAAATAGTCTAATAGCATATTTATACAATGAATAGGGCTTTCAAAATGCTGTCATGTGCACAATCTTTTTTTGGCCGTCATCACAAAATACAATGGCAGGTAAGACAGATGCTATTATCCTAGCATTTCAGATGGATGCTCAGAGGCTCAGTGAGCTAATGGGCATTGTTCAAGGTTATACAGGTTTTATTTTATTTTCATGGTACTGAGATCCAACCTCAGGTCTTTGCACGGAGCCCAATTTTTAACTTTGTTTTGAGACAAGGTCTTGCCAAGTTGCCAAGCTGACCGTGCTAAGCTTGAACTTGTGATCCTCCCATGGAGCCTTTCAAGAGTGTTGGGATCATAGGCCTGCACCACTAGACCCAGCTTCAAGGTCACAGGAAGTGATGGAACCAAGGCGACTTTGTTGGCATTCAGTCTAACACCTGACCCAGCAGAATATAAAGAAATTGCTAATTCAAATTTTTCTTGGTTAGTTCTTCCATCTTCGGACACCCACAGTGAGCACTGATTTTTTTACTCTCTTAGCACTTTCTACCTTGTACTGTTGTTATTATTATTATTTTGCAATACAGAGGCAGCATAATGATTAATTTTGTGTGTCAGTTTGGCTAGACTACAGTATGCAGACATTGACCAACCACCGATCCAGATGGAAGACACATTTAAAATAATATTAGCATTTAATTCAGTGGAGTTGGGCTGCAGCAGACGCCCATCTGTACTGTGGGTAGGTGTTCCAGTCAGTTGCAAGTCATAAGAGAAAAAAAGAAGAGGTGAGAAAGCTCCAGGTGCCTTCGGGCTCAGGCTGCAACATCAGCTTTTCTTTGGGTTTTTAGCCTGCCTGCCTGTTCTGTAGACTTCAGACATGCCAGCCTCCACCATTATGTAAGCCAAATCCTAAAAATAGACCTCTCTCTCTTGATATATAGGTACATTCTATTAGTTCTGTTTCTCTTGAGAACTCTAATATAGACAGCTCCTAATTTATGAGGATAATTTGTTTTACAAATATATTTAGATTTAACATGCAAGAACCAAAAACTTGTAATGACATTAAACTTTCCAAAAAAACAAAAATAGAAAACTCTCCACTAATAAAAAAGCAAACAAACAATTAAAAAATTTTTTTCAATACACTGGACACTATTAGAAATAAAGTTTCAGTTCCTTATTCTGAAAACTTACCATAAGAAAAGAGTTAAGAACGAAATTGGATTAGGGCAACCAAGCCTTAATTGATGAGAGAAATTTCTCTTTTGTAAAATAATTCCAGCCAATATATGGAGAGGAATGGTAGAGCTCTAGCTGGGCTTTGGGGTAATAATTGATTCAGGCAGTGGCCAACAGTGGATAGGTCTGTGAGAGGAAATACCAGTGGCTTTGCAGTGGAGATCATGCCGGCATCACCAGAATCTACTCATCAGCATGAGTCCTACTAAAAGCAGGGCCAACAGGCAGGGAGACCCTCCGTACCCGGGGCAATGTCCAGGAAACAGGAGCATCCTGAAAAATCCGTGCCGAGAAAGCAGATGACCCTGTATCAGACCTTTATCTAACTTCAGCGCGTAGGAAACGTGGCAGACAGAAGAGCAAACTCCACAGCGAAATAAGCAGACAGAGTCCCAACGCGCAGGGTGAGCAATAGTGAAAGAGGTGGCAGTACTAACTGCACTAAGATAAAAGGCAGAACTGGGACTGACCTATGCAAAATTGAGCAGTTGTCATCATGAGAATATGGTAGGCTCTAAAGGACTAGTGACCTGGGTCCTGCAATAGGCCAAAGGTATAAGGAAAAGGCAAGGGAGACTGTTCCAGATTAAAAAGATATTTTCTAGACATTAGGACCAAATGTAATATGACGACCTGTTTCAGATTTTGATTTCAGCTATTCAAAAAAATATGCCCCCATTGACAGGATGGCAGGCAGTAGTGAAAAATCCTTTTGTTGTAGATATAATATTAAAGCAATATAAGAAAATCTCTAAATTGTGTAGAAGTGCATAATGAAACACACAGGGGTAAAATGACATGATACGTGTGATTTTACAAAATAATATTTAAAGCACAGATTAGACTAATATGGCAACTTTTTGGTTATTATTGCATTTAGATGATAGTTTTATTAAGACTGTCTGTCATTCTCTCTACTTAATATATCTGAAATGTTTCATCATAGAAGTAAAAAGTTAAGAGAAAAGCATTTCCTAAAAATCATCACATTGTGTGACTGTTGGTCTAAGTGTAAAATTGTCTTCTTACTCTGTGATTTATGAAGAAATGTCAAATTGAATCCACATTGTACTTGTTATATGTAGTTCCAAGCTCTTTGCACGTCACAGTTACTTCAACCCCATAAAACCTAGGAGGTGTACATCTATTATCATTTTTATTTTGCCTATAAGTAAACAAAAGCACCTAGACAAAAAGTAACCAAGGTTACGTAGCAAGATTGCTGAGAAACTAGGGAATGAACCAGGCAGTGATATTTCTGGCATCCATATATTAACATTCCACCCTTTTATAGTAATACCAGTTTCTCTGATTAGAGTTATTTTAATTTTAGTTAATTAATTAATTAGTTTTGATTTAAAGTGATTTACGACAATGAATGGAGACAAACAAAACGAAGAGAAAGAGCTTTCCTCCAGGAACAGTGTTGGCCAAAATTGTAGAACCCATGAAATTTGCTTTGACGTGTGTTAATACTTCCGCTTTGGTCTCTCTTAGTTCCTTCAGGTTCTCAGTGACTGAAGGCCTCTTTCTAATCTCTTTTATCACAACTGGCTAGGGGTAGTTATTAAAGCGGAGATTCAACTGCCAATCACACTGGACTCTAGGTGATGTAGAGATGGATTATAGAACCTTGGCAGGGGTATTTTTGGCAGGGGTGGACAGGGTCTCTGAACTCACTACGGAGCCTCAGCTGGCCTCGAATTCACAGTAATCACCCAGCCTCAGACTCCTGAGTGCTGCAATTACAGGTGTGTACCCCATCCCTGGTTTATGCAGTGCTTGGGAATCAGGGCCTTGTGCTTGCTAGGCAAGTGCTCTCACTGCTGTGCTCCTCCTCCTGTTTGGAAGGTGCATTTTTAAAAAGCACTCTGATGATTTTGCTGTAGTTTGTTCTTGACCACACTTTTAGAAACACGGGACTGTTGTTTTACACCAATAAGCCAGTAACATCATTACACAAAGTGAAATCTCTCTCTCTCTCTCTCTCTCTCTCTTTCTCTCTCTCTCTCTCTCTCTCTCTTTCTCTCTCTCTGTGCTAATCTCCAAGTCAAATGTCTAGTCTCTGTTCTCTACTTCAGCGTGAAAGGAAAAGCAATCTAGTCAAACAAATCAATTTATGCTAAAATGAGGATCACATAGCAGCTATTTCAAATATCTAAAATTATTTGCATTGTAAAAAGATAATTTGCAACCAAATTAGAGCTCAGTTGACTGATTAATATATATGTTCACTTGTTTATTTGACAAATATATTATATGCAGAGAGAAGAAATCATGGCCTTTGCTTTCCAGGAGCTTGTGCTCCTAGTAAGAGAAACTAAGAACAGGAGATTCTAGCAGAGTGAAAAAGCACCCTTCTGGAGTTTTAGGACAGGGTGCTATGGGCTCATAGAACAAGCTTTCCTAAGTCACAGTGGTGTGGCTGGGGAGTGATCAAGAATGAGAGAAAGAGGTATTCCAGCTGAGCCCTGAAATTATCTGCAAAAACTCAGAGACTAAGAAGAAGGCAGAGACTACATAAGAAACCACAAATGAGAAGTGCTGGAACTGACCATGTGAGCAGGGTGAGCGGAATAGCAGAAAATGAGCTGAGAACGCACGTGGTGCTGTCTGCCTCAGTTCTATGGGCAAATGGAAAGTTTGATTCACTGGAAGCTTCTTCCTCTTTCTTTAGACGGTGTGGCCCTTGGGAAGCCCTGGCAGACATCTCAGAGAGGAGACAGCAGTTTAAGTGAAATTCCCAGTTCTTTCCTTCCTTGAGAAACTAGGCTGAGATTTCTTGCCACAAACTACCTGGAGTGGTGTTGAGCAGCCTTTTCCTTTCTGCAGGAAATGGTTGGAAGAAGCCTAAAGGTCGTCTGGATTTTGGACCAGCCTCAAGCCAGGCTGATAGCTGCCTCTGGAAAAAGCTGCTGGAAATTTCTGAAAATCCAGTAAGATGTGAGGCAACATTCTAGGAGGACAAGGCAGGAGGATCTCGAGTTTGAACATAGCCTAGATAACTTAGTGACTTAGAGAGACCCTGTCCCAAAATCAAAAATAAAAAGCGGGCTGGGGATGTAGCTCAGAGTGAAGGCCTTAGACTGGATCCCCATAATATGCTAATTATGTGCTATTAAGGAAAAAATGCTAATCTCTGAATAGCATGTGATATGCCATGATTGTATGAAAGATATAAACTACATATGAGTGTTTGTGTATGACTAAAAGCACACACAGAGAGAAAATAGAGAGGGGGAGACAAATAGCTATGCTTTTCTCCCCTCAACACTTACGTTTTTAGAAATTGAATCCCCTTTGTCCTGGCTTGTTGCAATGTTCATGACCTAATTTTACTCGCTAGTTTCCCTCTTTTGGTCTTCGCCCAACCTACTAGATCTGCTGAGTCTGTAGAGAACTGTAAAAACTTGCCCTCTCCATCCTTGGGGCCTGGAAGTCTTTGCGACTCTGGCTCCAGGCAGAGGGGTCCTGATCCTGCACTGTTGGTATGAAGGCTGCATTATGAAATATTCCCCCAGAGGCCCTTTCCCTTCTTTTAAACACCCAAGCAATAATGATGATTAAATTGTGTATGGTGGATATTCCTTCCAGCAATTAAAAAGTAACCAAGACAATGTCTAAGTATAAAGAAGAAGATTTTCCCAACTGCCTAGGGTTCATGTTTTGCATGAAATTTTAGTGCATGTGCTTCTAGGCAAACATACATGTATATTTTATATTTTGGTAACATCATGGGATATTATATAGGCTTTTCAGATATTAGCATTTTTCACTTAATCGTACGTGACTAGTATATTACAAATGTTAACAAATTTATTGCTGTAACAATGTATATTATTTCAACGTAATGAGGTACCCTAATTTATTAGAGCATTCACACTTTTAAACATTCAGTTTGTGGTCAATGTTTTATTCTCTTATTGTTTGTTTTAGGGATTGAACTCAGTTCCTTCACACTGAGCTGCTTCCCCAGTCATTTACTTATTTATTTAAAACTTTGAGATAAGATTTCACTAAGTGGTCCGGGCTAGGCACAAACTTGTAACTTCAGTATCCCAGAATAATGCTGGGATCACTCTTGTGTACCACCATACCTGGTTAATGTTTAATTCTTTATTTCTTAATTCATTTTACACACACACACACACACACACACACAACACACACACACACACACACACACACACACACACACACATTGTTTTTTTTTTTTTTTTTTTGAGACAGGGTCTCGCTCTATAGCTCAGACTTATCTTGACCTCACTGTGGAGCCCAGGCTGGCCTTGGACTCACAGCAATTCTCCTATCTCAGCCTCCTGAGTGCTGGGATTACAGGCATGTGCCACCATGCCTGGCTTATGAGGCGCTGGGGAATCAAACTTAGGTCCTTAGCACTTACCTAAGTGATTGCTAGGCAAGTGCTTTCACCACTGAGCCATTCCTCCATCCCTATATTTGATTTTTACCAAAAGAAATTATTGAAAGTGGAGCTGGTGATTGGAATTTTTAAATATCCTAAAGACTTTTCAATATATACACACATAGTCAATTTACCCAGTAAAAAAACCTCACGTGACTCTACATGCCCAGCGATGGTATAGAATTCCTCATCTTCCTCTGTTCATATCACCGTTATCATCAAAGCCATTCTCAGCATAACTAAGATTTGCTGAGCATTTAGCGTGTATGTGCCTGGCAGATTTCTAAACATTTTATTTATTAAAAATTCATTTAATTATCACAGAAAATTTCTGGCAGACACTATGATGATTCAAAATGTACAATGTGGAAACTGATACAATGTTATATTTAAAAACCAGAAGTACTTAAGAGACATAAAATAAAACAGGTATTACCTTTATGTTCAAATCTCACTTTTAACAGTAGCCATTGTTAAAAGAAAAAATACATTTATATTTGCCTACGTGCTTTCTATCTATATAAAAACATACAAGAGTGAGAATGCATTTTTTATATAGAAGAGATCATATTAACAAACCATCACAATTTCTACGATATTCTTATTCTAAGAATGGGTCATGACCATCTTCCCAAAGCCGTTCTTGGAGACTTATGTCATCACCTTTCACAGGTGCATGACTTTTCACGTTGGTTTGTGTTTGTTTCTCTTCTCTCAACCAGGCCATTAGTTCTGGAATCCATGACATAACCCTATGACACTTAGTGAAGGTTTGAACACATAGCAAGTGAGCACTGAATGGAAAATGTTGTGTTCTAAACAGTGTATAGTTTATCTAAAAACTCAAATATTTTAATGGAGTTGCCCATCTGAGAAAAGCTACCCTGAGCAAGTAATAAATCTCTAATTAATGCCATTAGTTAGCTAATGACATTAGCAATGGGCTGCACCTGGGCTGGGGACCCTGGGAAACTGTATTTTTTTAGGAGTCATAGCACCTTCAAAGTCTGTTTACTCATAGTTACATCATCAAAATTGTTCTCAGTTGAGTGGAAAATCACTAAAAGGACTCACAGGGGCCTGGCTTCTGTTACTAACCATGCTGGTATGACCTTCAACAAGGTGTTTGTCCTCCATCTTTGCTGTTGCATGAAGAGTGGGCCATGAGGGCCCTTGGTAGCTGAATTTATAAGCAAGAGCAAATCCTACCTTTGGGGGCCACATTGTGGGAATGGCCTGACAGCACAGGTTCTCCAAAGAATAACTTTAACTGTTAGTCTGCACACTTGACTTTTTTTAAGATGGAAAAAATGCATAAAGGAGAGCATATGATAGGGTTTAGAGTGAGAGGGAGAAGGGAACCAAGTCTGCCGGATGGCGCACCAGAAATGGTGTAGGGGAAGTCAGTCTATGCTCTTCCTTCCCTCCCACTTCCAGCATCTTCCAAACAGATTTCGACTATGATCTGGGAGACTGGCTTATGAGGAGACATTTGATTGGGTCCTATGTAAATCGATGTATGCGGAAATGAGAAAGGGTGGCAGTTTGTACTATCCGACAAGTATCAAAATGTGTACAAAGATTGCCAGAAAAGGCAAGACAACAGTATTAGCATAATCCGGTTAATGAAATTATGGATGATTTTAATTTTCTTCCCTATACTTTGCTCTATTTTTTCAAGCTTTCCCAGATAAACAGACATTCTTTTTATAATCAGAAAAATGCAATCAGAAAAGATCTTCAAATATTAAACAATGGAGTCAAGCTAGATGCTATTAGAGATCGCTTTGAGTGATTACCATCATCTTTCTTTCCTTTTTAATAATTTTCAATATTACCCTAACAAATCTGTATTAATTTTAGAAGGAAAATAACCCTACTAGGGCAACTACTTACTCCAAATTTATCCTTTCTCTTTTGCTGTCTAAGGAAATCCAGATTTTGTTGGGAATAGCAGTGTTCTCAACAAAAATTTGCATCTTTCTGTCCTCCATGTAGATTGATGTAGGCATTTAAATAAGTTCTATCCAGTGGAATATAAGCAGAATTTGTGTGCTAATCCTCTCAGCTAACTCATCTGGCTCAAGCTCTCCTATTCCTCTTCTGTCTAGAACTCTAGCTCAGGATTTGGAACTGCAGCGACCAAGTTGTAAAGAGACGATAACAAGGATGAACTAACTAACTGTTTAAGCAGAAGTAAAGGTATCTGGATTATTGGCACCCCTTGAAACTCTATACCTGGCCAAACCACTATCCTTCCAACACTGGGCTGTCAGAGAGGGCATAAACTTTCCATCATGTTTTGAACACTGTATTCTGGCTCTTTATTAGTCCTAACTAATACTTTCTAACTAATACATCAACCTAACCAACAATAACAGCAATAATCCAAATTAAGTCCTCACAACTGTGACCATCTTAAAAATGGTTTTAGGAAGAATGCAATTGAAATTCACTTAGGACAGAAATAAAAAGCAATGTTCTACTAAAAATTAAGGATTGTCTCTGAAGGCCTAATAAATCTAAAATGTTTCCCATTGTCAATGTTCCGTGCTTGGTGGTGAGTTCATTATTTCTACATTTGGGGACAATAAGTTTGTTAATACACTCCAGCAAATAGGAAATCAGTGCACCACCATATGCCTGAACTGAGACCATTTGTCACGGTTTATGCTCCTTCCAAAGAGCGCAGAACAGACTTTGACTTAAAGAAGCACCAACGTGGGGATCATTACTTGAAATGTCAGATGGAAAACATATTAGCAATTGGGGTGTGTGCGCACATCCCATGGAAGGAAAAGGACCCAACCTTCAGTTAAGCTTCCTGCTGAGGCTCTCTGATCAACAACAGTGCTGCAGCCATGGGCGTTTTTTCAGAACAAATCCTCATTAAGAATGAACTAGTTGCTTCATTTTAAAAGGCCAAGTGGCCAGCGCTGGAAGAACCTTGGAAGGCTGCTAATGAACTCAGGCACTTTTCTTATGCAGCTGAGCAAGGGAGATCTAAAGCCTCCTAGGAAGAGGACGACTGAGTTAGAATTCAAAATAGCCCCAGGCTCTTGCCCCAAGGCATGTTTTGTTGATTCCGTTTCTTAGCTGTCCCCTTTTACAGGGCCTGTGGAGGGGGGCTTAACTGGCAGCCCTCACTGTTGATCACATGCTCATTCATTGCGAGACTGCCCTTTCTCCAGCCCTCTTGGTTTAGGGATGTCTACGCATTCCACTCTCCCCCCTCCTGGTTCCAGCTGCACTTTTGCACTTTGTGTTCTACATGAAACACTCAGTCTCTTTCTTGTGGATCCAGCTGTGAAAGAACACACAGGAAATGTGTAGGATTTGCAAACTAATGGCAGAACTTATCTTTGTATGTAACAAACTCTTTAAGGAACTCTGTGAAACATTTTTAGCTACAAATTTCTGGTCCAAACTTGAAAATCACTGTTTTTCTTTTTAAAATTCCTAGGTCCACTTCTTAGACAAGGTGCTCATCCTTACTCATCCAGAGCTAAACCTGGGGTTAGGTGTGGGGATATGGCAGGAGGAAACGAGGGCTAGAAGGAAATTATTCCCATTACACATAGACAAAGTAAGAGGTGGTATGGTGTAGTGTTGTGGGTCTACAAAATTTGTTGTACAAAATTCAGTGAATGTGCATATAAAGAACATGTATGTGTGTATATTTAATGTATAAGATAAGCACAGGTGTGAATTTTCTTACTAAAAGGGAAGCAAGTATGCTCAAAGATATTCGGAGGTCATTAACTTCAAAAGTGAGCTTTAGATACCAGCTACCTAATAAATATACATAAAATGGAAGAACAATGTGTCTTTCAGGGTTGTAGTGATGATTCAGACAACATATACTTGGTATAATTTTTTTTCTGCCACTTGGTAACCTTGATGAGGACAGAGCTTATCTTTTATGGGCAATGCCTTCCACCTGAACTAATTTTCTGAATGAGATTGCGCTATACACACCACAAAATTGGCAAAAAATAAAAACCTGAAAATGACATGATGATGGGAATAACCTTCAATTCACAAATAGGGAAATCAGTCACAAATTTAGATGATGCATTGTTAGTAACATGATTTATAACACTTCGCAACGGATGGTGAGTCACCAGTCTGTTATGACTCTATGGGTCTTAACCATGTTTATAATCATAACTTATCATACCTTGTCATCTAATCTGGTTGAAATTTTTATGAGACTGGTCCCCTTGCTCTGCCTTGCCATGTGATGCTTTCTAACATATTGTGATGCGGTAAGTCACTATATAAATTGCTTCTTTCTATAACCAGAGAAACGTTTGTGAAGTTCTAGAGCAGAAAAGATTTAGGAAGGCCTGCTGGTGGCGAGGGTTGTTAAATTCAATCTGATTGTGTTGTGGTTCATTTCTGCATCTGCCACCACCGGATCAAGCTCAGGGCCTTCACACTAAGCTACATTGCCCTGCATTTTTAATATTTGATTTTGAGACAAGGTCTCTCTGAGTTGTTCATTTGCCCAGGCTGGGTTTGAGTGAGTGATCCCCCTACCTCAGTCTACCAGAATGCTAGCATTATAGGACTGTGCCCCTGGACCTGGCCTATCTTGAAAAAATCAATTATTTGCTTTTCTCATTCTCTTGGATGCATCATGATTGTATGTATAATAACTGATGCATGTGAGTTTTTCTCCAAAATCTTATTGAAATGTTAGTTTCTCTCTCTCTCAAAGGCCAACAGCTTTTCAAGGATCAATTTCTATGAAACAGTTTTTTTTTTTTTTTAATCCATTGTGACTGATGCTCTGGATTCCAAATTACCACTGTGCTTCCCTTGGGCAAACTTAGGTCCATCTTGGAGCAACACACTTTTTTTCCCCCCTCAGGCCCATTGTGTTTCCAGATCAAGTCTCCATCTTTTGCAGGTATCTGTGCAGTCATGCCTGTCAACATTACAGTCATTGTGGCCATGGGGCTGGACATGTGCTGGACAGAGAACCAGAAGATCCTAGTATATGGCCAAAGTTTAATTAAGAAACGAACGAGTGTGGAGAAGCCTTGAGAGAAAAAATAATAAACATGTGCAGGCAACTTCCCAGTCACTATCTCGGGAGATTATGAAACAACTAAGAACTTTCTTAACTTTGTTCTGGAGTCAGAAATCCTTATCAGGAGCTGACGGCACAAGAAGGGTAGAGTTGAAATAGGCCAAGACGGCACATGTAGGTAATGGATGCTGTCTTGCTTTCTCTCCGTCAGCCATTGGAGTTCTTGGGGAAAATGAGAAAGAAGGTGTCTGTGACACTCCTGAGCAAAACTGGACTCTCTCCCCATCCTCTCCCCACCCTGTTCCCATTTCTCAGGGAATTTTGCCCTTGTCGAGAAGACTGAGTTATTCAGGATCCTCCAAAAGTAAAGGCAGGGAGTGACCCATTGCAGATACATGGCTATTCTCTGTTCGTCTTAAAGAATCACTGTGTGAGCCCGCATGGACTCAGGGAGCTATGAAGTTACACCGCAAACTCAGAGGTGAGTCAAGATCCCTGGATTCTAACACCATTGGCCAACCTAAGCATCCACACAGGCACGCTGAAACTCCCTTGTCTCTGAAATGAAGACAAAGGCTTCTCTTTTAAAATTTCAACGAGGTACTTAACACACGTATGGTGGATTTTCAAGGATGTATGGGATTTCTGAGGAGATCTGAATGCTTAAGTGGTAGTGCTGAGCCTTTTTGCTCCAACCAAACAGTTCTGCATTTGGGTTGCATAACACCTTTTCTTTGCGCCTTTGATGAGACCCCAAACTCTGCATTATGTCACTTCTGACAAGTAGCTCGAAATGCTGAACATCCTGTCACATGTCTAGTCCCGTTAGACACTGAATTAGTTTATTAGGGCCATTCTAACAAAGTAATATATATGGAGTTAATTAAAAGAAATACATTGTCCTGTACTTTTACAAGCTAGAGTCCTAGATTGACAGGTACCGTTCCTTTCAAAGACCCTACAAAGAACCTAAGAAAGATTGTATTCCAGGCTCCCCCTTTTTGTGGTCATGGGGATCCAATCCAGGGCCTTCAAACTGAGCTATATCCCCAGAATTTATTTTTTTTTTTTAATTTTTGAACAGGGTTTCACTATCGCTGTGTTGCTAACTTGCCCAGGCTAGACTTGAACTTACTGTTCTCCTGCCTCACCTCTCAGAGTTCTGGGAGTCCTGCACCACACCTGATTCCTTTTAGCTCTTTGGTTTGTGGTCACATGACTCCAGTGTTCACAGGGTGCTCTTCTCGTATGCGAGCCTGTGTCCAGATTTCCCCTTTTTGTAAGATCCCCCGTCACACTGGACTAGAGGCCCACTGTGTTCCACGATGACCTTTATACTAACTAAGCATATAAGCACTGTCTCCACTTCAAAGCAAGACCACATTTTGAAGTACTGTGATTTAGGACTGCAATATGTAATTTGGGGGTGTTGTGCAAAGTTTAACCCATACTAGGTGCTTATTTTCCTTTCTAAATTTCTACTTGCACGTGGCAGTTCTCAAACCTCATACCCCTCTCCCTCAGTGTCCCACAAGGGAGCCTGAAGTAACTCAAGCCTTCAAATGATGAAATGTCTGTTTATTTTCACTGGATCTAACAATAACTTTTTTTCCTTTTTTTTCTTTGAAATTCTACTATATATAAAATAATGTATGTTATTCTAAGCCTCATAGACATCATTATTTTATCTGTGAGTTACTTGTGGAAAAAGCTTCGGTAGGTGAGTAGTGTATACAGTCAAAGATAGTGACAGGTAAAGATCTGAGCTAGATTTTTCTGGTTCTAGGCTCAGGCTTAGTCCACTCCACTTTGGTGTCTTCTGTTACAACAGGGGATAAGGTTTTGATTGAATCCCAATTAATTTTTCCTTTGATGGTAACTATGGCTAAATTATTTAGAAGAGAAAATCTGAAAAGTCCTTTACTATGTAACTTCTCAGGCATTGTAATTCTAGCACAGGGAAGATAGCAGACGAATAGAACAAACTAACGTGGCCACTGTCCTTTAATAGTCATGAAATAAAATAGACCACAGAAGGTGACTTAAGAATTAAGTTCAAATCCTACCTCATGTGTGGAGACTGTGTGGCCTAGACCAACAATCCCTAGTTCTTCTCTGGGGCCCTTCTCTATAAACTAGTGTTATAGTTTAAATATGAAGTATTCTCCAAGACTCATGTGGTAAGGACAGCCCAAGGTGATTGGCTCACGAAGGTGCTAACCTCATCAATGAGTTAGTCCATGATGAGTTCACAGCTGAGTGGCCTATGAGGAGATGGGACCCGATTGGTGAAAGTAGGTACATCTTGTCTCTGACACTCTTGCTCTTTCTGCTTCCTGAGTGACATGAGGGGAACAACTTTGTTTTGCCACATGCTCTGTTCTGATATTTCTGCCTTATCACAGGCCTAAAGCAAAGGAGCCTGAAACCTCCAAAACTGTGAGCCTAGATAAACTCCCTCCCCCCTCGAATGATCTCAGGTACTTATTACCTTGATAATAATCTAACTAGTTTTCCTTTTTTTATAAATCTCTTATTGAGTTTGAAGATGACAGGAATAGAAAAGACCCTGCATGTACCAAATTCTTGGTAAATCCTTATTCTCATTTTGCTCCCTTCCCTTGCCTTGCAAGTGTTTTGTGAGTGTCCTTCCCATGACTTTCATCCAAATCAGGCCAAAATAGTACATTTGCTTCAATACAACTTGCATAGGTTGAGATAATAACGAATTGAAATAAAGAAATCTAATTCCATAACAAAACAAAAATTAGGCGGCATGTGAACATCCAGGGAACTCCTGATTCTGATTGGAAGTCCATTCCACTGAGTTTTATTAACAAATTTCTAAAACATTAAAACCTTGCTGTTGTGCAACTAATAAGCCATTAGGAAATAAAACTTTAATTAAAAATAAGAAATAATTCGTGAAGCTTTCAGATATAAGCAGTTAAAGAAGAGGTAACGTTGCAGAAAGCTGACTCAGGGAGGGACCATAGGAAAAGGGGAGCGACTAAGGGTCCAGTCCAAGTTCAGAGTCCAAAGTACTGAGGCCAAATACTCCTGGGAAAACCACAGTTCCTTTTAGTTTCACTTCCTCAATTGTTCTTATGGTTTGAATGTGTTGGAAACTTAATCCCTAGATGTGTGTTGGTGGCACTTGGTGGGGAGGTCTTTAGATGGTAATTGAGATGAGAAGAGATCGTGAGAGTGAGGTTTCCATGATAGTACTAGTGGCTTCACAAGGAGAGGGAAAGCAGCTGGATGCAGATGGCGTAGGCCTGTAATCCTAGCACTTTGGGAGGCTGAGGCAGGAGGATCACACGTTTTAGCCCTGCCTGTGCAACTTAGCAACTGAGTGAGATCCTGTCTCACGTAGACAACAAGAAAAGGGGGAGCTTTGGGTGCAGTTCAGGGCAGAGGTCTGCTATTCATTTCATCCTGAGTACCCCAGAAAGAAGAAAGTGGAGGGAGAGGAGGAAGACAGACCCAAGCTGGTCCCCTTCCTCTGCCTTACCATATTATGATGCAGCAAGAAGGCCCTCACCTGATGCAAACACCATCACCTGGGACTTCCCAGCCTCCAGAAGCATGAATCAAATGAGCCTCTATTTTTTTAACTTTTCTTTATTACTTTTTAATTTTTGAAACAGTGTCTTGCTTTGTATTCCAGGTCGGTCCCGAACTCACTATGTAACCCACGTTGGCTTATAACACACAACAATCCTCCTGCCTCAGCTTCCTGAGTGCTGGGATTAAGGGTGTCAGCTATAGCACCCGCACCCTAATTATGTGGCACGGGGGAATCAAACTCAGGGCCTTGTGCTCCTGAGGCAAGCCCTCTAAACACTGAGGTACTCCTCAGCCCTAAACAAGCCTTTCTTCTTTATAAGTCATCCAGCCTGTGGTATTCAGTGATAGTAATAGAAAATGAAATAAGAGATCAGTAAAATTCACTTTTAGTTCTTACAATATTCTAAGAAGAAGAAGATGATTAAACTAAAAAGATTAAATGCTGGGAACTCGGTTCCTCCTTCAAGAACTTGAATTATAGGAAGCACAAATCAAATGAACCAGAAACTTGAAGTAGTGCAATATCATCTATTCCAACATTCATCTTAGAGTATTTTTAAGTTTCTTCTTTTGTTCTTTTTCCTCTCTCCTGTCTTTATTTCTATTCCTTTTATCCATTGTGGTGGTTGTTATTATTATTTGTTGCCAATTATTATTTTTTGTGTGTCTTTCTCCTTTTTCCTCTTATAATTTATTTTCCTATCCTTCATCTCTGTTAATTTGGTCACTTCAGTTGGCCCCAATATATAATTGGAGCATAATCGAAAATATTTTTACCTACGTTAAAAAAATTAACGTTTGTTTCATATTCCTAATTTTAATATTAGATGAGCTGAACAATTGACAGTTTTGTCTCTGGAAAAGCTAGACTAATTATGAGTTATCATTTCCTTCTTGTGATCTACTGATTTATGTTTTCCATTGAAGCATATATTCCCATGACAGGAGAGAGAAGGAAAAGGATTAGCTCAGGAGAAGCTCACACTAAGGAAAGGAAATTTCTAGATGCTTCCTGTGGATTTGCTGTATATATCTATTCATGCTTCTTATGAAAGTGGAGATGGCAATTGGACCTTAAAAGAAAAACAAATTCTCTAAAGGCATTAACCAACTTTCCACTGCTGTGATGAAATATTTGGGGAAATCAACTTAATAAAGAGAAAGGTTTATTCTGGCTCATGAATTCTGAAGTTTCAGTCCTTGTTCCCCTGTCCCTGTTGCTTTCAGCCTGTGGTAGCATAGCAAGTACATCACGGCAGAGGCTTGTCCACCTCATGGTGGCCAGAAGCTAAGAGAACATGTCACCATCCTAAAGTCCCCAGCAAGCTCACGGCTCTCAATGACCTCATTTCCTTCCACGAGGCTCCAATCCCTAAAGGTTCCATCACTTTCCAGTGGGAGGCTCTGTCAGCTGCCATAAGCTGGGACCAAATCTGGGATTATTTCATATGCTGCCACTTAATTTGAAGATGAACAATGCTCATTGTTGAAGCAGATGGAATGAGCCCTCCTTCTCAGTTCTTTTTGAAAGAAATAGAAATTTAATTTCTGACTTTTGCTTCATGGTTTTGGAAGACACCAGAACTTGACAGTCAATGGAATCTACAGTTTGTTTCCAGGCTTAGATTTTCCTTTGCTTTATGTATCAAATGTCATCTTTGATACTGTGCTCCAAGTTTCCAACACATTTTAGTCCTCTTGGAAAACAGCCATGTGTAATAAACACAAGTTATCTTATCTCTGATATCTGAGTGTAAGATGATCCTGGCTATTCACTGTACATTAAAAAATATTTCTGAAGACTCTGTGTGTGTGCCTCTACAAACTCCTGGATGTGTGTGGCACCCACAGTGCTTTCCTGTCCCTTGCTACCTAATTATGCGTGACTTCTCTTCCTGCTGTTAGGCAGCCAAGGCCAGAGGTCAGGGGTGCTGGCACACTCAATTCCTTGCATTTCCACCTATGCCCTGAAGACATGCACAGTTCAGTAAATCATCAAATGAACGTGTCAGTTGCCCTGAGTTCAGTGAGGCATGATAAAAACACACATGCTGCAGAGGTAATAATTCAAAATTGTGGAAATCGACGAATGAGCGGGGGTGGGGGGGGATGTTACTGGTCAACAGCAACAAAGAGAGATAGTGAGAGGCGAGTGAGTATTGTTCCGGGAAACTGAAACACTGAACTTAGGACCTTAAAGATTTGTCAGTGAATCTCCAATAATTTTGGACTGAATCAGGTCAGATTTGAGGAGTCTAGATAAATTCTTGATAAGAAAGATTATCGAGAAGGGACAGGGACGATGTCAGAGGTCATCATAATAGCACAGCCTGGAGCAAGCACTGCCTCGAGTGCTCTTGGTGAATAAACTCATCTAACTGGCCCAGACAGCCCGAGGCATAACGAAGTAGCCCACCTTCGCCACAGGCTCTAACCTATGTTGTCTTTGTACTTTGCTCTACAGATGATTCTGTTCTCTACACTGACTCATAACGGGGAGTAGAATGGAAAGAGCTGGTATGTACAAAAATAGTAACTATCTGTATCAATCTGAAACCTGGATGAGTTCATTGCAGTTGCCTTGAAAGTACATGATTTGCAAAATGGGATACATATGAGTCTCTCTCTCTCTCTCTCTCTCTCTCTCTCTCTCTCTCTCTCTCTCTTTCTCCTCCCCAATAGCTGCACTCTCTTTTTTTAACCTTTACTCAAAAGTGAACCTCTTCTATCATGAATGCACGAACAACCACCTTCATTATACAACATAGTGCTAATATCCTGCATTTAGAGAATTCAGCTGAAGACCACTTTGGGCATCTTACCTTAAACAGGTGTTTTATCCCCAAAGGGAGCAACCAGGAAGGCTTCCTTGGCCAAACAGGACCTGTGGGGAGCCACACTGGGGAGCAGTTTGTTCTCTGTCAAAAGTCTAATGGTCTCCCCCCAGCGTCCCTTATCCCCTTGTCCGGCTTCACACCACGGTGCTTCTCTTCCCCAGCATGGCAGAGTCCTTAAAGTGAAGGCCAGGTCCCCTTGCCCAGTGGGCTGCAGAGGCTCCCTGCTGCATCACCAGCACATGGACGGAGGGCTGGGTGTCGAGTGAGGCCTCAGGAGCGTACTCCTTACTGGGGTCCTTGCCTCGGCAGTCGTACAGCACGCAGGAGATGAGAAACACTAGGAGCAAGATGACGTAGCTTGCTACCAGGATGATCAGGTTCAAGGTGACAGGGTCAATCTCCAAGTAGAACTCCATTGCCATTCCCACAGTGGGGATGTGGATCTAGGAAAAGGCATCTGTGGTCAGTTTGGGCATTGCGGGCAGCTAGCTTGTCGGAATAGCTATGTTGACTCTGAAATAAAAATACAATAATCCCCACTGCTGCAGGAAGCCCAGAGGATTAAAGCTGCTCAGTTTAATAACTTAAGCTCTTGCCGTTAATACCCCAGCCACCAAAACATGGCCACTGTCTCTCATCAGTACATCTACACAGAGAGAGAGAGAGAGAGAGAGAGAGAGAGAGAGAGAGAGAGGAAAAGGGAGATGGTTCCCGTGTTCCTGAATCTTGGCAGATAAGCCATGACCACATGGTTCCTGGCCCCCACAGGCAGCTAGGTAAACATATCAAAGCCAGAGTTAAGAACGTGGATAGTTCCGGACAAACCAGGAACTATTATTTTCCTTCCAAAAAATTTCAGTGCTAAGTATGGAATGATTTGGGTTTTCAGGCCAGTGGGCTTCGGGCGTTTTTGTACTTCCTTAGCAAGAACATACTCTTGTCTGGTATTTTCACCTTCTCTTCATTTTTACTCATCAATTCCAAACCACTTCTTGAGCACCTCCTGTTTTTCAGGCCCTGTGACAAACTGTGAAGATGTGGCAAAGAGAGGAGCAGTTAGTCTGACGGGGGGACAGACAGCAACGAAGTAATTGCACTAGCCACCACAGTGAGAAAACGTCTCCAAAGGCACATAGTGAATAACTGGAGAGTGTGTTCACTTATGAGTAAAAAGCATTTCTAAAGCTATTATAAAGAAGTGACATTTAGTTATGACCCGAGGAAGAAGCAGACCTTCGCAAGGTCAATTCAGGTAGGGGATTCCTCTAGCCGCAGAGAGTAGCCCATGTGGAAGATCTATCTGAGCAGAAGAACTTCGCAAAACTGAAGGAACCAAAACAGGGAAGTATAACTGGAGGATTGAAAGAGAGTAGGGTGAAAGAGGAAGGCGGTGGGGTGACATCACACAGGGAACTGTGGCCCATACTAAGAACTTCAGACTTGACCTTAGAGCAAGAAGATGGGATTGAGTAGTTTTGTGTGGGGGAGAAATAAAGTCCAGTGTGCATTTAAAAAGAATAACCATGGCTGCTGAATGGATACAGGATGACCTGCACATTGAAAAGAAGGTCAGATACAGATTAGAAGATAGTTATTTTTTAATTTATAAATCTCTCTTATGTCTGAGTAGTAGTCCTGTCCTAGTGACCATATGTGGGGCTAGCTCATAGGTGTGTAATTTGCACAAGATCCAGGATTCAGAAGGATATCACAGGTTTAATGTTCTGCTCTCCAGCTATCTTGAAATCATTAATAGTTTTCAATTATGCATTGAGCCCCACAAATTATGTATCTGAGCCTGGGCTCATATATGTATTTTTGGCCAGGCACAGCATCAATTAACTATTTCTCCAATAGATAATGGGATTCTTTTGATATGTCTAGTTAAAGGCCAATGTTATCAAAGCTAGTGAATTACTTAACATTTATTGGTAAGCTTAAATGGGCTAGGAGTTTCTTGTCTTTCCCAGATTTTCTGGGAATTGAAAATTCTGGGATGTTATAGAAAAGGGTCTTTGTTTATATGGAGAACTTTTTCTTCCAAATATAAATTTTTTCTGACTTTGTAGTCCTAAACTGCCCTGTGGAATTAAACTCAGGAAGATAAATGGTTCTCATAGGCACGAGTTCAGGGTCAGGCTCAATGAAATCCGCTTGTTTTCTTATGAATGTGTAGATACAAAGATGGAAGCTCAGATCCTCTGAATTAGAATCTATGCAACTTCTTGAGTCTGGGAGCCTATGTCCATAAAAGTCTCCATAGGTAGTTTGGACATGGCCCCAAGATGGAGACTCCTAGGCAAGGAGGGACCAGCATATGGTCAATAGGGCATTACCTGCCAGGTAACAGGCAACATAGGAAGCATTAGACACAGAATTCAGCACTGTCCAAGGTTCTGAGTCCAACAATTTCAGAGAATTATAATAATTTTGTTCAGTGGAAGTCCATTTCCTGTTGTCAATTCACAATGACTGAACTCATTGGACCCTTATTTTAAAAAGAGAACACCAATATTGGGCTTCTTTGAGTAATGTAATTGTCACAAGGTTGGAGAGCTTGCTCTGAAAGGCCCATAGCTGGTCTTCCTGGATGTAGTTTTACAAGAAAATTGCATCTATAATCAGAAAATGTCATGGGGAGGCACAGAGGAAGTTGAGTTGCCTGTTCCTTCTGTAAGACATAAAAATTGCTGCAGGCTGGAGTCTTTAAAGTCCCACAATAGGCACTAGGTGGTCATTTTGTCTTTGCTGAAGCTGGGATGCTTGACTTCTCTCTTGAACTGAGTTTGTACAGACGTGGTGCCTCCAGGGAACAGTACTTAAGAGGAGTTTTAAGTGTCTTTAAATAGATGGCACAAAGATTTGCTAAAATTTGACTCTGAAATCAGAATCCCGTGCAATCTGGTCCACACCAAATTAAATTGATATCTGTGCCATACCTGTTTTATTGAGAGGAGTTTTCACCTGTTTTTAGTCTTTGAGTGTGATGGCAGTAACCTTTAATCTAATCATGGTGCCCGATCTGGTCTGACCTTCTCACATTGTCCCAGTTCTAGTCTTTTCTGTGGTGTCCCAGAAATTTTTGTTCAAGACTGTTGTTTCTGGCTCACTATCTTATTACTTTTTCACAGAGGTTGCTTGGCTTCCCTTCTTACTTTTCTTTTCTTTTCTTTTCTTTTCTTTTCTTTTCTTTTCTTTTCTTTCTTTCTTTCTTTCTCTTTTTTTCTATTTTTTTTGTTTTCTTTCTTTTTGTCTCTACTAGCTCATTTTAAGCCTGGCCTTCTGAAAGCTTTGCTTCCTTGCAATGTCTTGGGTGAAATGATGTCTCCCTGATTTACTTGATTAGAGAACAGTTGCTTTATTCACAGATTTGACCAATTTTCATCTTTCTTCCACTGCCTTTATGGGACTTTCCTCTTGTGCCATCTACTGGCCAAAGCAGATACTGCTAAATTAGGAAACAAAACAAAACAAAACCAAACCTGGGCAATAGGGACTTGAAGCTAGTTTTTGCTAATCAGCAGGACAGGGAAATATGGGTGATAACAGTAACAAACCACATTCAGACCTGACTTCATTGTTACAAACACAAGTTGTGCCTTTACCCCATGTTAGCAGGGTGCAGGGATACTGTGGCGCTTGATTCGGTGGTAAACACAGATACTGCACTGCAAACCCAATGCCAGAGAGCTCAGAGAGAAGGATGGGTGAGAAAACGATAGCCCAGAGAGCGCTAGAAGCCTAACAGGCCTCTGGTTCCCTGCCCCCCACCTCTTACAGTGCCTAAATTTTCACAAAAAAATCCAAATAGAATATCCTATGCTACTCATGAGGTAGTATTCCTGGATATTTATGTGCATACCCACTTGCTTGTTTGTGCGGTAGTTTGTTTCAAACGCTGACCTGCAACTTTCCCTAAGGCCAGATAAATAGGTATTCTGTTTAATGGCAAGTTTCCAGGTGCATTTCTAGTTAACTAGAATTTATTGCTTAATATATTTTTTTTTGTATTGTGTGACCACGAATGGAAATTTACCTTTGGTAAATTTCATACAGAATGAGTTGTGTCCTCTATAAAATGTGGTATCCTTAAAATATTAATGCTGTGTTAATCTTTATAACTTTCCATGTAAAAAAATATTTTTTTTTCAGACAGGGTCTCACTCTGTAGCCCAGGCTGGTCCTCAACTCACTATGGATCCCAGGCTGGCCTTGGACTCACGACAATCCTCCTGTCTCACCCTCCCCAGTGCGGGGATTACAGGTGTGCGCCACCACGCCCAGCTTATGTGGTGCTAAGGAATCGAACTAGGGTACTTAGCGCTTTCTAGGCAAGCACTTTAACCCCTGAGCCATTCCTCCAGCCCCTCCATGTAAAAATATTGCAGAACTACTCATAAGATCAACTTATTTTCATAGTACAGGGCCCTAGTTCTTATTTTTTTAATTTTTGAGATAGGGTCTCATTAAGTCATCAAGTTACCCAAGCTGGGCTCAAACTTGCAATCCTCCTTCCATAGCTTTCCAGAATGCTTGGAAGACAGGTGCTTGCCACTAGGCCCAGCTTTTGAGTTTCACTATTTTATAGTTGAGGATATTTAGGTGGAGGGTAAAAGAGACAGTAAATGAAAAGAAGTAAGACAATAAGGCAAGTTCTTTGAGTTCTGGTCTAGTGCTTTTTTCCCCCACTAGAGCATAAAGTGAGAAATGAAAGAGAGACATTTGTTACAGATACAAGGAGAGTGGGAATAACGACACGAATAAAACCCCAAAGCGACTCATCTATATTTTTCAGCTACTTGACCTTCAAATTTATACTAAATACACAGCTTACCTTCACCCATTGCCCTTCTCAGCTTCCCAGGTGAAATCCGGAGGATGGCTTCCATCTCTTGAGAAATATGCTGCATTTTATCACTCAACGTTTCTTAGTTTTTCTGCCTGAATGGAGTTTGAGTAGTGTTGTCACCTCCCCATACCACGACCACAATTTATGTTCTCCTGGAACCCTAGACTGCAGCCTTCTTTGGGAATAGGGCCTTTGCGATGTAATTAATTAAGATGAGGTCAAACTGAATAGGGTCAGCCTTGAATTCAGTGACTGATGATCTTACAAAAGAGTCATGTGAGGATACGGAGACACAGGAAGAGGAAAATAACATGCAAAGATGGAGGCAGAAATAGGAATGACATGTGTATAAACCAAGGATGGCTGGCGGCCACCAGAAGCTGGGAGAGTAGCAGGGGACAGATGCTCTCTGAGTCTTCCTACTATCTTCGTTTTAGACATTAGTCTCCACAGCAGAGAGGGAATAAATATTACTTAAAGCCATGCTTTGGGTGGTGTTTTGTCAAAGCAGTCCTAGGGAATGGTCAGACTGCCTGTCTGATGCACAAATAAATCCAGACATGGCTTGGAGCCAACACTGTAGTCTATAAGCTGGTTTACGTCTCCCTCTGCTTTCTTTTGACACTTCTTTCTTATGGTCCTGTGATTACTTATGTCTCCTTTCTCTCAGGTATGTCTCTAGAATAAAATGTGTGAGATGCAAAAAAAAAAAAATTCTGCAAGTGTAATTCACTTTCATAAAAAAGCAAAGTCTTTCCATTTAACATAGCATCTGGCTGACAGCCTTTTATATCTTCCCAGTAAAATCCCTCAGATGACACAGAAAAATATAAAAACCTGCACAGGCAATGAAAACCAATATAGCAGGGAATAATGTTTATAAGGCATTAAGGTAGTGCTTTTTCTCTTTCTCTCTCACAAGAATTATTTGAGCCCATTTCTCTTCTCCTCCATCAGCCAAGGTTTCTAAAGGCAGAGAGATCCAACCTGGAAGGATCAAATTCACCCTACTTGAGCTCCTTTGCAGACTTCTATGAACTTCTATTCACACCAAAGTCCGTAGACTTAGAACCAGGCTGCAAGGTGAGCAAGGGTCATGTTCAGGATTTGAAAACATTGGCTTTATGTCACAAGGGACTGAAGCATTGAATTTGTACCAAAGACCAAACTAGACAATAGAGAAAGTAAAGAATGTGAGCATCTTTCCTGCCTTCGAGAAAGCAGGAGTTGGAAAGGAGACTCCAAGTGGAGGTGAGAGGAGCCTTTATATTAGTATGTCCCACAGGAAGCCCCTCCCTTCCTCCACATGTCATGTATGGGGAGAATGACTGTAGAATCCTCTGGATGGACACTGCTAGGGTTATCTTATAATCAAAGCTATACTAAGACAGAAAAAGGAAAATAGTCAAGAGTTTCCAAAGTTTGAGAGATTGAGATGGAAAACTGGTGAATGTCTGATAGAAAAGAAATCATGGTTTCACCAACTGGGCAACATGAGCAAGTGGACCTACGGGTCACTGTTTAGTGCCATTTGGTTGAATGGGGGAAGCAGGATTAGGGTCTGGATCAAGAGTTCTTCCTCACATAGTTCAATTCAAGATGCCAGTAGGGGATAGAGAGGTGACAGGAAAGACTAGTGCTCCAAACACAGATTTTGAAGCTATCAGTATATAGCATTAACAATCACGAGACTAGACAAGATGGCGTTGGAAGAAAGTGCAGGTAGGGAAGCGACGAAGGTCAGGCACAGTGTCTAGCAGGGGACTGAGCAGAGAACACGAATCCACCAGGTGAGAAAGAGAAGGAATGGCCGGAAGTGAGAGCAAAAGGCAAGGGGGAGCTGAGGGAGAGGAGGGCTCCAGCCAGGGAAGGTGACAATGGAGGAAAATCTAAGCGATTGAGTAATACGCAAAAAGAGGGAGACCCAGCTGTTAGTTCTGAGAGCATTATAAAAGCTAAAGAAATTTTTGGTAGAAGGATGGAGAGAAGGCTGAAATTCTCACAAAATAGCCTGAGAGAAGGATGATGTGACGGAAAGGAGAAAAGGCCATGAATGTAGGTGTTCGTGAGGAATTTGGTTATGAAAGATAACAGAGAAATGTGAAATAGATGGAGTGAGGAAATGAGAGATCTTTTTGTTTCTTTTTTTAAAGGTGACCGATATTAACGTATATGCGAGGCCATGGGAACAATTTGGAAAGGCCAATTGATAATATTAGAGGAAAGGGGAAAATTATAGGAGTGATTTCTTTGGGAAGGGATGAGATCCAGAATGAACATGGAAGGATAGGTCCCAAGTACGAATTGGGGCTACTGTACCAAGAGAGAAGAAAAATGAGGGGGTGTGGGGTGGCTCTGAGGTAGGAATATGAAGCTTGTTGTGTCTCATTTCTGAGGAATTTGTTTTTTTCTCTCCCGCTAGTGAAGAACGAGCTGAGGTCCTTAGCAGGGATTGAGCATGGGAAATGTGCAATTGGTTTATGGATTGGTTGATTGCAGTACTGGGGATTGAACCTAAGGACACTTTATCATTCAGCTGTGTCCCCAGGTCTTCTTATTTATTTGTTCATTTATTTGTCTTAAGTTGAGACAGGGTCTCAGTCAGTTGTTTAGGATGGCCTTGAACTTTCCATGTGCTTATCTGAGCTTCCTATGTCGCTGAGATTACAAGTGCGCACCACAATATCCAGTTGTGGTATATCTTTATAAAGAAGTTTTGGAATAGTTGTTTCAAGGGAAGAGGAGATAAACATTCTATTGAAGTGGGGCAGTGTTGCTGGGCAGTGTGGAGCCCTTAGAGGTGGGCTGTCATGAATTTAAAGTAGGATATTTAGCTCAAAGTAGGTAGAGAGCTTGTTTTAAGTGGATTGGAATTTTAATCAGACAAATAAAAGGGACAATAAGGGCTTAGAAAGAAAATGGTTCTGAAACTACAGCAGAGACTCTAAACTGAGTAAGAAGGACAACGAAGACACTGATGTGTGTGTGGCAAGATGGTGATAATGGTGGCAATGCAATGGCTGTCCCCCTGTGGTCTAAAGAGTGCTGGAGTAGTGAGTTATGAGCCAGGAGGCCTGGAGGGGCGGTTGAAGAGAGGCAGGAGTGAAACAGAGATGTGGAGGTTATTGGAAATGACAAGATTGAGGAAGGACTGTGAGACTCTGCACCTGAAGGGGGTTGAAGGGCATGACTTGTCATAGAGGGAGTCAAAAATCTACAGAGGTTATATGTGGAAATTTCCAAAAAGTAAGAAAAACTAAGAGCAAAGAGCATCAAACAAGCCGAGTCACGCAGCCCTGGGTGATGGAAGGGTGGTCGGGAGGTCGCCGGTAGCAGCAAAAAGACAACTGTCACAGCCACTCAGTAGCACACCAGCTCACTCAGACTCTTGATGGGGAGACAGGATATGCGTTTGAAAGTTAACAACCTGGGATAAGAAATCTCCTGCTCAAACTGAAAATGCAAACCCTGTGGTACCTGGGTGTAGTAGTTTTCTGTAGCTGTCATAAACAAATCAATGCAAGCTTTAAGCTTTGTGGCTTAAAACAGAAGTAACTTATTCTTCGACAGGTCTAGAGGTCAGAAGTCAAAAGTCAGTATCGTTGGACAAAATCGAGATATCGGCAAGGCAGCATTCCCTGAGGGGTTCTGGAGTGAGGTCTGTTCTTCTGTTTCTGCTTTCTGATGGCTACTGCCCTGTAGGCTCATCTGTGAAGTCAGCCCTTCAAACACCTGCCCTGTCTTTTCATTACTTTCTCTTCTCTCTTCTGTTTATTTTCTTCTGCCACTCTCTCACAGGGATTTTATTTTTAGCACCGATGATTTAGTATGATCTCCCATCTCAAGAACCTTGGTTTAATTACATCTGCATACTTTGCCATGTAAGGTAACATTCATGGGTTCCAGGAACTAGGACGTGGATATCATGGAGAGGTTTGCTTTGGAGTTTACATACAAGATAAGGATGAGAAATCAGCTTTTCTTTCTTATCACTGGTGTGGAAATAGTGCCTTCAGGCTGGGATGTTTTTCATGGATACAATGCTAATAATATTCATTATAATAATTTTTACTTAATAAAAGTTAACACAAGTTGACTTATCATCTCAGCATATACAAACACAAATGAGAGAAGGGGGGGCGAGCAGAGCTAGGCTACAAGCTCCATCTCAATTAAGAAAAATATGGTGATACTGATTCCTTTTCAGCAATTTCAGAGAACACAATTTTATAACTGAAAGTCTTGATGAAAACCCTTTTGTTAGTTACCAACTAATTGCTGGGACAGAATACCGTACATTCAAAATATAGTTTTCTATAAGGGAAGAAACTATATTTTAAGGGAAGAAACTATATTTTAGCTCACAGTTTTAGAAGCTCTCACACAGTTCATTCAGGAGCAGTGGCAACAGCGGATACGCAAGGTAAAAGCCCAGTCAGAGAAGAGCTGCTCACAGCATGGCAGACAGAAAGCCAAGCGAAGCTGGAATCCATGTCTAGAGATGCAGGCAAGGCCAGAGCTTGGCCAGAAAAAGCTGTAACAATGTCTCTTCTTTCTTCCTTTGCTTCCTGTTGGGCAGCCCACCTGGCCTTCCTGGCCCACAAGTCAGTAACACACACCTGAAAGTTTTGGTCCTAGCAACCCCCCCACCTAGTCTCAACGCATTGACACAATCCCTCTAGGTCAAGCCCCAAGCATCTGCCCCTTCCATCTAGGTCCCACCTTCCAACAGCACACGGTTCCACAAGTATCCCACTACATCTAAATACATGAAGCTTTTGGGGGACACTCCAGTTCTAAACCTTAGCAACCCTGTAGACAATCATTATACCATGTACGTTACCCAGTTTTAGGGACAGCACATGTTGTCAGTTCCCTGGTCTGCTTTTCTTTCTTCTACTCTCTTTTCTGGTTAGAAATGTTTCGCACCCATAATGACATTCTGAATTTCTTTATCTGAATTTCATACCATCTGGAAGCATTCTGTATTCCTTTTGGCTTTGGACTTTTTATAACCTGTGATTAGGGTAGAGATGGGTAAAGATGCCTACTTTGCTTTATCTAATTTCGCAAGCAGGGTTTACGTAATGTTAGTGTTCACCTATTTGGGTATGTAGATTGCACTTGGGAGGGCATGCCTGGATTTTGATGCATACTTTTCTCCAAGATGCAGTGAATGCTCAGATGCCACTAAAACTTTGACAGTGCTAATTGCAAAGATGCTGAAAGCAAGCCAGAGGGAGATATGAGAACCATATGGATTAACAGAGAATCCTGGTGGCTGTACATCCAAAATGTGTGAAGAATCCGAAGCTCTCTTACCATCTTCACCGCTTCAATTTTGTGCCAAGCCACTGCTACCTCCTGACTTGACTGCTACAGCTAAACTATTTTCTCATCTTTCCTCACTACACTATCTAGACTATTCTCAGCACAATCACCTGAGTAAGTCTTTTAAAATCTAAGCCATACCATGTTATTCTTTTGCTCAAAACCTTCACATGATTTCACACCTATAAGAATCAACATTGTCACAGTGCAGTCAAGCGCTACAGGAGCTGGCCCAATCTACCTCTTTTCTCTTACTCCCATGCTCCTTTTCCTTAGCTGTTCTACTCAAGCCATTTTGGTGTTCCTCAGACTCTCTCAGCCACTCCTACCCCAGGATGGTAGCACTTGATGTTTCATCTTCCTGGAATGATCTTTCTCCAGTCTCCTGCATAGCTGGATTCCCTTGGCCTATGGGTACCCAACCCCGAGGCTGCAGACTGGTACTGGTCAGTGGGATTGGAAGCATCCAGCCACGGGACAAATGATCAGCAAGCAGGAGGTGAGTGGCGGGTGAAGCTCCGCCTCCTGTGAGCACGTTTCTCTTAGGCTCTAGTGCTGCTGGCAACGTGACAGTTGGCAGAGCCTTGCTCCCCTCCTGCTAATGCTCGCCATTTCAAAGCCATCCTCCAATAAGTGACTGCGTAACAAGTATTCTATCCTCGCCCCTGAGAGAGTGATTTTTAGCTAAGCTTTAAACTGGTCTCTGGTGTCAAAAAAGTTGAGGACCACTGCTTTGAGCCATTGCTCAAATCTGATTTTATGAGAAGGGCTTTCTGTGGCACCTTATGAAATAGTGAAACTTCTTGCACAGGACACACACTGCCTTTCTTGATGATTCTCCATAGTTCTTGTGTTCTTCTCCTTTACTGGGACTTGCCAGGTATTTGAGAGCTGGACAGGGGTAGGCAGTTTGTTTATTCACTACAGATGCCTGCATACTGCCCAGAGCTGGCACAATGCAATCACCAGATAGGTATTTGGCGAATGGATAAATAAATGATCTATTCAAGAAAATGCCTCTACTTTTCTTGAGGTTTCATATTCTTTAGTATAAGATAATGATGATACCTCTCTTTTTCACAGAGAATTAGATAAAATATTATGAAGAAAAATAGCTTAGCTTAATGTTATGAACTGAGCTGTGTCTGCCAAAGTTTGTATGTTGAAGCCCTAACACCCAAAATCTCAGAATGTAACTGTATTGGTCAGCTTTCTTGTCCCTGGGACAAAATACCTAACATTTAGGGTTTAAAGGAAGAGAGGTTTATGTCAGCTTACAGTATCTGAGAGGTTAGTCCGTGGTTGCCTGGCTGTAGGCAGGAGGGTCTGGTGGAGTAAAGCTGTTCAATACAGTAAACAGAGAGAGGATGAGAAAGCGGGAGAGAGAGAGAGAGAGAGAGAGAGAGAGAGAGAGAGAGAGAGAGAGAGAGAGTCTCTTTAAAGGTACTTTGTCCTCCATTCCCTCACAGTGGCCAGCCTTCTTCAGCCAGGCCACTTCCTAAGAGCTCATTCAGTCTATGGCTATACCACACTGAATGCATCTGGTCTCATGTGGAAAGCACATTCAGCTTTGACCGCAGGGCATGTACCATGTCCCCTTGCCCCCCATGATCCAGTTACTTCCTAAAGACCCCACTTGTGAGTGCATGAGACTTTTGGAGAACACAAAACAGAGACTGTATTAGGAGGTAGAGCTTTCAGAGAAGTGGTTAAGTTGCAATGAGGATGTTGAGGCAGGCCTGAAGCCAATCTAACTGGTGTCCTTTAAAAGAAGAGGAATTGGGGCACACAGGAGATACTTGGGAGGCACACTGCAGTAATGGTTAAACTATCTGTCAGAATCCCAGCAGAGTGGTGCACACCTGTAATCCTAGCACTTTGGGAGGTTGAACCAGGAGCATTGAAAATTTGAGACTAGCCTTGGCAACTTTGTTGGACGTGGTCTCAAAAACAAACAAAAAAGTCTGGGGATGTAGACCAATGTGAAGGCTGTGGGTTCTATTCCCAGTAACACACTTACACACTTACACACACACACACACACACACACACGTGAGTGCGAGCACACATGCACACAATGAGGAAGTCACTCAGTGCAAAGGCCTTGGGTTGGGTTTGATTCCTACTTACCATAAAAAGGGAAGAAGTAGAAAGAGAGAGAGAAAGAGAGAGAGAATATGAGCCTGGGCTTCTGTCAGGGAGTCTCAGCTATTCTCATACTAAATCAGGTATTGTGGAATACAAAGGTCACCTTCAAACATCTCTGCTATTAGTAACATTTCTACGTCACATATGGTATTGAAACAGAAGTAGCATTGTTGTCACTGGCCTTGACCTATGTGCCACAACAGATTTTCAGTAAAATGAAAGAATGTGGAGAACAGTCCCTCTTTATTCTCAGGAACACTACACACCTGTCGTCGGCCCTTAGGGTAAAACTTCTTGGATCCAGGCCCCCAGGTTCCTGAATTCATACTTGGTAGAACAAGTTTGAATTCATGAGACACCGTTCAATGGTTTAGGCATAAAGACTTTTATGGAAATATCTGGGGCAAAGATTGATCTTATAAAGAAGTCTTGGTTGGGAGGCAGTAGACATTTCTGTTAAAATGACTGGTTCAGAGGGAAACAATTTTAGCCAATTAGGCTCTCTCTCTCTCTCTCTTTCTCTCTCTTTCTCTCTCTCTCTCTCTCTCTCTCTCTCCTTTTGTCTTCTTTCCAGTCATCAGACTGAACCCAGCTGATGCCGAGAGCTGTTCCCGCCCCCCTCAGAAATTTCCAAGTGTCTCTCCGCTTAGCACTCTAGGTCTATGGACCCAGAAAAATAGTACTCTCTCTTTAGTCCATGTGCCTGGATCCAAGCTTGGAAGACACTTGAGGCTTTACTCCCTTCCCTCGCACTCACCTTCTCTTTTTCCTTCCTTTGCTTTGGTCACTAGTCAATCACTCCCGGAAGCTCAGGCCCTTGGCCTCCGTCCCATGAGGCTTTCTTTCCCGAGCACAGGCGGCTGCGGTCTGCATCGCTGCCAGTAGAGGGCATCAGGAGACCGCGACCCTGGGTAAGGGGACCGTTCATGGTCCAATTTTCCTTCCCATCAGCCCTAGACATTGGAACAATAATGGTTTTCGGATGAAACTGGAGCTTCCTCATTTTCCAATTCTATATCACTGGTGACATTTTTTGGGTAACAACTGAAAAATATTGACTCCCCCCCCCCCCCACGCCACAATTTGCATCTAGCTCACCTCTCTCTAGTCTGCACATTCCGCCTCATCGTCCATTTCCAGGAACTGTTTTCTCTATAATTATGTACTTATCAAAGTTATCTTGAGGAATTTCCAAATCCCAAGTACCACCAAACCTCAGAGGTCACCTCTCTGCTCCCCTGAGCTGGCTTTCCACCCCCTCCCCCACACACTTCTACATTGCAAACTGAAAAAAAAAAAAAAAAAAAATGAAACGGTATAAGGAGATGTCCTTCAGATCCCCTAGTGCATGCCAAAAAGGATCTTTTAGAGGGCTGGGTGTTTGCAGATCTGTCGTTTCAAAAAGTGGTGGGAGTCGCTCACAGGCATGGATTGTACCCCTGCAGGATGTCTTCCAATTATTTACCATAGTCACATAGGCCTTTTACTGTTAACAACGTGAGAACAAGTGAAAAGGAAAATTATTAGGGCCAGTTATCTCTGGCTGCTGTGGAAAATTCAGAGACTGAAGCTGCCTCAGCCAGAAACAATATTTTTCTCTTAGGGTGGCTCTTGGGTATGTTCAGCGAGTTAACTCCTGCAAATATAGAAGAACTTTATATACACCAAGATGCAGTGAACCATACTTCTAGAATTCAGGAAAAGTCAGAGACAGAAGAATATAAGATCATTCAGTACAAGTCACTCATTGTACAACAGAGGCCTAAAGACCTGAGATCACCAGATTTGGGGTCTATTTCTTCCCTGTCCCCTCTTCATTGTCAGGTTAACCTGTCAGGGGATTTTTTTTTTTTTTTGAAGCTTTGCATGAGGATGAGGCTGCAGGCAGTTCTAATCAGGAATAGATATGTACACGTGTATGTGTTTTATATTTCCTTCTTGGAGAGAAAGACTGTCTTGTGACCTCTTACCAACAGAGGGCATCCTCCGAGTAGGAATTTTCTGTGGTAGACCATCTTTACCATCAGAAAAACGGGCCAACCCTAAAAAACTCACTGGAGATGGGAGCCAGCAACTTGGATTTGGAAACGCTGCCTTTACCTTCAGTAAGCACTCATCTTCAGAGGGGTCACAGAAATCATCCTCTGCTCACTTTGCCTCAGAAGATTAGTGCCCACCCCTTCCTGTGTTTGTACATTCACAGCTTCGTGAGCAAGCTTGTATCGGTTTCCGCCCAAAAAGCCTTGTCCTTTCCTCATTCCCTGAAAGCTTGTAGCCACTGGCCAGCGTCCTAAAACATCCCCTTTACTTTTTCTTCTTCTGTATACCATTGCTTTTGTTCTCCTCAGGATTGGGGAATGTAATATCCATTGTTTTGGCGTGCCTTACTGTCGAGACTGCAGCCTTGACATGCCTGGATGGTGTGGTCTCATTGCTGTCCTACCTCTCAGCCCATGTGAGGCACACAGCAAATTCCTGGCAAGCGCTGGTTATAGAGGTGGATACACAAATCACTATTATTTGACCGTTTCCTGCCTTGGGGGTATCATCACACATGGGTGGGTTTATTCAAGCAAGTCTTTAACCTATAGCTTAATTGTTTTTGCTTTCTCTGCTAAGGTATTGGAAGAAAGGTTCTATGCATGCTGAGAAATTTGACTAAAGAGTTTTGAATAAAGACTCCTGGGTAGAAGTCAAGATCTGCCTTAGATTTCTTGTGTGACCCTGGCTGAGGCTCTTAACCTCTCTGTGCTGTAATGGCTTCCTTTGTTCCTTCAGGGTATCCTCTGGGATGTGCAGAGCCTGCCTGGGAGCAAGGACTCAACATTCTATGAGAAGAAATCACAGAGGTTGGTACAAAAGAAAAGGAGAATATGAGCTAGAATTGTCTTTTCCAGCTTTCTCGGGTCTGCAACACACGAAGATATCCATATAAAGATGAACTAAAGAGAACATCATGGGGGGAGGAATCCAGCTGTTTTTTGCAAATAGCCAACTGTACTTTGCCCAAAGACTCATAACTAATTTGCTGTTATCCAATATTTGAACCAATTTTTTCCTTCCAACCAAGTTAGGCTGTAGAGGTGCAGCACAGCTCCACGACCGAACGTTTTGTGAACAGCTTGGCTCTGCTATGGAGTTAACTAAGACTGCTTCCAGTGAGGCTCCAAGAGGTCCCTCTGGGGAGGAGGTGTTTAACCCAGAGCCCACCCTCAGTCTGAAAGCTGAGCTCTCCCCAAAGGCCAAGAGAGGAAAGAGTAACAAATGAGAAAGTCTGACCTAAAAACAACCGAACCGAACACAAATCCCCCACACGGATCTCCAAACTCCCTGGGGGATTTGGCAAAAGGTCATTCGGATGGATTGCTTATAAAGAGGACAGGAACACAGTTTAGCTCACCAGAGATTGCCTGTGGTGGCAAAGGTCAGGAGGCGGAGAGTGACTATGGCAGATCAAACCAGCTCAGGGTGGCTGTGAAAACAGTGCTGTTCTAGGAACCCAGAGCCGAGCCGATTTCCATCCTGTGTGCGTCACTTTCAGACTAAGCCCTGGATTCCTCCTTAAGCAGTTGAAATCTTAGTGGGCACAGGAGGGTTTGCTTTAAGCAGTTGCAATGAAAATCTAAGAGGTTGCCATGCTAATTGACGCAAGCTGCTCTGGACACAGTTGAAAAGGCAGGAAAGCAAAAAGAATTGCTTGGATGTAGAATTTCTCACTTGGGAATTGTTTAGGGGGTGAAACAAGTGGAGGTGTTTTTGATTCTTTCATTAGGCAAGTTCAACATCAGATTCAGGCAGCCCGGCACAGGGACTAAAACAGATGTGACCCAGTCAGGACTAAGCAATGAGAATAATTTAATGTTCCCGTGCCCCTCCTTGTCACTATCGTAGGTTAGGCCTTTTGTACTTGCAGATTTTATTTCTCTCTCTTTCCAGCCCATCTTTCTAAAGCAACATACCTTCTTAATCCTTCCTATTGGTATACTTTTTTCCCTCCAGATGTTCATAGTCGATAGATTAAAGCCCAAATCAGCCATTCAAGGCCCCCTTTTCCTGATGTCTGTCCCCAGGCCTGGGCTTTTCAAGTGGTAGGGCCATGCCTTTGCCCATTCTGTACACCTTTTCTTGCTCTTAGCTGGGTGAATACTCATAAATTCACCCTCACAATGTGCTCTGTTTGTCATCTTCTTTGGAAGTTTTTCCATCTTCCAAATCCTGAGTCCTTTGATCAACTTTACGTTAGCTTGGCCTTGTGTGTACACCGACTTCGGGTTTTGTTCTCACTTCTTTTTCCCTAACTACATTGATTACTCCCCCTCTACCTCCGGCATCGCCGCTCATATGACTAAAGATCAATAGATACTTGTGCATTTCATGATTTCTCGTTACTTGACTTTGGGCCTTGAGAAAATGAGAAGCTTACCGTGTATTGACTAAATGTCAGAGGAAACCGGAATGCCTCTTATTTTATCATTGGAAATATTACTCTTCTTTCCCTGGTATCAACTACAACTTTCATGCCAACTAATCACTAGTCCACAGTCATCGTTTTATGTAAACATGGAGCTGTAGTAGACACAACTGTTTAAGAAATGGAATGTACTCATAATAAAAAAAATAAGAGGGCACAATAGTCCGGAATAGGGTCCAAATAGGAGCTAAACAAACTGGACAATAGTAAGATAAAGCTGAAGATAGGGAGATAACATTCATGAGGATGTTTACCACCCTGTGGAAGACGTATTTCTCCTTTGCAACGGAACAGACTGTTCCCATGCCACAGGGAGTCAGTTGTGAGGCTAAGTCCTCTCGCCTTCTGAGGTTAGACTTCATTTTTAAATTTACATAAGATATTGTGATAGAGAAATCACACATGTGAGTTTTCATGAGGTTTGCGTGTTTTTTCTGTACTCCAGAGTGCTCCTTAAATAATGCATTTGATTTCTGGAATTTTTTTCTTTTTTTTTTTAATCTTTTACTGAAAAGTTGTGGTGATGGTAAAACCCCACATAGGCCACACATTAGAACTGCATATTGCATATTATTTTTTAAAATCTTAAATCTGATCTTAAATTTCCTTGGCTGTTCACCATCACATGCTTTCTTTCATCTGACTCCCATCTTCTCTGCGTTTCTTGTCTCTTCGTATCATCTGGCCTGCTCCCTGGGATTGGAAGTTCTCATTCAGGGGTAGAAGAATTCATTTTTTAAAATGTTCGCATCCTGACAGACGGTTCCCTGGGGTGGGATGAGGTTGCCATGGGGTTCAACATGATCAGTTATTTTTTCCCCCGTTTTATTGATATGTATACGTGCAAAAGTTATTTTTTAATGAGCAGTGTTTCCTATAACCTGCTGCTACCCTGCAAAAGTGCAGAGACAGTTTTCTTTTGTTCTTGGTAGGAGTTGACTTCCTTGAACTCAGGAACAGTTGCTTTCTAGGCTCAGAATTTTCTAGAACCTAAAATGTGGGTGCTCAGTATGTCTGACCTTCAAGCGACTTTTAGAAATGAAACAAATAATAGAACATATCCATGTTTTTTTTTTAAATTTTCTGTTTTCTGTGTACTTTCAATAACTTACCCTTGTGATTTAAAATCTAGATGCGTAAAAGCTTCATGGTAGGCTATTCTCGTTACGTGAATGTTGGCCATTGTCCAAAAATAAGTCAGGTGCTACCTGCTCACTGTATGCTCCGCTGTTCTCCCTTTTCCAATAATGCTATAAAAATTATCTCAGTTTAATAATTTACTTTCAGGAAATCAAACATATTATTCTGTAAGTTCAGTTTTGATTATGGCTGCAGACTCGTCCATCAAGCTACGTAAGAGACATATTTGGTAGTGTGCAGCTAGCAAGTAGCGAAAGGACACTTGTAACTGGTTAGCTTGTTGACAAAACCTTCACTCATCCAGCTTCCTACGAGCCAGGCACTCTCTTAACCACTGCCTGTGTAGTACCTGCCCCACTACAACCCAGTGAGCATGGCTCAGTTAACATCTCCACTGTACAGTTGAGGACACTGAGGCAGAAAAAGTTTAACATGTCCAGAGTAGGGAACCATACCACCTGGTCTGTTAGATATCTTTTTTCCCAGGGGTCTTGTACTGGATTTTCTCTATTTCAAATGAGATGGGAAGAATGAAAAGCTCAGAAAGAAATGAAGCCCCTGGCAAAGACTGGGACTCAGATCAGCCAATGCCTTATGAGGGGTAGCACTCATTTCTCCCTTCCCCTAAGGTGTTGAAATTTCAGTTTTTGCAGAATAAGGCAAAAGTTTTACAGCTTTCTGGAGGAAATCAACAAATGGCAGCTATAAACCACTAGTGGCAGTTTGGGTTTTCTGTCTTTGGGATCATTTTGCCATCATTTCCAGAAAATAATTAATCATTGTGTACTAATCTGCGCCTGATTCAGGAGTGCAGTTGGACATTACAGTAAGAAGTTCCACTACTGCATTTCCTGATGAACCTCTGAAGCACAGTATATCGTTTTAAATGTGCAGCGAAGCTTAAGATTTATAGAGATTGGCACAGAAAACAAGACATCATTTCTCAACCTGAAGTCATGTTTTAGTTGTGTGAAGGTCTGTAATGCCAAGCCTTTCCTGTGTCTAGTCCACCTGCAGCTTAATTCAGAAAAAAATGAAAACTAAAACAGATTTTCCCATTATAAGTGGTTTTAGTTCGGTTCAAAAAATCAATTTGATATCCTCCAATTTTTGATGATAATGATAAAAATAAATTTAAATTAATTGAAATGAGAAGGAAGAATTGAATATGATATTGGATAGTAACATAATGTTCTAGAAGCCAATGGACAGAAGCGCAGCTGTGACCCAAAGAGGCTAAAAGTGGAAAGCCACCAGCAGCTCAAAAACAACCTTTATCTACTTTTTGTTTCCACTGATCTCTGCAAATGGTTTTCATTTTTCTTTCTTTGCAAATCAGTTGTCCCTGGTCTCATCTCCTCCCCACATAATGGCTGTGCCTCAGTTCCTAAGTTTATATCATTTCCATAGAAGTGAACCCATCTTGAAACTTTCATTCTAACAATTAGTTTTGAATTCCCAAGTAAGAGTTCCTATTGGCTCAGTTTGCTACTGTTACTTAGCCATCGACCAATCAGCTGAAGTTTAGACAGTGAGGTTATCTAACTGAGACTTGGCTTCCAGAGTCCCACCCCTGTCATCCAAGGAACCAGAATGGAGCATTTTGTTCAAAAAAGAGGGAATCGTGAGCCGGGCAAAACACCACCAAGGTCTGTTCCAATGTAACTAGGGCTCTGTTTAAAGCAGCCCTTAGAGATTCAAGGACTGTGTTGAATTCAAGAACAATGTTCCTTCTATTTAGCTAGGCATATTTTAAGGTCACTTAAGTATGTAATTAGGGCAACAAATTTTAAAATCAGCCCGAATAAAAGTAAAGGCTGAGTCTGTTGTGAATCAACAAATATAATGGATCCTAAAGCCAAGTGGAAATATTTTGGATAATTTTTGAGGCTGCATCCGTAATTTGTAGGCATACTAGAGGTGCATCCAAGTTTTTAAGTCTTGCTGATGATACTTAAGAGTTAGCTTTGCTATCACGCTTCCTGCTGTAGTTGATAGTTAGATTCTTGGAGACTGTAGGGTTCTCAAATACTTGCACATAATAATATGAATCAATCTGGAGGATGTGTACATCCTTCTAAGCAGAGAAAGAGGCAGTTCTTCGTACTTTTGAGGCTTCTTTTGTTCTAAGATTTGAAAGAAATGACAGATCATCCAGTCTGGTTCTCTCATTTTAATATTGAAAAATGAAACACGGGAAGAGTGGCTAATTTCCTGTCCAGTGACACGCAAAGGATAGACTCAGGATTACAATCCTCTATTCCAGTTGACTGCGTATCAGCTCCTATTGAAAATAGTAGAATGCACCCGACAATGTTGTGCTGTGAGTAGTTGTATTTTCATTAGTTTTTCAATTGCCTGTTTTCCTCCAACATTTGGACTTTAGTTGGATGTTTCTCAGGCCTGGTACATAAGTTCTTTGAATAATTTTCGGGTTAATTCAACTCACACATAGCAAGAACTTCACAGCACATAGGTTAAACAGAGGAAATAATTTTACTTGTTATTGTTTTGGCCGAGAAATAAGTTCCAATTTTCTCAGTTGCAGAAGGAAAAGCAGCAATCATACACTTGTAATTTGGAGTTCAATTTGTTCCTCACTTCGACTTGTTAAGATAAGACAAATTTCAGTAATTATAATATTGTGAATTGGAATCATGAAAACACGTGACTCCAAATGCTTTTCAATTTTGTTTCCCTTGCTCCACGGACTCAGACCTCCAAGAACTGGACTTTACACTAGAAATGACGTACTGGTTCATAGATTCATCTGTGTGTAGGAATCTTCCTATCTCCCTCTTTCGTTATTCACAACCAACACAAAGGAAATATGACTAAGGAGATTTTATTGCTGCAAAGCCGGCCACTCTGAATTCCAATATGCATTCTCGGTTGCAAATAATTTGGGAAATGAAGTGTGATGATAAACAGGAAAATGGGAAAAAAAAGAAAAATTGTAAGTGCAAAATGGCAACCTCCTTTGGCCAAATGGCCTGGGGTCAGCATTCAGCATTCTTAATTCCTGGATTGTAGTTTGTTTGAGCTCTAGATATATATTGCATTAACTTGATTTTTAAATTTGTCAAAATGCATTATTTGATTCTCAAATGAATCTTTATTTTTTTTAACTTCATGAGCAAGTTTTCAAAAAAATAAAAAGAACTTTTAGAGGAAACAGCCCCCTGCAAAGTTTGATTTTTTTAATATTTTAGTTAAAACCACTGTCAAACTAGAATAATGACATTGTAAAACATCAAACAAAACTACAAGGTCCTGTCCTCTAACACTGAGTTATGTTCTCAGAAGCTTTCAACTCTTATCTGACCCTTCTAAATTATTTTTCTGATACATATAAATATGCTAAAAAAAACTTGACTTTTTTATTTTTACACATTTTATTATTCATCCATCTTTAGATAGTTATCGTAACCCCCTGAGCTTTGACTGTGAAAATATTTGCATAGCTATGTTATCATTAGCACTGAATTTCGGTTTATCCAAACATTGTAATATCAGGAAAGTAGGGATAGGGGAAGTATTTGTATGTGCATTGTAATACAGGGACATCTATATACACAAGTAGATCTAAATCTATTTCCTCTGCCAACAGTGGATAAAGTATTACACAAAATAAAAATATATTCATCAAAAGTCTGAAAATTTTAAAAAAGAATAGGGGTGCCAAGAGACTTTCCTTGGTGAATATATTTGTTTTAATTAGAATTTGATTTTTTTAATGTGGTACTGAGGATTGAACAAGGGCTTACCCAAGTGCTCTACTATTGAGATACTTTCTTAGCCCTAAATTGTTTTTTTTTTTTGAGACACTGTTTTCATTCCATTTTAACTTTCTTCTCCACAACGATCGTCTAATCTGATGAGTTATCTATAAAACTTATTTTAAAACTTAAAAGCTTATATGAAAAACTTTCTCCTCTCCCCCATTTTACTGATATGTATAAGTGCAAAATTTAAGGTTTACATTGGTTTGGGGCATTTTGTGCACATGCATATCTAGTCAAGGTAATTATGTCACTGTGCTGCTAAGAACACTTTCTGAAATAATTCCTTTCTACAGAGAGGTTGTGCCAATCCCTCTTCTGAGAATATTAACCCCTCAGGTCTAAATCCACACTCCAACTCACAGGAGTTGAGCATGCATATATATGCACACACAGCCACACAAATATACGCACAAGCATACATACTGTTCACACCTTCAT
>PVKB01000234.1:626570-949530 GCA_004027205.1 Ctenodactylus gundi
ATCCCAGGGGCAGCACCTGTCTACTCCTGTGACAGCTCAACCCTGGCAGGAAACCAAAGCTGCACAGAACAATAGGGAAAACATAGTTTATATTTTCCTCATACTGTAAAGTAAGATATGCTTTAGATTCGTAACACATTTCATATATCTCAACACATTTCTACTGGCTAAGAGTAAATAAAAAGATTAAAACAATCTGGCTCATTAGAAAATGAAATTACTTAACACAGTTTACAACTACATGATGCTGGAAGATAGATACTCCTCTATGGCACAAATGTGCAGCTTATAGCACTAGAACTCCCATCAGAAAAAAATAAAAGAGCAAACCACCATTTGGCACGATGTTTGGTTTAGCAAATTAAAACAGCTATGTGGTTCTGTCTCAACTAATACAATGAGACCAAAATTTATAAGAGCATAAAACCCACAACATGGTGGGGCGAGTGACACTATAAATTAATATAATCTTTTCAAAAAATAACCTGTCAATATGAATGAGATGCAAAGGACTAGTCAGATGTTCACCCTACAGTGACTCTGTAATTCCACTTTTGGAACTACAATTTTTAAAAATCTTTATAAAAATATTGTTTTACTACTACTATTCTTAACATGGAGTAATTGGAAGCAACTCACATATTCAGTAAGTAATTGAGAAATATTTAACTTATATAATTGCAATGGGATTAAAAATTGACCGAGTACATAGCAAGTCCACATAAAATAAGCCAAAAATTGAAAGCTCAGATAATAAAATAGTAAGCAAAACTTAATTCCTAAGTATACGTAAGATTCTAGGGGAAAAAAGATTTTCAAGGCAAAGGATCAGAGTTCCCTGGAGTTGTTATCATTTCCACAGTTTAGTAATTCCCTCTCCAGAACCTCAATTAACTATTAAGTTTTCTCTTGTTTCCAAAAGCAACCATTTTCTCTTCTGCCATAGAACCCACTCTTCCCTGAAACAAAACAAAGCTTTTTCCTCATAGGAAGGAAAAGTAATGCTTGCCCCCCGAACTTGTGTTCTATCAGTCAGATCAGTCAGTAGCATTACAGACAGCATTTGGCTTTGCTCACTTCCACAGTTACAAACTCAATACGCGTGGCCACACAGCAAACCTTTTCAGTGTACAGGAGTGCTGGGCTTTCACTAATGCCTGTCAAGTCAATCACTAGACTTCACTCCAGAGTATTTCTACCTGCAAATAACAAACAGCTAGGAAGCAACACATTGCTAATTCAAGAATAATTGACAGCTATGACATTATTTTCAATCTTTCAAGGCAGTGGCTTAGTGATGGCAATAAGATCAAGAGATCAATCTTTACACACTGACTTAATAATGTTTGCATTGGATGTAAATTATTAAAAAAACTTGAAGGACATTGTATCAAAAACAGGTATACTGAAAAAATTACAGTCTTCAGATGAATGAACATGAGACTAGATGCAAAGAGCTACGACTCTAGATAAGTGGACCTCTCATGGAAATCTCTGGTATTCTCCCCAGGAGGGCTTTCTGTTAACAAGTAGGTACACTTCGATGTTAGAAACAATCAGCATTTACCCTAAGATCAGTGTGGTACTGCAGTATGAATGCAGACTGTGGGCTCAAGACACCTGCCTGAATCTTGGCTCTCTAGGAGTTCCATGTATAAACAGGAGCAATGACTTGACTGCAGAGGCCCAGCCTCTCCATCTGTACGTGACAATGACAGCCAACTAAAGGGTCATGCCTGTGATAAAGGTAAAGGTTGGAAAAAAAAAAAACATTTCACCTTAATGCTAACCTTAAGCTCTTGTGTCTTCTTCGCTAGACATAGAAGGACACAAGATCTTAAGGTATTTCAGAATTATAAAATAGGAAATAGTATTCAGCACAGCCTTAATGGTCAACACATTTCCTTACATCTAGGTTCCTTGCAAACTGGTCATCTGTTCCCCCCCCCCCCCCACACAGAGTAACAGATAACAACACTGTTTTGGAGAGACCTACCATTATGGGCTGTTTTGTGTCTCTCTACCATTAACACTTAGACAAACAAAAACATCTTACATGCGTGAGGCTCCCTCAGCTTACAGCTGGCTTGGGTACTGAGCTGAGGTAGCGAAGAGGTGGGTATATGAAACATGGCCAGATGAGGAGCACAGCAGGGCCCTACGGTGCCTAGAAGCCACCAAGACAGGATCTGAGGGCAAGGTGGCAGGGAGGTAAAGGACACCTGGTGACTGGTTTAGAACAGAGAACGGGTCAAAGGGCCTCAACTCTCAAATGAAAAAATGATTTTAAATGAACAGGGCTGATCCAGAGCAGTATGAAAAGGTGGGTATCTGCAGATAGCTTCAAGTCAGAAAATTTTCTTAGTCAACAGAAATGAATAGTGCCATTTTTCACAGAGGAAGTCAGGGAAGTATCAGATAAGAACACCATCAGATCCAGAGCGGGGGTTGGGGGAAGGTGGCTGATGTGCCCCAGAGGGATTTGTGTCAATTCCAGATGGAGGCTTATACATTTCTTCCAGGTCCTCAGTGTGTTAGGGGTTCTGAGGTTTGCCTAGCCCATCAGACCCTATTGTTTTCCATTAAACAGAAGAGCTGGTGTGTTATGGCAAGAATGCACCAAGATAACTGTTTTCTTCACTGTTGTTAGAATCTACACTTACAGTTTGTGAGGATGAATAGATGGACTATGGCCAAATATCAAGCAGAAACAGCAAAAGTCTTCTTTTCCCCTCAAGCCAAGTACTAAGGCTAACAGGTCAGGATCCCTTAACTGTTTTTCCAAATGGTGACTTATTTTGTTATTTCTTGTCTTTTCATAGAAAGCCATGTAGGCATAGTCTATTTGCTCTCTTACCTGGTACTAGTCCTAGAATGTCTTCTGTCAACTCTATCATTTTACAGAAGGAAAAACGAAGGATAGAAGGATGCTTGCTCAATCAGACTTAAAAATAACAATCAACAACACAGACATAACCAACACACAGCAGGATGGGACTTTAACACATACCAAAAATCCAAGAACACAGAACATGAAAACACAAGGATTGAAATGTATACTTAAGTAAAATTAACTAAAAAATTAAACAACTCACATGCCCATCATAAAAAGAACAGCTAAACACTGGTATATAATAAACACTGAGTAGCAGTGCAAATTATTGTACTATGGCTGTGCACATCAACAGGGATCAAGCTCACAAACGTGATGTTGGCCAAGAAAGAAAGTTATATCTTGATTCTAAACCAAATTTAAAGACATTTATAGGTGGTAAAGCAAACCTATAAAGAAAGACAAATGACAAATACAAAAATCAAGACTGAGGTTACCTTGGGAGGAAGAGAGGGAGGGCAATTTAACTTGGACGAAGTGATTGGAAATGTATTTCTCAAGCTGGATGGAGACTATGGGGGTCTGTTATTCTCATTCAAATCATATATATATATATATATATGTATATATATATATATATATATATATATATATAGTAGTTATATATACCCCATCTTATACTTCATATGTACATATGCCATGTCTTGTATTAAAATGTCTTGATTTATAAAAACTTATGAAATTGTGAAGCAAAATATAAATGAAAGAAAAACAAGTAGTTAATACTTTAAAATCAGAAAAACAATAACTCACTGAAACAAAAATCTCAAAAGCATGAACAAACTCCAGAAAGGGGACAAAAGAGGAAATAATGAATTGTCAGACTGAAGAATTAACCCAGAATGTAAGAAAAAGCAATAAAGAGATGAACAATGTAAGAGAGGTCAAAACGAATGTGGCTGACTGGGGAGCTCCACATTTATTTGGTGGAAGTGTATAAAGCAGAGAATGGAAGTTCCAGTAGGAAAGCGAAGAAATAATAGCTAAGAATTTCCCCAAATTCAAATCATGCATTCCAAATTAAAAGCTTTAGTAAAGGAATAAATGGGAAATAGCCAAACAAAATAAGATATACTATAACGAACTACAAAAGACACGGTTCAGTGACACAGTGCTTGTCTTGCATGCACAAAGTCCTGGAGAGAGAGAGAGAGAGAGAGGGGGGCGACATCTTAAAAGTTATCAGGGTTAATCAGAGGTAAAAGATGGAATAGTTATAAAAACTTCACTGGCAACTACCAACGTAAGGAAATAAGGAGTATTTCTCAGGAGTTGAGGAAAACTGTCAACTCTATAACTATCACTGAACAGTAATGGCAAAATAAAGTCATTTCCAAATGTAAATGATAAAAAGTTTACTACTCTCCTTTAAGCAAGGATCTAATATCAAAGATCAAATGCAGACATAAGAAAATTAAATCTAGATGAAAGACAAGTAAGTAAGCAAAATTTTGGTAAATTTAATTAACTGTTATCTATAGTTATATAATACTATCTACTCTTTGAGTGTTTAGAGAAGTTTTGAAATTAATCTGAAATCAGTGCCATCCTGTAGAAATAAAATGTATTTAATTTAATTTTAGGTTTTATAATGATACGTTTAAAAAGTAAAACAGGTAATAGTAGTTGCAACATTTTATTTGACTGAATTTATCTAAAGTTTTACCATTTGATCATATAATCAATATACAAATTATTAATCTGATATTTCACATTTTTCACACTAAGTCTTTAAAATCTGTTGTCTATTTTACACTTGCAGCACTTCTCCATTCAAACACTACAATTTTACTGGTAATATCTTGTCTGTGTTTAGAATTCATAAAATGTATGGTAGTTGCACATGGTGTGTTTAAATTTTCTGAAAGTGAAACCATAACAAGTTTTAAACTTATGTAAAAATTAAATCAAATTAAAAATTTAGCTCATTACTTTTAAGGACCTAACACCAAGCGTGTTGTCAACGCAGTGGAGGACAGAACTCCAGACAGTAACAGCATTATAGGGGAGAAGGGCAAAGACAGGAAATGGAAGCTTGCTGTGGTTCTGGGTTTCTTCTGGAGGATGAGAAAAATTTCAGACTTTATTAATATTTAAAGGTCAGCATTACAAAATTTAAGAACAAATGAGATCTATGAACTTTCAAATCAGGAGAGGAGGAAGGAAGCCAATTATACCAATAAAAGAAAGAAAAGAACAACACAGATCAAAACAAAAAGTGGCAAGCAGGAAGCACAAGCTACTGGAAGTCCAAATATATTAGTAATCACAACATACCTAAACAAAGTATAATCGTTTATTATGTCAAATGACAGAGGTAAGAAACAGAACAACACATACACTGTATGTCATTCCATTTTAATAAATTTCAAAATGTGCAAATTAATTTATGGAAGTACATAAATTTATATCACAAAGGTATAAAGCATAGAGTGAACATCAATTTCACGATAATGGCTGTTTCCAGACAGCTGTACTAGAAAAGTGTACAAAGGGTGTATTTTAAAGGAAACAAACTTTGTAACTATTTTATTAAAAAAAAAAGATCTGAAGCCAATATGATGAAAATATTCAAATTTGTGAATTCTGGGTAATAGTTTAATAGGTATATTATTTCCTGGATATCTCTGTTTTAAAAATTTATTCTAAATAAAAATATCCAAATTGAGAGGAAAAAATGCTAGAAGCAAACTTGCTTTGTCAATCCCAGGTAAATAGTGCCATGTCTCTTCTCTAGTAGAGATTACATAATAATACACAGTAGTTTCCATATTTCTTGCATGACTTAAGGAATCTGGCTTTGTTCAGGACGTGTATCAATTGCTTTGCTTGTGTGACCCGAAGGAACTGTGTTCAGAGCTTCTCTCTTGTGCTCATGTAGAAGGAGCTGACAGAGGGAGTGTGGACACCTTCAGCAGCTGCCCACTGATGTTATCAGCATTCCTGCTTTACACAAAGATGCCCACATCAGACATGCAAGTGTTCTGAAGGGAACACAATGTAATTTCCTTAAGTTTTTCTAGCAGTCCTGATATAGGAAAACGAGAAAAGCAATTTGGATTTTTACTCTACAGGCCACTTACTAGGTGTCAAGAGGAAGGGCTGAGATCCTCTTGTAACAAATGGTGGTAACCCCCAACAGAGGGATACTATGGGTAGTGAGCCCCATTTTACCCTTCCAACTCAGGAAAGTCTCTGAGAAGATGAAAAATTCCTTATGTTCCTCAACAGTTGCTGGAGAAGTGCTCCAGATAATGTCAGCCCAAGATTTGTCACTCAAGAGAAAGATATCAAGGTATGGCAGGAAGCCCAGAAGCATAAGACTAGTGCACCCTGGCACCATCATCCTCTGTCACACACGGGAGGTTTCTGTGGAGGGGGTGCTGGACCTCTCTAAGGCCACAGTTCCAAACAGTTTTTACTGTTAAGTGTAAGCTTTTAGAATTTTATGTCTAAGAATTAAGTGACAAGTGTTACTGCTTTATAACTTCAGTGAATTAGCTGAATGACCATAGTACTTATGAAACTCATGTCACCACTTGCAATCAGCCGTAGAACAAATTCAGTTTTGACCTCTGGGTTATACATGACAGTATGTTAAAGCTGGAATTGATATAACAGTGCAAATAAATCACAAATCAACAATAATTTATCTTAATCTACAGAACGTACTACATGGAGGTACTTTTTCTTCAATTTGCTCACCAATATTTTAAAAATTATTTGTTATGTTATATTACAAACCCAAGGCTGCAGAAAAAAAGCACTTGTATATTGGGTGAGTTTGTTAGCAGAGGAAAACTATTTTGAGCCAAGAAATTCAAATAACTCACCAAGATGAAGGCTGAAATGTACCTATCCCTGTCACTCTTGAGCTAAAGTTAATACATATTATGTGAATGTATTTGAATATTCTTGATCACAGGGGTAGTATCTCTATTTTATATGAAAAAGCCACACTGTATCTTGAAAATAGCAAATCCAAAAGTTCCTGGTAGAATTTGAGAGAATATGAAGTCTTAAACTTTCCCTTTTTTGTTTTTTGCATATTAGAGATTGAACCCAGGGCCTCTGCATTGAATTACATTTCCAGTCCCTTTTCAAATTTTATTTTTGGGAGCTGGGGTGAGCTCATAAAGTCCTGGGTTCAATTTCCCAGCACCACACAAATTGGGTGCACAGGTTCATGCCTGTAATCCCAGAAATCAGGAAGATGAGGTAAGGAATTGTGGTGAGTTTGAGGCCAGACTGAGCTACATAGTGAGTCAGGACCAGTCTGGAACAAACAGGACCCTGTTCCAAAAAACATAACAAAACAAAACAAAAAATTTATTTTGAGACACAGCTGTGCTAAATATTTAAGTTACCCAGGCAGGGTTTGAACTTGTGCTTCTTCTGCCTCAACCACTCAGAGTTCTGTATTATATAGGCTTGTGCCACGAAACCTTGCTGAGTCTTAGATTTTCAATACTGAAAGAAGAAATATTCCGGTGAGAAAATTATGCGGCTGTGTGTCACCTGTGTATAACCCTACAGACCACTACTGAAATACCTAGAAGGCTTCATGGCAACGTGCCTACCAGTTGTAAGCCTGGCCCCTGAGGCCTAACTTAGGGTGTGGTCACAGGTGACAATGACTATTTGGGTAATTTATGACTGGAACCTAGAAGTGATGGCACCAGCCTGTATCTTAACAAAGATAACATTTTAAACAAGTGAGCACTCATATGTTTAACTCTTGATTCTTCCTGATTTCCCTCTTTAAGCCCTTCAGTTTGAATAAAAATGCATGAAGCTATAGAAATAAATGTATCTGGGATAGTGTAATGGTTAAAAGCAAATTCTGGAGTCAAGATGTTAGGTTAGAATGCTAGTCCTCACATTTCCTGCTGTGTGACCCACAGGAAATTCCCTGTTCTCACTAAATCTCAGTATTTTCCTGTGTGTTGGAAAGGCTATAGGTTAATGAGAACACAAGTTCTGCAGCTGGACTTACAGAAATGAAATCCCAATTCACAGTGGCCTTGGGCAAATCTGGTAGCCTCTTGATGGCTCCATTTTCTCATTTGTGAAATGGGGATGAGAGGAATACACACCTTATTGAGGGGTGGGGAGGGGGTGCAGAGTTAAGATGCAATGAAAACCTGCCTGACACACAAAGGTCTCCTAATTGTTAGACAGTCACAATGCATAATACTTAGGAGAACTGATGTGAGAATACAATGAAAAACACGAAATTACACATAGTGATTCACATATATGTTTACGCCCACTTATTTTATTTAATGAAAGTACTCAATAAATATAAAACACATAGATCAAATTTACTATATCCAAATTTAGTATATTCAATAATTGTAACTATTTTAATACTAATACAAGTACATATATTTATGCCAATTATTGTTACAAATACCTCTTAAAATATGGAAGTTTGGAACCAATTTTGAAATTTAAAGCCATTTTCAACTATTTGCCTGCTTCTGAATGAGCATATCACTTATTTTATGTATGACTGAATATGCATTTACCTTGGGCACATCTCAGTGGCTTTGTTTCTGGGAAACTCCACAAAATGTTAAGATCACTCAACTCAATAAAAACTTTGACCAGCCACCACTATGTGACTTGACTGAGTTCTCTGAAGATGGCAGAAAAAAGTTCAATAAATAAGCAGTCAGTGAGAAAGGATTCAACATTTTGATTTGGTTTATGTTCAACCTGATTTTTAAATTACTCAGGAGACTGACATTATATTTCAACACACCTAGGTACTGTGAAAACTGACAGCTTAAGTGGTATTTATTTCAGTCACCATTTCCAAATTGTACCCTGCAGGAAAGTGGAATATATTTAACTTTGGTATAAACAAAAGCAACATTTTAGGTGGAAAATATAGGAAAAGAAGATTACTTAATTGATTTGCCAAGGGAATTTTACTTTTAATGTTATATGAAGATATTTTTAAACACTTTTCTCTTTCGTGCGAAAAATCAACCATGTAAAAATGCCCAAGATTAACTTATATTCTCAAAACCACTACTTGGTTATTTGGCTGTTGAGTACCTACTGCCATGACTGCAGTTAATGAGCCGCAGAGGGTGGGACCTACTCGCTCCCTATCTGTTGAACGTGCCACTTGTTCTCCTACACAGCAAGGCCTGAAGGTTTAATACTATCATCGCAATAGTGATCATCCATCAAGTATTGTATCACTGCCAGGCACTACGCTAAGTACTTCACAATAATGATCTCATTTAATTCATACTACTTAGTGACATAAGACATATTATCTTGGCTTTACAGGTGAGGAAACCGAGTCCTTCAGAAAACAAAAGATTTAGGTTGAATCCTCAATCATACATCTTGGAAACAGTGAATGCCACAACTTCATGGACTTTTCTCCGAAGAAGTGTATGAAATATTTTAATTTACTACTTTCTTTCTTTGAAAACAGTTCATTAAGCCATTTCTCAGTATTTACAGCACCAGTGCTAGGTGTTATTGGGAGCACAAAAAATATCCCAACCATCACAGACTTTAAAGGCAAGTTATATTAGAAGGATTATTTAAAAACTTAATTCAAAATTGGTAATCAAAATTGGATGTGGAGGCAGACACCTGTAATCCCAGCATTCCGGGAGACTGAGACAGGAGGGTTCTAAGTTTGAGCCCAGTCAGGGAAACTTTGTGACTCTGCAAGATCTTGTCTCAGAACAAAAAAACCAATAAAAAGCGAGCAAAATAGTTCAGTGTGAAGGCCCAGGGTTCAATCGCTGGTACGGCAAAAATAATAAAAACAACAAAAAAGTCATCAATCTAACTAAACTTGTGCTAATTTTGACACACAGTGCCAGATAACCACCTTGAAAACGAAGAATATTGTTGAGAGCTACAACCTCCAAACCTTTTAATCAAACAACTCTTTTTCAATGTTTCTTCCTTGAACATTTAATCTGGCCTTATCTCTTGACTGACCATAGCTCATGGCTTTTCTTATGGAGCGGCACAGCTTCCTGCCATGAGTATTTGTGTGCACATCTTACCTACCTTGTCAGAGTGAAATATCCTGAAGACAAGAATAATTAACTCATTCACTCTTAAAAGGGTTACATGAATTTGCTTAATTTCCCAACCTGATGGTACCTTGCAAAAATGTAATGTTCATTGAATTTTTAAAACATGAATATTAAACTAATGAATAAACATACAGTCCTGCCATTTTTGAGCCTTTACTGAAATACAGGTTCCATATCAATATTTAATGCAAACTTAGAAAGTATTTATGAATGTCTGGCTCTTTCATATTTAGACTGATAGACTCAATATTTCTAAGAATGCAATTATCCTCAAATTGGTTTATGGATTCAGTTTAATCCCTATCAAAATCATGGTAGGCTTTCTGTAGGAATTTGCAAGCCGATTCTAAAATCTACATGGAAACACAAAGGACCTATGAGACAGATGATTTGGAAAAAAAAAAAATGGAAGACACTACTAAATTTGAAATCTTACTAGAAGACTATAATAATTAAGACAGTATAGTACTGGTAGAAGAACACAAGTACAGAAAATAAAACACTATTAATAGCCCAGAAAGAAAGCTTTTACATTTATGATAAACTGACCTTTGACAAAGGTGCTCAGGCAATTCAATAGAGAAAGGATGGTCTTTTCAGCAAATGGTGGTACAATAACTAGGTATTTATGTATTTTAAAAATATAAACCCTTATCCCATACACAAATTTAGAACAAAACAGAGTATGGAGCCAAATATAACAACTAAAACTATGAAATTTTTAGGAGAAAAAAGGTATGACTTTGAGTTAGGCAAAAATTTTATTAGAAATTGAACAGATTTTCACTAAGATCACACATTTTTGTTCTCAAAAGACGCCATCAGAAAAAAAAATCTTTTGAAAGCCAAAGATTAGAATAAAATGTCAACAGATGGATTTATGGTGAAGAACTTATATCTCAAATACAAAAAGAACTCACAGGTCAAAAAGACAATTCAAATGTAAAATTAAAAATTAAATTAAGAACACATTTCACTTAAAATATGTTAGTTAACATATGAAAGAATTATTAGCTAGTAAATATAAATGAAAATTCATTAAGCAAAAAGTAAGCAAATCCCCCCTCCCATCACACCAAATAAAGTGTAAGACTTACAGAAAGTGAAATCCTTAGACACTTTGAAAAACAGTTTGAAAATTTTGTTTAAAAAAATATTAAACATAGACTTTCCTAAAACCAGTTCTACTTTAAGACTCTTCCCAAATTAAATAATAATATGCAATGAATTAAACACAAGTATTCACAACAGTCCAAAATCTGAAATAACCCAATGTCACTCAATTTGTGAAAGAATAAACCAAAAGTGGAATATGTACACAGCTGAGTATCATTAGCAGTAAAGTGAAGTCCTGACACATGCTATAACACAAGTGCGCCTCAAAAACAGTATGCTGAGTGAAGACACAAAACATGACACGGTGTATGATTCCTTTTATATAGAATTTCCAGAAAAGTCAAATGTAAAGTGAAAAATAGTAGAGGTTAGTGATTGGGTAGTGCTAAAGTGGGAGTGGAGATAAAGGAGCTATTTTTGAGGCTATGGAATCGCTTTAAAACTAGATTATAGGGATGTCTGCACAACTATATAATCTACTAAAAATCATTGAATTGTATAGTCTGAATGGATGGACCTTATTGTAAATTGATCATCTTCAACGTATCTTTTTTTTCTAAAGAAATTTAACTTGCATCCACATTGCTTAGAATGTTAAGTGTCTGTACTGCTTAGCACTGGGTATAATCATTTCATTTTTTGGGACTAGATTGGTTTAAAAACAATCTCATCCATCTCCTTATTATTTTTAATAACGTACACATCTTTGACTGCTAGTAAAGCTAATCTTTTCCTCTATTTGAGCCTACTATTTTTCCTATGAAGAGTATCCACCTTTCCATAGACATGTGAGACTTCTTAAAATAGCAAATAAAACCTTTCCAATGCTACCTGTACAACTACTTCCCCCTATTTTCATACATTTAAATTTTTATTTTTGATGCACTGAAATGTACATTTGCATGTAGCCAAAGTTAATCTAAATTTTCATTTACATTCTCTCTCATCAGTGTTATAACAAGAAATAGGAATATGTTTATACATATGTATTTTTTCCCTAGTACTGAGAATCAAACCCAGAAAGTACTCAATGACATCGCAAGCCCTTTCATTTTGAACCAAAATGAATGTTATCTTTTCTCCTGTTTGTGACCCATTATGTAACGCAGAAAATTCAATTTAAATCTTACAAACTCAAGAAAGATTAAAGTGCTATATTGCTTCCAAAAATAAGTCAGCAGTTATAAAAAACTCATCTGGCTTAATGTAGCTTTGACTATGAAACACACACACACACAGAGACACACAATTTAATGAAGAAATGTCATAAGAACATTTTATATTGATACAATATTGTGGTCTTGAATTTGTATAGTTCAGACCTAGGTATATTTAGACATAATCAGAAGAGGCACTCAGATATCTGAGACCAGAACATGTCTGGTTTTCTCTTTGAATATTTGACTCCTACCACACAATTAGGGCCGGCCCAACGTCAACCTTGCTTTCTTATCTAGTCTATAGCCTTTAGAGTCTTCAACTACACATTCTGGAACATGTACACAATCTAAACATTATTTGTTTTGCACCTGCTACTCTTAACATGCCACTGAATTAAATATAAGCTCCATGAAAGCAAACTGTCCCAGCATTAAAACAGTGCCTGCATCCCAGATGTTTCCACTGACTCTATTAGTGTTGCTTCTTGCTCTACAGACAACTTAAAAATTCACTGAATAACATTTCTTGATTTCTAGGAAAAAGTGATACAAGGAACTAAAATGACAATAAGACTATAGTGGGTCACTGTGAAAGCTAGCTATAACATAGAGCAATAAGGTCTGTAATCAAGGAAAATACTGTGTAGCAGTAGGTAAATGCTTTGGCAGGTACCCCAGCTTTACAGATCTCCAAAGCATGCATGGATTGTCTCCAGGGTTCTCTTTTTTAACCTTGGCTGATGACAGAGGTTCCCAGTGCAAATTCTAATGAACTCCAGGATTTCAAGAGGCAGCTCTAAGGTCTAACTGATAGATGACTGTCACAGCTGTGTTTAATCTGTGGTGGCTCCTTCCCAAGTACCAACTGAGGACTTTCGGCTCCAGGCATAAACAAGAGCCTCCCAATTGGCCAAGGAGAGATTTTCCATCTCTTAAGAATACTCGGATGTTCTTCAACAGGGTCAAATGCATGAGCCCGTACAAAGGTTTGTCCCTAGTCCCAGGACTCTTGGTTAGCTCATTCACAGTTGTCTACTTCCTAGGGACCTAAGGCCGTAACCAAAAGCGAGTTCCACTACTGTTCTGCTTCTCTTTCCTACCGGTTTCATCAACTCTGGCCCTTGAATGGCCACGGTATAGAAAAATTGCACATTTAACCTGCTGTTTATCCATCTAAACATCTGCTAATAATTGCACAACTCACTCTTTAACCCATTTCTTGATAGGTCCTTTGATTCCACTAGAATTTCCAGGCAATCATTTGTTCTTAGATAAAATGCTGAAAATGGTGATGTCAATTTAACATTCTCATCCTATTACAATAGCACTGTAAAAACAATATTGTTTAAAAATTAAGTTAAAAATGAGCCTCAGATACTAGTATTCTTGGAATGGCATGCATCCTTTAGGCTAGAGGTCTCTTCGCATTTCCTAAACTATTCCTGTGGCACCCATCAAAACCTGAAGCAAATCAAGTGTGTAATGGTTGAGAGGAAGAACTAGGGGATCTAGAGTACCGGACTTCACCCTCGCTGTCCGCTACCCTTTGGGCAGATGTTCAGCAATTTATGCCTCTGAGACCTGACCCAAAGGGATAACACCTGCTCCGCACACTTGCAGACGGAGATAAAGCAAGGCATGAAGCACAGAGTACATGCAAATCGAACTCTAAGGTTTAGAAAAACTGCTCTAGTATGCTTTTTAAATAGTGCGGAAGACTTGCACCAATTTCTAAGTGACGACATAAGAAGGCTACCAAATGAGAATTAAAAAAAAAAAACTTCAATATTTTAAAGTACCGCAAACTCTCACACACACACCAGCCCACAGTATTTTTTGTTTTATTTTGGTGGTTTTGGGGGATTGAATCCAGAGCCCTCACACTTAAATGTCACACGCCGCCCCATTTTATTTTATTTTGAGATGGGTCTCATGAGGTTGCTAAATCGCTCAGGCGGGGCATGAATTTGCGATTCTCCTGCCTCAGCCTCCTACAGTGCTGGAGGAACAGCCACAGGACACTACGCTTGACTGACAAAGTAGGATAGATTTTGCTTCCAATGTAATGCCCCCACTAGGTGACTTGTTGAAACCCTCGGGCAGGCTAAGGGAAGGGGCAAAGGATTTTCTTACGAGTCGTCCAACACCAGGAGTAAAGTCGTCCTTCCTTTTACTGGGACAACGTGAAGTCGGAGTCCAACCCCGAGGGAGATAAATGAGCCCGTGACTGATATTGGGGTCAGGGGCCTGCGCGGGAGAGAACAGAGTCCGCAGGAGCACTGACTAAAATGACCCCGGGTCCCTCTACGCCCAGGGCTCCACCTTCCCCAGCCGAGGGCGGGCTCAGGTCTCCGGAGGTGATCTGGCGGCTCCTGACCTTGGACGAGCCGCAGCCCACGTCCGGGGCGGCGGCCTTTCCGCGCAGCCCCCAACCCCGCCCCGCCGCCCTCCCGCCCGCGCGTCCCCAGCCCCGATCCACGCGGGAGCGGGCACATACGGGTCCGCGCCGAGCGCGCGGGGGAGGCGGCGCTCTTTAAACATGGCTTTCCCTCTCCCCGGGTCCCGGAGCCGCTGCGGCGCGACCCACGGGGCGGGAGGATGGGGGGGGGGGGTCATCCCTGCATGTGCCTGTTTTTACCGATTGATTTCCGATTTTCTCCGCGCTCCCAGTTCCTCCCCTCTCGCCGCTTCTTCCCCGCCAGTCACACCCGGAGTTTGCCAAGAAGACCAACTCCAGCCAGCGCAAAACAGACGCCGCTCTCGCTTCTGCTCCGGGCCGGAGGTGGAAACCATTCCGGCGAAAGCGAGTTCGTAATCGGGGGAAGCCGCGTCGCGGGAGAGAAAAGTCAGGCTGGGAGCCGGAGGAGGACGACGGGAGGGAGAGCGGATGTCCGCAACAGGCGTCCGAAAGCAGACGCGGGGCAGCCCGGGAGCCCCGTTCCGAGTTACTCCCGCGCGCCGGCAGCGCGCCCATCGCAGTGACAGACTGGCTGTGAGCGCCACCGAAGGCCTAATGGAGCTCTTCTGAGGTAAAACTTACCTTTCTTTTCGGCATAATGACAACGCTCGTGCAGGAGAAAGTCCAGCGACGGGGTGGAAGCGCCGGCGCCGGCCGTGGATGCTCCCTGGGCCGCCGCAGCTGCTCACGCGCTGGGCACGGCTCAGCCCGGCCTCTCCGACCTGGACCTCCGCAGCACCCTCCCGACCCTCCACTCGCTCGCCTCGCGTCCTCCAATGAGGAGCCCCGCCGGCCAGCCGCGAGGCCCCATTGGTTGAGGGAGCGTTCTAAATTCCACGAAGACACGCCCACCTCCGCGCGCGCTGTACGCGCTGTTGTAGTTTCCACTTGACTGAAAAATCTGCCTGGCGACTGAGCATGCCCAGTTCCGCTAGTCGACTTCAGGCCGCGCAGTCTTGGACTTTCATTGTTTTTTACCGCCTGTTTTTGGATTGTCTCACGTAGAACAGCGCGCACCTTTCTTGGAAAGAAATTGAGTAAGGATGGACTCGTTAACTTCTTAATGTTATTTTACACACAGCGGATATTAGGTATATTTCTTACCCGTAAAGTCTTGGCTGTTGCATGATGCAGACTTGTAAAAGGGATATACTCAGTTCTGGAAGAGCCTGGAACTTTACAAGGGTCCAGGTTTCCTTCAGTACAAATCTAGTGACAGCGGTTCCTAAAATGACTTAGCTCTAATTTTCTCAAAATTTTCTCAAAATTTTCTCAAAATTTTGATGAGATAGTTCAGGCTGGCCTGGAATTCATTAAATGGCTCAGGCTAGCCTCAGACTCCCAATTCTCCTTCCTACTTTCTTAAGTGCTGGGGTTATTGGCCTGGATCACTACAATGACATCCAAATTGGCTTTGACACAGATTGCCTGCTTGCAGGCACTGAGAAGCTGACAAGATATTAAAACAAAACAAAATAAAACAGATAAAACCAATTCACTGGTTTAGAGTTGCATAAAAATATAGAAACTAATAATTTTGCCACTGAAAACATTTACAGTGAAGACGTCTTACAATAAAATTATTTATTTGCTACATGCTTGACAGTTAAAAAAGCCAGGGCAGAGATTTTCAATATTTAGGAAAGATGTTGGGTAGCACTAGAAATCTTTATCAAATTGTTTGTCTTTATGGAGATTTAAAGATGATAAAGCAAAGATAAGGCTAAGGTGAATTTTTCCTCTCAGTGATGGTGACTCACAAAGTTTTTTTTTTTTTTTTAACCTGATGTATTTCAAGGCCAAACTTACTCCGTCAACAATGGTAAGCAAAATTGTTATTTTTTATTAACCATGGTAAAAACCGTTGCTGGTTGGGTAAAGTTGATTGTGAGGAAGCTTGAGTCATTTGTATCTCTTAGTTCATTTTTATGCACTGAAAATAACAACTTTGGCTGAAAAATAGCAGTCATTACTCTTTCCTTTGATCTGACCTCTCAGGACTAGTGAATCGTTTCTGTTGTGACTTTAACAACCTTCAAGACCTGGGAAAATAAGCAGGACCTCTGCTGGCAGCACCAGAGGTAAGAATAGGCAAAGAGAATGATTTACTAGGTAGCTGGAGTTCCAGGGTAAAAGGTGAAGATGCCTGAACATCAATGAGGACACCACACACCTGGGAAAAGGTACTGACTAATTCAATTTTTGTTTGCTGGGAGGATGGGAACCCAGGACCTCCACACTAATTGACATCTCCAGCCCATTTTTTTGGTTTTAATTTTGAGACCGGGCCTCCTCCTAGGTCACTAAGTGGTCGAGGCTGAACTACAATTTACGATCTCCTGCTGTAGCCTTTCAGAGTGCTGCTGGGCTTACAGGTCTGTTCCACCAGGCCTGTCCTCATTTAGTTTTTAATATATTTTGCTGAGTGTTTTTATTGCTTTGAGCCATGAACTTTGAAGAAAATAAATGTTTCTCTATATGATGCAGATACTACATTAGCTAATGTAGACAATGGATAAATTAGGGACATTACTGCTTGAAGAAGAAAAAGGAAAAATTAGTGAACAAAATTGTCTTTGATTTTCAGCCCTTTCCTCCTCTTTTCATACTCTACACTTGTGGAATTCTAGAGCTATCCTAGCAACAGCAATGTAAAATCATGTACAATGTTGTTGTGTTTTGGATCTGGAGTGTTCCCCTAAAGTCTCACCTGCGGGCTCTGTTTATTGTTGTGAGATAGGACCTGGCTGGAAAGGGCAGGTGCTTGGAGCTTGACCCTGAGAGGTGTGTGCTAGCTCTGCCCTTCCTGTGTGACTTGGATATGTTCTGCCATGCCATGGGGAAGCTTTTTCTCTATCTCTGGCCCCACCATGTGGCTCCACCATTTCCAGCCTCCTACTTGTGAATGGACTGTGACCTTCTGAAACTGTGAGCTACAATACATCTTTTCTCCTTAAAGTTGTAGATGTCAGATACTCTGTTCTAGCAATGAGAAAGTAACTAAGATAAGGGTCATGGCTATCTTTAAGAAAAAGAGGGAAGGAGAGAGAGAGAGGAAGAGGAGAGAGGGAGAGAGAGAGAGAGAAGTGGCAAGGAAGGAAAAGGAAGAGAAAGGAAAAGAAAAGGTTGAGCATAGAAAATACCAAAGTGTGGCCTGGTTCTATAGCCTAAGACAACAATCCCAGTACTTTGGGAGGCTAAGGCAAGAGCATCTCCAGTTCAAGACCAGTCTGGGTAATATAGCAATTTATTAAAACCCTATCTCAAAATCAAAAACAAAAATGGGCTGAGGACATAGCTCAGTGTAAAGGCCCTGAGACTGATGACTGGTACCTCCCCCCCCCCCCATACACAGAAATTCTGCATACATCTCACATGGTAAATGCAAGTAACTTTATAAAATGATTGTTTCCATTTTCTACACATGTGGACATAAACACAATTATGATATTTACGTGAAGTGTGTATATGTTTGTCTCCTGGATTGTGATGTGAACTGCATTTTTACTACTGGTCTTGAAAAAAATATTGAAGTTAATACATAGCACAAATGGATTATGTGGATTTTTGGGTCTCAGAATTCATTCCTCTGAAAGAAATACTTAATCTTCAAATCTTGAAAAGAAATTTTGAAAGGAAAGCATTCTGCAAATCATCACCTGCATCATCTTTCTCTTCCTCCCTCTAGAAGGCAGGCATAGACAGACTTCCTAAGGTGTTTGCTCTGAGAAATGGCAACTTGTTAGAGATATTAGATCTAGAACTTGTATATTGTTATTTCTAATAGCTTTGCCATTCCAGGTTAAATTACTGTTCCTCAGTAAATAGGTCAGAGAGTTCCAAGGTGAACTCTGGAATGTAACAGAATATCAAAAATAAAAAAATTAATACTCCATCTTGTTTGTATTTTATCCAGCAAAATTCTAGTTGCATTAAACACTAACTTTTAAAAAGTCCAACGTTAGTTTTACAAAGCATCCGGAACAATCCAGACTGCACTTCTCAGTCATGTGGGCTACCCGACAGCAACGCAGATTCCTAGACTCTCACTCTAATCACTGAATCTGCATTTCACATTACTCTTCTACTAGAATTTGAAAATTCTATAGTAGGCCTTCGCTCTTCACAGATATATACTGAAGGCTGGCATACTCATCCCAGTTTCCAGGTTGCTGCAGATGCCAGAATCCTTGGATAGCCAAGCCTCTTTATAAAATAGTACAATATTTACATATAATCTATGTGTACTCTTCTATATAATACTTTAAGTCATTTGTAAATTATTACTAGTATCTAATACATTGTAAATATTAGGACTATAGTTGTTATCTGCATTGTTTAAATAACAAGGGAAATATGTGTAGTACCCCCAGACCCTGGCTGGTGTTCTTGATGTGGGACCTATGAATATACAGGGTTGACTGTACTCCGATACTGGTGATGCATATCTGTAATGTTCTATTGACTTTTAAACACATTTCAAAGTTGGAGCAAAATTCTGTGGGTGAAACCCTCCTCAGAGACCTCACTTTCTGCCCCACCTTTCAATTCCCAGTTTGCTGGGCACTAGCTGCTTACTTTACCTTTCTTCCTTCATTTGCAAGGAGTCTGAAGGGTGATTAAAAACCACACATTCAGAGCCCTAGACAAGCACTACTTCCATCTTCCTACTCTTGGTAGCTCCTTGAGTTACATTAATAAAATAAAATAAAAGCCTTGGCCCCACATCTTGAAAGAGAACTGAACCCAAGTCCTACAAGCCACACCCTTTCACAGTGTTACCATGTCAGTAACTGGACAAGCACACCCTGTGACTGTTAATAACAAGAAGGGCCAGGGCATTCTGTGACCTTACAATAGGAACCTATGTTTTGTTTCCCCAGCCTTCAATCAATGTTAATCTGTGTATACATTGTTTACCCCAAGTGTGTTTTATAGTTTTCCCACCCTCGATCCTGTTAGGTTCAGTCTTTGAGCTATTTACTTCTTCTTGCTGCTGCTGCAGCTGCTTAAACTCATGGGAATGTAATTAATCTGGGCCTCGTAGCTGCCAAATGACTGTTTGGGAATGAATAAGGCATGTGCAATAGCTAGAACCGGGGACTGGGCTACATTTGTTTAACCATCCCTTTCTGCCATAGTCTCAACATGGCAAGGGCTAAGAGGCACCCTGGTGGGATTAAGGGAAGGAAATTCCCAGGGTTCATGCTGAAGACACAGGAATAAAAGGATGATTCCTATCCCCCTAGGGAAAAGGCTGCAAGATGTCAAAGACCAGTTAAGAGCTGTTGCAGACCTCTGGGGTTGAGTTGCACATTCTTGCCCTGGCTAGTGAACTCTTAAATGAAAACACATTGAGCCCTTTAAACTGGTAATACTGCCCACCCTTTCTCCTTGTCGTCTTCATGTCTTCAAATCTTAGAATCCCTGGGAGTTAGAGCGTCTCTCTGCTACTGTTCACAATAGTCTTGATTTTCAGAGCAGTTCATGCCATTTTCCTTTTCTCTGTAGAAGAAAAAAAAATCTATTTAAGATTATGAGAATCAAATGAATCACTCTGGAAAGTATCATATAGCACCTGGTGATGATTTTTAGGTCAGTTTGGTTAATAAATATTCTAATTCTAAAGCATTAGGTAAGTTAATAGAGGTAATAAAACAAGTTTGCTAGATCAGAATGAATCCTAGCCACAGACTATGCAGTTTTACCCAGAAGTGGAAAAGTAATTTGAACATGTGCTGTAATCTTCAAGGTTGCTTTTACAATTTTTCTTTCCCTCTTTTTTTTTTTAAGCATGAGATCATGCCCTTCCTGTTGGAATGCTTGTGCTTATGTTTTTTACTCTTTGCATTCCCACTTCCACTTTGCGCTCCAGAAACTGAGACAAAAACTCTCTTTGGATAATCTGATTTACCACTTTATATGTCAAAATATTTTTAAAAGTTTGAGATATTTTTTAATTAAATGTTTATCAAAAGTTCTGAACTTGCAGTGAAAATTCAAATTCCAAGTCATTAAGGTACTGAATGTGATCACATTATCTCTCTCTCTCTCTCTCTCTCTCTCTCTCTCTCTCTCTCTGGCTATCTCTCTCAACAGGATCTGTGTCTGTAGTCCAGGCTGGTCCTGAACTCAGTATGTAGCCCAGGCTGTCCTTGAACTCATGACAGTCTTCCTGCCTCAGCCTCATAAGTGCTGGGATTACAGACATGCACCACTACACCCAGCTAATCTTTATGTGGTGCTGGGGAATCAACACCTTGTATACACTTTAACCCTGAGATACACCCCCAATGCTTACTTCACCTCTTTGGACCTTACTTTCCTTGTTGTAAAATGAGGAACATAATGATTATCTGAGGCAGATGCTGCTGCTTACCTGCCTAACATTCACTCTAACTTTTTTCCTTTAAATGGAGCTCTGATTTCAGCAATAGTCTGCAAAAAACAAAGACTAGCTCCCCAACCTCTCTGCAGGTGAGGTTGCCACATGACCCGGTTTGTAAACACCACCTGTAACTGGAAACAGACCCAAGGGTTTGCTTTTGTTCCTTCTCTCCTTTCATGTTGAAAGTTGCTAACAATGTCTGGAAGTCGAGCAGCCATTTTATGTCCATGAAGGTGAGGACTGCAAATTAGGGATGAAAGAGGAGCAAGAAAAGCGTCTGACTCTCTGATCTGTGCAGGCTTCCTGTGCTCTAACTCCCATACTGAACTCCTCCACCATAGAACTTGACCTTCTGTTTATGACTCTGCCCTAGAGACTCCCTCATTGTTTCTCACGCAGGACCATGGCAACCTGCCTGCCTCTGCTATAGCAACTTTCCTGACCATAGCAACCTTCCTAGCCCTGACATAACCTTTCTGGCCCTGGCAGTTGGCCAATTAATAAGGACAACCCTGACTACTGGCATGGACCAATCTCCCATGAACCCATAACCCACCTGCCTGCTCATCAGCCTATCTCCTCACTCTTAACCCTCATGCTAACTAATCCACCTTTGCTGAATAATAACAATGCTCATCCAAGGATCAGGATTTTACACCTGGACTTGCTGCCCAGGTGTAGGGTCATTGGGGACAAAAACCATTAACTTCAAATTCTCACTGCTAATTATATTTTGGTTTTGCACTAGTTTTTCTTTGAATTAACATACTGCTCTTGGATTGTCCAGCTTCTTCTACATAGGACATAAATGGCATATGAGTTAATCTGCTGTAGGTGGTTCACAGGACTGGTGGGAAAATTGAATATGGCTAGTTACTAAGTTATGGGAGTGCACATATTTCTGAAACGTGGTGCTGAGAGTGTTTAGTTTGAAGCAAGTATATTATATTCCTCCTTAGATTATAAAAGTGAGCACAGGAAAAATTTAACTTTTCCTGAGTCCCTGAGGGCCTGATTATATTTAGTGTGAGTTCTTAAAATTGCTTTAAAATAGGCAGGCATAAAACTGTTTTATTGTCCTCATGGAGTGTGGTGTCCTACAGTGTGTCCCATTGCTATGCTTTGAGGAATGGAAATGCTGGACTGTTTTTCAACTTCATCTTGGTTGTCGTATGCCTCCATCCATTGTGGGTATGAGAGTCCCCAGGGCCCTTGGGGTTCTGAGGGGGATTTGGATGTATCTAGTCAGATAGGGCTAACATGACTTTTAGAAAATGGAAGGTAGGGAGAGGTTACACTTTAGCGTCATCTGTTATGTCCACTGCTTCTTGTTTGCTCTAAGCTGTGATCTGAGGCAATACCTTTGGAGAATGTAAGAGGTAGGTCTACTCAGGAGACTGAGGCAGGAGGATTCCTGTGAGACCAAGGCCAGCCTGGCTTCTACAGTGAGTTCAGGACCAGCCTGGACTACAGAGCAAGACCCTGTCTCAAAACAGAACATAAAAAGAGAGATAGGTAAGTAGGTCTGCCTAATGTCATTCTGTGGGCATAAACTGTAGCTGATGCAGTCTGGAACTGGCCGTGATAGTATTTCCTGGCTGAGAAAATGTTTTTATTTACATGGAGTCCTAACAACTGGTGGATTCTTGATTGGAAAAGAGGCATTGTTCTTCTGATGACCTGGTGCTGAATGTAACTTTGGGTGACTTTTCTACAACCTACTATATTTCTTTAGTTCTCATAACTAATCTCATCATAAGCCATCAAATCTCTCCTCTTTACATTGGGTAGATAGAGTTCATTCTATTTTCTGTGATAGAATCCAGAGCTGCAATTCTTCTTTAGAGCTGTTCAATGAATATTTTTGGCTTTGAAGAGATGCACTTTTTTCCCCTTTAAAGCTGATGGTTGAAATAGGGTGCTGAGATGTGTCCTTGAGTGACCACGGTGAACAGAGCTTTTTGAAGGCCACTTCTCTAGACATTGGTCAAGGAGAAAATAAATCTTTCATTTAAACTACTGGTATTTGGTGAAGTTTATTACCACAGATTATTTTTTATTCTGAAATGACATAGAATTTAAATCTGAAAACTAGGTTAGTGTTTTAATAATAAAATATTTAATTAAGTGACATTCACTTAACAGCTGTCGGGGAATCAGGAAACTATTACCGAAGACTGGAGGAATGGAAATCCATGTTATCTAATGGTAGAACATTTGACACGACTGTTTTTCTGCAGTACTTTGGAAGGCACATAGCACACCTAACTTTGGGTACAAGATTAAAAAAGTGTTATTACTATTGTTGCTTATTGGCTTCCACTAGCTGCATTTGACAGTATTTGCAAGGAGGAGACACGTGTTCATAGAAGAATTGATTAGGAAGTAAGGATAACTAAAAGAGATTAGAGTCTACAAATTCAGGAATTTATAAAGTCAGAAAACAAGACTGCCTCTTAACACAGACAGTAAAAGATAAAATTATTGCTTGAGCAACGAAGAGCTATGAAAACTCAGCTTTGGAGTGATGATCAGATCGGTGATCCTGTGGTGCCTTAATGCTCCTTTCTTTCCTCCTCCTCCTCCTCTTCTTCCTCTCTCTCTCTCTCTCTTTCTCTCTCTCTCTCCTCTTTTATTCTGAGGATTAAACCCAGAGCCTTCTCACTGAGTTATAACCCCAGCCTTTTTTCTTTGTATCTTCTGTTTTGAGACAGAGTCTTGCTAAGTTGCTAGGTTGCACCTGGGCTCAAATTTGTACTCCTTCTGCCATAGCTTCCCAGGATGCTGGGATTTCAAGTGTTGGCCTCCATGCAGGATTCTGGGATTTCAAGTGCTGGCCTCCATGCCTGGCTGTTATTTCTTTCAGTTAGTCTAAAATGACACAAAATAACATAAAATGGTTCGGGGCAAAGGTATAACTCTCACTACTGGACTGGGAGAACCTACCTCCTACAACTGAGAGTACAATAAGGAGGAAATATAGGCCGAGAGAGAGAGAGAGAGAGAGAGAGAGAGAGAGAGAGAGAGAGAGAGAGAAATATAGAGATATTGAAGAGGGAAAGCATAGGAATGTGATGGATATATCTAGAAAGATAGGAGCAGATATGTAATCAGCCAAGTTTAAATATATAAAACAGTTAACTGATAATAGAAACGTCAATCTAGATTAAATGTGACTGTGATTCTCTGAGACTTAAAATGACCCTTGGCCTCCTTACCACTTATCTGCAGGAAAGGGGCTGAGAAAGCTGCTTAACCTCTTAGGCAGACACATGCTTCAGTGCCCACTGCAGACAAGGCCAAAGAATGGCCTTCCATAAGGGAAAATCCAAGAATCATGGAGATGAGTACAAAGAATACCTTCCTGGGACACTCACGTGGAGCCTATTCAGGGAACACTCCTCACTTCCACAGTAAGGAGTCTAACACCTCAATCTAGTCTAAGAATTGTTACAGGACAATCGCTGCTATACGTTGCCCATTAATCCTGTATTAATGTGTTTGCTGAAGTTTTCCTGACTCTGTTCTAGCACTTGAGAATGTGTGTGTGTGTGTGTGTGTGTGTGTGTGTGTGTGTGTGTGTATGTGTTTGTGCATGTGTGTTTAGACAGTATTGTGATTCACATCTGGACTGTTTCCCCAAAGTCTCATGTATTTGAATATTATCAATTATCTATGGAATCAAGAGCTATTAGGATATTGGGACCAGGTCTGGAGGGGTGGATTATGAGTGTGTGGTGGAAGACAGGCAGGTGGTAGATTATAGATTCTAGGCACGTGGATTGGATTACAGGTGCGTGGGTTTGATTATAGGTGTATGGTGGAGTCTTAAACCCGGAAGAGGTGAAACAATGAGGCTGGACCCAGAAGGGGCGGATCATTGTGTTAGGACCTGGAAGGAAATATGTTACTTTCTGCCTTTCTTCTGGACTTGATTGGACTTGACTTGATTTGGCTTCCTGTTTGCAGTGTTATGAAGAGCTGCCTCTACCTCTGCCTCTGCTATGTGCTAGGACACAGCAAACATTCTGCCTCAGCCTTTCCAGTGCTGGGACTGCATGCATGTGTCCCCTTGCATGGGTATTATATGGTGCTGGAGGATCAAACCTGGAGCCCCTTGCTTCCTAGGCAAGTGCTCTAATCACCCAGCCGTGCCCCGAGTCCCAGTTGTTAGATACTTCTTCACATACTGTTGACAGTTTCTTTTTAGCCCTTGGCATAGCTAGTGATAAACCAGATTCTTTTTGTTGATCTATATAACAACATACAAACTATTTTATTTCATTCTGTTAGCCCAAGGCACACAAAAAATCTTGAGGAGCAAATGGATACAACATCCACAAGGCCAACAGAAAGCCACAGCTGTGTGCAGGCTACCACTCAAAATGTGACTTGGAGACCGAGCCACCAAGCAGGGCAAAGTCCTCAATTTATAACTGTCCATATGCCATTGATATGGCATGCATTCTTTGTACCTTTCATGAATTCATTGCCAGTGTTGCTCCTTTGATATCAAAAAAGAATCCCAGAACTCAAAAAAGAGAAATTAAATATTAAATAGAATAAGAGTTCCTCAGGTAAGATTGAGCTACAGAGGGTGAAGCAGTGCTGTAATATTAAGATTTTTAAAAATCTTGAAAACAATACCAGATACAACCATATTTCATGGAGAATGCATATTAATAATGAATCTAAATAATAGGAAATATTTATAAAATTAATACTTTGAATATTTGTACAGCATATATTTTTGTTTGCATTGTGTAATTTTTGCCTTCTTACATGTGATTTTATATGTAGAAAGGGTAACTTCATTTCCAGCTCCCCCCAAAATAACCCTAATTGATTATAGACGTGAGTGACCCACTGTTAATGTAATAGAAGTTCAGTTGAGGGCACACGTTTCCTGGAAACTTTAGGGATCATCTTGTGCTGCATTGTTCAGCAAGAGGATAGCTTAGTGGTAGAAATACTCAACCACTTACCTAGTTTTATATTCTATGTAAATCTAAGGAGGATCAAATTCATTTTCTAAGGTCATAAAACTGACTAATGATGAAAGCAGAATTAAATACCAAATTTCAGACTAATGTGTGCCATTCCTCCAGTGCTTTATCGCTGTCTTCAGCATGAACAGCCTTAAACACTTGTACCTTATGTGGCATGAAGGTCATTTTCTGTGGGTAGGGGCTAGTGGCCACCTGTGCACCCTGAAACATGTGGCAGCTACTTCCTTCTTCCTACTTGTCCTCAGCCCAGAGCCCTGTAGAGGTTGGGAGGCACACTGCTGCCCTTTTGACATACCCTGATGTTGTCTGTGACCACTGAATGTGCTGTGATAATTGTGGTTCACAGTGGTGTCCCTGAGGCTCTGCAAATTCTCTTGATAGGATCAGAAGTATCAAAAAGCAATTATATTTAGGACAGTTTTAGTATTCATCACTTACAATATTCTAAGGTGACAATCTGGCAACTCAAAATCAAACAGATTTGCTGAACTGGACTTTAACTCTGAAAGACAAACTCTGCAGTCATATTACTTATTCCTATAGTCTATACTTGTTATAATCATTTTACGTTTATTTCATCAAACTTTTCCTGATTATTAGGTTATTGTTGTCAGTTTTTTAGTTCTTTAGTTATCAAGTTCTTGAAAATATTGAATTCATAAATATGTATTCATTAAAAAGTTTTTTGGGCGCATAACACATGTAGACTTGTGCTAGATATTAAGGAGATATTAGTGGGGAAAATTGTACAACTTCGAATCCATAAATCTTATGGAGCAAATGAACATTGAATTATAAATGTAGAGTCACTGAAGGAAGGTGAGCAATAGCAGCTTATTAAAGGCAGATTTGATGAAACTTTACAACAATGAAACTTTAATGACATTTTAATGAAATGCTTAGCTGAAAGTGTGAAACAATTGGTTAAAATTGGCAGAGGAGGTTTTCAGGCAACATAACAGCATGTATAAAGTCCCTACTGCACAAATTTGGTACAATGAGACCAAGGCTGGGTGCTGCTGGAGTGCAGTGTGGATTGCAGTTCTTAGAGCAATCACATCTACATTCTTACAAGGCCTATTGAATGGTCAGGATTTCAGTGCCAATGGAGGGGTCGGAATGTGCACAGCTAAGCCATTGTAGGCTATCTTAAACTCATTTTTGACCATTTAGAATTCACCTCTGTGTCTGACCTAGCATCTTCTGATTACTGAGTGAGTCCTTTTGGAATGTATGAACAGAGCCCCTACCTTTCACCAACCTCAAAGCTAAGAATGTCATCAGATAGCATCTCAGGCCTATTGTGCTGATTTCTCTGCTTCACTGTAACTCACCTGCCTGATGTTTCCACCCATGTATTTGAAGAGTGTCTTGATTTATGACCTTCTTTTGTTCTCTAACTTTAAAAGCTCTATGGAACTGTTCACACATTGGAACCCCATATATGGGTGACCCAAATCTGTGTTCTCATATCAGGATCACTCATTCTCTGCCCCTGAATAGACTCTCTCTTATTCTCTTTGAGGTGAGAGCTGATTTGTGTGTGTGTGTGTGTGTGTGTGTGTGTGTGTGTGTGTGTGCATGCGCGTGCATGCAAGTATGTGTGTTAACAATAGAGAGGATTGGATGATGATGCCAGAGAAAGAACTGGGTCATGCATGACTTGTCAGCTGTGTTGCATGTTTCAGCTTTATTGTGGGAGCAGCTGAAAGCAGCAAAGAAAGTTGGTAATCAGGTTTATGTCTTAGACCATCATTCTGAAAGGGCTGTAACCAAATCAGAGGAAAGAAAGAGGTACTGAGACCCACTAAGAGATTGTATTAGGAGCAAGAGTGATAAAGATGACTTTGAAATCATGAACTCTCCACAAGGGAAAATGATCCCAGTAGAGAACTAGTGGTTCATGGGGAGGAAAGGTAAAATATCTTAGCTACTACAATAGTTTGTAGCCCTCCACAATTCAACAACCAATGGTAAAGTTTTATTCCTTAGTATTTGTTTTAGTTACTTTTCTGTTTCTGAAATACAATACTTGACACACACAACTTAAGGGAGGAGCAGTTTATTTTAACTCAGAGTTTTAGAAGTTCTCAGTCCATTCATGGGCAGCTGGCAGTGGCAGATAGGAGTTAGCGGAGGTCAAGCTGGAGAGAAGCTGCTCATGGTATGGGAAGACAGGAAGCTGAGAGAGACTGAGGAAGGATTGAACTCACATATATCCTTCCAGGTCATGTCCCAATGATTCACTCCTTTTGATCAGGCTCCACCTGTTAACAGCACAGAAAAATCAGTGAATTCACCCCTCCCCCCATGATTGAATCAATTTATAAACATAAGGCTTTTAGGAGACATTTCAGATCAAAACCATAATAATATTTAACACATATTGTTCAGTTTTGGTGTTTTGGAGTGTCAGATGAGCAACATTGAAATTGAACTCATGGATGTCATAGAAAATGTGTAGAAGATTGCTGTATCAAATTATGTGAATAGATGGCTGTGGGTGGAAATCTTTCTCTTGCACAACTACAGTATTTGGTCTTGAAGACATATTGCAAGGGATGGCCTTAGCATGACTATAAGCTACCATTTGCCACATTGTAAAGTTTATCTATGTTTAAACCTTATACTTTTGTGTGTTTAATTAATTAAAAGAAATTATTAGTGAGCTAAAAGAGGAATTTACTGAGCAAATAATGGTCTTAATTTAGAGAAAGTTTACTGAGTTTGAAGAATACAAACAAAGAGCTAGTGGATGTACATGAAGCAATGCAAAATATGGGAAACATTTTGGTATAGAAGTGGAAAATCCAAAAATAAATAAAACTGAAATTCTGGATATGAAAACTTTAACTGTCTGGAACATTGTGAGGAGAGAGTATCAGACTTTGAAGACAAGGTTTATGAGTTAAATGATGCATTCAGGGGATAAACTCAAAATAAGAAGATAGCAAGTTATCTGGATATAACAGCTAGTGGACCTCAGAGAGGACAACTTCAGATTTATGAGTATGAGAGAATATGAAGAGGACAACATAAAATGTGTAAAGAATTTATTCACTGAAATCATGGCAGAAAATTTCCCAACTCTAGAAAAATAAATTAAAATTCAAGTACAGGAAACATAGAAAGTCAAATAACCTTAACCATAAAAATGCCTCATCAGGGCACATCATAATCGAAGTCTCAGAAATTCAACACAGAGAATATTTAAAACATTAAGAGAAAAATAGACATAATTTTATCCAGAAAAGCTCATAGAATAACTTAAAATTTTTCATTGCAAACCTTGAATACCAAGAAATCCTGGAACAAAATTGTCCAACCTTTAAAGGAAAGTAAGTATCAATCCAGGTTGTTGTATCTGGGAATATTATCCTTGAAAACTGAAGGAGAAGTAAAAAATTTTCATGATAAAGAAACCCTAAAGAAGTCTATAACAACTACACTATCATTGCAGAAAACACTTGAGTGAATATAGGACAAAGACAGAGAGAAGAGAAGCAACAAAGAACTCAGAGGAAAGAAAGCATCAAAAGGAGAACTCTAACAAAAATAAATATCAAAGAACCAACACACACACACACACACACACACACACACACGCAGAGAAAGAGAGAAAACACAAGACAATGACAGAATTCAGAAAATATCTTACAATAATAAATCTCAATGCCAATGGTCTTAACTCATCAATTAAAAGGCACAAATGGTCAAATTAGTTTTTTTTTTTTTTTGAAAAACCGACCTCTTGCTGTCTGCAAGAGACATACTTTATCCACAAAGAAGCACAGAGACTGATGGTAAAAAGGTTGGAAATTAATGCTTTATGTTACTGGAGCCTGAAAACAAGCAGAAATGACTTACACTTTTCAGAAACAGCACGTTTCAAACCAAAACAAACCCAAGAGACAAAGGTGAGCATTATATACTGGTAAAAGAATAATCCAACAGGAGGAGCTCATAATTATAAACATATAAATCCAATTTTGACACACTCAATATTATAAAACAGAAACTACTGGACATCACAGGTCAAATAAACCTTGATACAAACATACTAGTCACAAAAATCAACAAAGAAGTGACAGCCACAACATGAAACCTAACATGTCTACAGAATGATCCATCAAACATCAATAAAATACACTTTTTTTCTTAAGAGTATAGGAGACTTTTTCCAAAATAGGTATATCCTTAGCCATAAGACATGCTTAAATAAATACAAATGAATGGAAAAAAAATCCCTGTATACACTCATATGATAGAATGAGCCTATAAATCAACAGAAAAGGAAGCTGTACAGATACATGAAGATTAAACAATATATTGTTGAGCAAGAAATAAACGATAGCAGAAAGCAAGGAGGAAATAAAAATATTAAAATGTCAAATGACAATGGAAGTACATCATGTCAGAATCTATGGGACACAATGAAAACAGTACTAAGAAGGAAATACATAGCTGTGAATGCACATATTAAAAAAACAGAGAAATCCCTAATAAAATAATATGATGATACTCAAAGTCCTAGAGAAACAACAATCCTGCTATAGAGTGATCTAGAGTGTTCCCCAAAACCCTCATGTATTTAGAGTTGTGTGTTATTGGGAGGTAGGGCCTGGCTGAAAGGGGCAGATGCTTGGGTTTGACCTGAAGATATATATCAACTTATTGAGATTGTGGTGACTCAGGCTAGAGCTTGCAGGTTGTATATTGTTAATTTGTACAACTATTATGGAAATCTGCATGGAGATTCCTTTAAAAATTGAAACTAAATATCTCATTTGACCCAGGTATCTCTGTTCTGGATATTGTCCCCTGAAAATTAAATTCATCATACAACAGTGATACATGAACACTTATATTTATAGTAGCATAACTTATAATAGGTGAATCCTGGAAGCAGGCAAGATGCCCTTCAACTGATGAATAAATGAAGAAGATGTGGTATATCTACACAATGGAGTACAACTCAACCATAAAGAAAGATTTTTCTTTCATTTATAGGAAAATGTACCTTGAGACTACTGTCCTTAGTGACATGAATCAGACACAGAAGATGAAATATCACATGGTTTCTCTAATTTGAAAAGAACAATATAAAGGTAAAAGAATGATATAAAAGAGAAATGGAAGAAAAATAATTGGACTATAACTGTAATACTTATTCATCTGTATTTACCTAATTTGACAAAATATAACTAAATCATTGTTCATTTGTCAGTTTTTAAAAAAACTAACCATGTCTGAATGGATACCAAGCTGCCTAAGTTACCAAGCAAAAAAATTCACTAAAATCATTTTTAAGAAAAATTTAATTTCTTTTTTTGCACTATTTTTATTAATATATATATATGTAATACATAGTATTTACAATGAATTTGGATGTTTTGTACTCATATGTATCATATCAACTTTACAATCCCTTCCCATTTTCTACCCTCCCACCCCTTCCCTATCCCTTTCCCCAACTCCAGTATCATTTCATGTGGTTCCAAAGAATGTCTGTAGTTTTACTTTTGCTGGAAATCAGTTTGAATGATTTTGAAGATTTGATTCTATTGCTATTAGGAATATTATTTTTTTGTATAAATATATCATATACATAGTTCATCTTATGCAATTTCTATATACAAATTACAATCATGTTCATTTTTTAAATTAAGTTAAATGTCTACAGGTTTTTAATGTTTATTTTTTTTACTTGAAATATCTGTAGTCATTCTTAATGCTTCATTGAGTCAAAAGAGTAAGGTTTTTGCTTTTAAGTATATGATGTACATTTTTGATAACACTTCATGGATAACAAAATTAGAAAAAATAATCTAAAAGGTCTTCTTAGAGCATGATAATAATAATAAAGAGGCAGATTAGGGGCTGGAGGAATGGCCCAGTGGTTAAAACACTTGCCTAGCAAGCACTACGGCATCTGCTAAGTCAATTCAATTCCCCAGCACCACATAAGCCAGGCGTGGTGGCACACGCCTGTAATCCCAGCACCTGGGCTCCATAATAAGTTCAGGACCAGCCTGGGTTATAGAGTGAGACCCTGTCTCAAATAAACAAACAAACAAACAAATAAAGAGATAAATTAGAGTGATGGAAAGAAAATGCAGAAAAGTGGCCTAATTACAGATATTTTGGGGGAGGTAAATAACTAGGACTTGGTGATTAATAGCATTTTGGAAAGTGTAAAAGAAAATTGCTTCAAATATATCTCCTAAGTCTGCCTTACATAGATACACATAGCTAATTATGCCAGCCTCTGGGAAGTTATAACAATTGTTAGGCTCCACTGTGTACTTAATTGGCTTGGAAGCCAGTTATCCTTGTGGCCTATGTCTGGTACTTGCCCTTTCTAGCATTATACCTTACTCTACTTCCCAGGCATCGTGCACTAAACAGCTTTGCTCCATCATGCCCTTCAAACATGATATTCTTGCTCTGCATAATTTTTCTTTTGCTGATAGGAAAGTGAGCAGTAAATACCAGACTTATGAAGTTATAGAGGGAATGAGAACTCTGTTGGAAATTGGACTGGAGGCCATGTGCGTTTCATTTTGGCAAATAATTTTTCTATATTTTCTTCTTCTAAAAATTGTGTGGAAGCTGAATTTAATGGCGGCAAGTTAATTGATCTGGCAGAGTAATTTTCAAGGTAACCAAAAGTCCAGGCTTTGGTATAGATAAATCTGGTTACTTTTAACCAGATTTCTAGTGAAAACCAGGAGCAAAAGAAATCCTCATAAACCACAACAAACTATATTCAAAAAATTTAAATTTTGGCTTAAAAAAACCCATGTATTAGGCACTAAGGAGATGTTATTGCTGAAGAAGCTAATACCACGGAATCATCTTGAAATAGAATACTAATCATCTTGAACCAGAATGCAAAGAAGGATGAAGCTGGTAGTAAAAATATGAGTCTTTCATTGGAGAAGATAACTCCTGGGCCTTCTTCTAGAGAAAAGACTCAAAGAAAGTTGGTTACCTTTGACTCATTTCACCATTCTCAGCCATAAAAGCACCCAGAAGCCATTGCAGAAATGTTCTAAGGGAGCCTGGCTACTGCTTTAGCTATTAGCAGATATTGGCATCATCTATGTGATGCTGGTTGTTCAGGTACGCAGAATGATAGAGTTGCAGAGTAATAAGAGGCTTTCACTTAGATTTCAGAGGAAGACCTGGAGATCAGGCAGTTTCAGTCTTGCCATCCCAATGGCTAGCAGAATTAGCTATGTATATCTATGTAGCTATGTAAGGAAGACTTAGGAGGTACAATTTTTCTCTCTCACTTTCCAAACGCTATTTATCACCAAGTCCTAGTTATTTACCTCCCCAAAATTATAATTGGGCCACTGTTCTGCATATGCAATGTGGTAAACTTCAGTTTGTTTACTATAGTATACTTCAGTTTCTTTTTTGTTCCTATATCTTCCTGTTTGGAATGAAAATAACTACCCTGTTTTATGGTATCTTGGAATTAGCTTGAATTTTAATTTTTAAAGTGAATCATGGGAAGGGTTTGCCTTAAGTCTCAGGGGACACTTTACCTTGGACTTTTGAGAGATGCTGGAACTGATGTGACTTTGAAGAAAGAATTATTGCATTTTACATGTATGCAGGATAGTTGTATCATGTTAAGTAAGTGGAGTTGTGGGATTGTCATTTTTTAATTTGGAGATGAAATACAGTATAAGAAAATGGGCTTAGGTATCAATTGGCAAGGAATACAGTGTTACCAAAAAGCTTAATTGTCAACTTGTTTGGCTTGAAAACCTCATAGGAAATGAGTAGAGTACACCTCTTCACATCCATGGAGACATGACCTTGGTCTATGTCTCCTTTCTGGGTCCTTCTCATCCAGCATTATTCTACTCTGCTTTCTGTTTGCCATGAGCTGAGCAACTGTTTTTTACTATGTCTCTCCACCATATTTCTGCCCTAGAGCCAGCTGACCATGATTAAATCTTCTAAATTGAATCTACTGAAACAAAAATAAATCCTTTGTCTGTTAAGTTGTATATGTCATTTATTTAGTCCTTGCAAAAACTGGCTGCAAAACAGCAGCAGTGGCAACAATAACAACAACAACAAAACCAATACAGACAGGAAAATACTGGAAGGACGTGAGAGCTTCTCACTTGTTTGTTTTGTGAGGTGGGCCTACTCGTGCATGTGTGTGATTGTGTTTCTGAGGGCTTCAGATATATGATGCTCTCATGTAAGAATGAAGTCAGTGTTACCCTTTATTGTGGAGGTAATAGGTGTGTAGAACTTAGTGGCAATTTCAGCTACAGTAGCACAGGGGAAGTTTGAACAGATTAGAAAAGGCTTAAATAACCATTTTGGGGAATGGGAGAATAAATTGACTGATAAAATACAGTAGCATTCTTGCCGGTCTCCAGGGTCCCTTTAAGGATCTAATTGGCTTGCTGCTATCATCTTAAGTTGTTCACACATTTTTACATCTGTCTGAGATTTCTTCCTCAATCCTGACAGTATTGTAAAATTGTTTTTATGATTTTTCTCTCAATGTCAAGAATAATGTTGAGAAATATTTAAGGAATATGCTTAGATTGCTTAGTGGAGTGTTCAGTTAATCAGAATAACTCAGTCCCCAACATTTTAGATAAAGGAAGTTTACTATAACATGTTTGTAAAAGGCAAGCAAAGTAGACATCTGTCTCAAATCTTAATTTTAGTAGAATATTTTTCATTGAGGAAAAATGTTAGTCATGGAAGTTTTTAAAGTTTAAAAGAAAAACAATATGAATACTTCATCCTACAAATTCCACAGAAAGTTTCAATTGTCTCATTTTAATTTTAATGTTAATAAAACTCATTTTGTAAGTTTATAGATCTATTAGCAATGAAATAAGTGTTTAAACAGAAGTGCTGAATTGCGAGGGTGTGAGATCTTTTTTGGAGGAAGCAGACAATGGTAAAAGACAGAAGCAATGACTGTGGGCAGAGATGAGAAGACTCCTGTCGAACGTATCTCCCACTTCTGTGCTGTTCACAAATATGTGTATGATTGCAACTGAGGTTCTCTGAGGATCTATTCCATTCCAGAGGCTGATTTTTGAAAAGGGACCATTTAGCTACAAATGGAAATCTCAGAGTATGTAAAACATAGCAACCAGAAGCGAGTCCCAAGGAAATCACCTGGCAACAATCAGAAAGCTAAAAACAAAGCAATGCAGTAACCAAAACACAACCCAGGAAAACTATGGAGTCAAGCAAAGAAGGAAACACTGGGAAAAGTGCTCTGTGTCTGGTCAAGTTCAACAACATCACAAGACTGGTGCTTCCTCACTCATGCTCAGTAGATTCCTACTATATGCCAGTGCCTTGCCAGGAACAAAGAACTCTTAAGTTTAACAAGAAATAGACCATATCTTCAATGAAATAAAGAGTTATTTTGGGGACATTTAAGTGGAATTGTTCATTATCAGTTGAATTATAGACCAAAGACTGGAACAATGTTAATGGTAGCATAGGTACAGACATTTGTATATATAGTAGTTGAAATCAAAAGTTTGAAAAACTTATGAATGTATAGTAACAATGAGTGCAGAGTCTAGGAAGTATGGACATTTATAAGAGAAAGTAGAGATGAGAAAGATTCAAGGAAGTATAGGTAAACCAGGAAAGACAAACAATGGAAATGGAAGGAAAACTCTGGACTTGTGTCATGCTGTATGGTACTCTAAAGTGTAGACCGAATTTGGAAGGGAGGGGGGGATTTGTGACACTTTTCAGACAAACTTAGAAACAATATTAAGAAAAAGTTCTGAAAACTGAGCAAGAAGGGTGGAAATAATGGAAACACTTGTGGTATCATAAAGGAAACCTAGAAAGCTCTTTATTTGAATACCACACTTCATATCTCAGAAATTCAACACAAAGGGAGACCGTGAATCTAACACAGGAAAAACAGACACTAACCTACAAAGAACAAGCTTATCAAAGTAACTATGGATTTCTCAACGCAAACCTCAAAGGCCAACAAAGCATGGACAAAAATCTTAGAGCTCTGAAAGCAAGCAAGTGTTGATCCAGGCTATTGGATCCAGCAAAATTATTCTTCAAAATATAGGGAGAAGTAAAAATTTTCCATGGCAGTGAAACCCAAAGACATTTATGATCACTAGATCAGCACTGCAGAAAATACTTAAGGGAATATTAGATCTAGATGAAAACTAGCAGCAGCAAAGAACCCAGAGGGAAAGAAACTTCAAAAGAGGAAGTCTAACCAACAGAGAGAGAGAGAGAACGAGAGAACTTAGACCATATTCATGGAAAACATGAAGTCAGTATTATGAGGAAAACTTGTAAGTATGAGTGTACACCTTACAAAAACAGAACAATCTCAAACGGTCTAATGATGCAGCTTAAGGTCCTAGAGAAGCAAGAATAATTTAGCTCCAAAAGCAGTAGAAGGAAAGAAATTATTGGGATAAGAGCAGAAATCATTAGGACAAATGAAATAGATACTGAAAAGAATACAAATGATCAATAAATCAAAGAGTTCTTCAAATGATAAGTAAGATTGATATACTCCTAGTCAAATTAAAATGAAGAAAAAAACAAATACAAATAGAAAAAAAAATTGAAGTCACAGTGGACACTGCAGAATTTTAAAGCATTATAAGAAGTTATTTTGAAAAGTTAAATTCAAATAAATTGTAGAACTTACAAGAAATGAATAAATTTGTGGGCACATATATGATATCAAAGTTGCACCAAGAAGTCGCTAAAAACCCAGAATAGACCAGTGACCAGTGACAAAATTGAAGGAGGATTCAACAGAATCACCACAGAATTTTACCAAAACTTCAGAGGTAGAGCTAATGCCAGTACTTCTCAAACTTATCCATTGAAAGAAAAGAAACACTGCTAAACCCTTTTCTTGAAGCTTATATTGTTATAATACTCAAACCAGCTGCAGACTTAACAGAAGAAAAGAAAACTGTAAGTCACTTTCCTTGATGAATTCAGGTGCAAAAATCCTCAACAAGAAACTTGCAAACAAAGTGTAACAAATTACTAAAAACAACACACACATGACCAAGTTGGTTTTACTGTAGAGGTTTGAGAATGGTTCAGCATGTGTAAATTAATGTAATACATCACATAAACAAAAACAAGGACAAAAATCACACAATTATTTCAATAGCCACAGACAAAGCCTTTGACAAAATCCAACATCTACTCATGATAAAACAGCAAAAAAGAAACACCCTGATGACAATATAGAAGTAATTCACCCCATGCTAATAAAAGCTGTGTAAAATAAACCTACTGCCAACATCACATTAAAAGAATAAAAATTGAATACATTTTCCCTGAAGTCATGAACAAGGCAAGAGTGTCCATTCTTACCAAGCCTTTTCAACAGAGTACTGTAAACCTTAGCTAGAGAAATTGGGAAAGAGAAAGAAGCCAAGGAGAGATACATAGGAAAGGACAACGTCAAATGTTATTCTTAGAACTAATTTTAAAATTCTGTAGTATAACAGGAGACAAAATCAATTGCATTCCTGTATACCAACAATGAAATCTCTGAGAAAGAAATCAGACGAACAATCCCATTTACAGTAGTCTCAAAAAATTAAATACCTTGGGGTCAACTAACCAAGGAAGTGAAGGACCTCTAAAATGGAAACTACAGTACTCTGAAGAAAGTGATTGGAGAAAATATTACAAAATGGAAAATATTCCCTGTTCCTGGATAGGCAAAAGCACTATGGTCAAAATGGCCATATTACCAAATGCAATATTCAGATTCAAAACAATTTCAATCAAAATTCCATTCAACATTCACAGAAACAGAAAAAGCAGTCAAAAAATTCTTGTGGAACTAGAAGAGAGTCAAAAGAGCCAATGCAATCTTAAGCAACAAGATGAAAGTTGGAGGCAACACTAGACTCAACATCAAGTTATATTACAAAGCAACAGAGATAAAAAAAAAAATACATGTTACTGGAACAAAAATATCTCTGAGACAGGTAGACCAATGGAAGATAATTGAGAATACAGAGACAACTCGAGTGCTACTGCTATTTCCCCATTACTGACATATATTTTCAGTTCTTAATTTTGTGTGGTCTGCTATCTTAATGCAGTGAACGGACCCTCCCACTTATAGGTTAAAGGGAGTTATGAAGGAATGAAACAAGACCACGAACATAAGTGTTGCATGAAATCAGAAATCAAAATATTGAGGTTTGCCAGAGGATACTTAGGAAAAAAACAAACTTCAGTTTTTTTGTGTCTTCCTGTTGAGCAGAGTGGGAAAGGAAGAGGGGGAGGAAAGATTTATTAGCAAGGGAAAGAGAAACCTGATGTGGAAGAATGCAATTATCCTAAGTTGTTTCCTAATTCGAATAAACATCATTTCTGTGTTCTGTGAAAAATTTCTAAATACTGTGTTGACCTCATCGGTACAAAAGATGGTGAAATTACCAGAAAGCTGGGCATAGGTAAGCTTTCTCCCTATTTTAAAAAAATGGAAAAGAAAGAAATCTATAATAAATACTAGTGAGTAGAAATTAATTTTTCTTTTTAAGTACATAAAATATTATTTATTAGTAGACAAGGCCTACAGACTTTATTTTTTCTCTGACACAATGATGGTGTAGTTGTGGCCAGTGCCTTGAGGTATTGGACTGGGCATGAAGGCCCCAGAACTGGCATAAAACATGTGGGCAAAAATCTTCTGTTTCTCCAGGTCTTCATGGCCAGGACTTTGCTGTAATTCCCATATTTCATATTATTGTATTAATATCTTCTGATCCTTCTAGGTGGGAGGGGGGACAACTCACAGCTGCACACAATAGGAGTGGCTAGGTAGAGCCAGCAAGGCCAAGAGCTCCACTCACACCTGGGTGTACAGACACAAGGTCATTATCCACAGATGTGGCTCTTGCATGCCCTTCAGATTATTGTACATAGGCTGTAGCTTGGGGCACATACCCTTCAGCACATTGCACATGTCCTCGGGACGGCCCAGAGATGTGGTGCCTTAGGTATTTAGTGTATGGAGAGAGCACCAGAAGTGAGTGAGAGTGTGTGTGGTCACTCAAAGGGAAGTCTCAAGAGAAAAGTGGCAGGTGGTAAGTCCCAGAGGGTATGCTGTTTCTGTGAGTTGTCATCTATGCTGGGGTGGGTTTTGGGTCATTGTGACTGCCTTTTGAGTTATCCATAAGCCTGTAAGTGACCTTCACTCATTTCCCTGTAGATAGCCCCTCACCTACGCCCGTGCAAGTAACTCCTCACCCATACTCCCATGAATAACCCAGATAAACTCATGGGTTCACTATGTTGAATTTGGGCATAACCATTACTTTGGCCTACCTGAAGTGTTCTGTCCAGGGTGAATAGATGTTTGTGTTCACATCTACACAAGAAAATATAGTCCTCTGGCAGATATGCTTCTGTCTGCTTAAAAACAAGTCTGAGGTCTTCTACTGGCCTGGATTTGACCCGTTGGTCAAATGTATCACCCCTCTGTGAACACTCTGAACTCTCAGTGAGGTCGATACCTATTTTCCTCTTTATCACACCTTCCATCCTGGTGGCAATGGCAAAGCCTGTTCTCTGTCATTCGCTGAGGTCAGGGTTAAGTACTTGCCAATGTGCTGGAACATCTCAGAGGTTATTAGAGATACGAATATAATATTTAGGCATCCTGTGGGACAAAGACTTTGGATTTATTTTATTTTTTAACTTATAGCCCAGGCCTTGTACATGCATAAACTTTACTACCAAGCTGTACCTCCACTGGGATGGTGGATTTTCAAAAAGAATTGAAAGCCTCTAAATCAAGAGTGACCAAACTGTGTCTCAAAGGCTAAATGCAGCCCTTTGCTTATTTTTGTGCCTAAAGTTATTTGTGTAAATAAAATTTTATTGCAATGGAGCTGCACATTATTTACGTATAAATGATGTCTATTTTGTATTGTAATAGTAGAGTTGAGAAAATGACCATATGGACTACAAAAGCCTAAATATTTATTGTATATTCCTTTCATAATAACCTTGCTTCTAGGCAAAGAAGCTTGGAGCAGTTATTAGGACTTGCTAAGAAGAGTCATGTTCAATGAAACAATATTTTTTTGGGGGGGTCAGGTTTTCTAGGTAAATAGATGAGGAAAATATATGTATCTTGTCCTCAGTAAAAATTGAGCCACAACCACTTACTGATTTTTTTAAAAAGCTATATATCAAGCATTGAGAATATAAAGATAGATAATTTTTTTTGTAGAGGAGCCGTCTATATAAGAGAATAACTTCAAATAAAGTAGAATTTTCTATGGGACAAGTATGTCCAGAACAGTGCAAACACTCGGAGCATGAAGAGCAGTTCCCCAGTGTGAAGAAGACAGGTGCAATCTGAGTACTGCACAGGATTTGGCTGTGTGAGGAAGTAAGATCTTGCGAACACAAAGTCCTGCCTTGTAGTGGCCTGAGGTAACATGTATCAGGGGAATAAGTGTTACATTTACATAGTGGAAAATGTTAAGTGGCAACAAATAGAGGTTTAGGCTGGGTTCAAAGGATTTTTTATTTTTTTGGGCTATGCTGATGAATTTGGATTTAATTATAGAAGCAAAGGGGAACCAATGAAGCATTTGAATTGCTGGAGGAAAGCTGTCAGATCTGCAAGGTAGATGAGATCTTTAGGCAATGAGAGTCAAAATAGGAAATAGGAAAATGACAGGGATTATTGACAGAATGTGATCAAGAGGTTGTCACTTCTCTGGGTTGAGAAGAGCAACAGATTTGATAAATATAAAAATGCAAGATAGGCATCTAATCAGACTAAGGGATGTAAGACTGTGATCAATCTAGAAAAACTCATGGATTTCTGACATAATATATAGATAAATGGTACATTTCCTAGCTAATACATAGCTAATACATAGCTAATACAAGGAACTTAGAAGGAGAACCAGGTTTAGACATGGAAGAGATAAAGTTAGTTTCAGAACCTGATGACATAAGGAAACTGTAGTTTATTTCTTTATACATTTCCAGTAAAAGTTATATGTGTGATCCTGAAATTTGGGAGAAAATGGGCCAAACAGCATCAGCATGTGAGTAGCCATTAAAAATATGCAAGTGAGACCTGTGGTGAGCAGATGACAAGTACCCTACAAAGGAGACCAAGAAAGTCTTGTCAGAAAATCAAGAAGAGAACTCATTTTCCAGGTGACACCAAGATAGCAGCTGAGTGAGATCTCCCACTAGTGGCTCCTCACAGATAAGGCAAAAAAGTAGACACACACACACCACAAAAACTATCTGAACAATTTAGCTAAGAGAAAGAGAAGAGTTCTGGAAATTAAAAGGACTTCAAGAAAGTTAGAAATCACAAAGAAACTGCAGAAACTTAAGACATCACAGGGAGGAGTATACAGGTGGAGAGGAAATGTGGCTGTTGTGCAGCTGTCCCTGTTGTTTTGGAGTTGGTGGTTTCCCACAGGCACAAGATAAAGCCCAGAGTACCAGGAGCCATAGAATGGAGAGGCACTATTGGCCTCCAGGAGAAGCCCAGGGTTACTGTAAGACCAGAGTGTGTCAAGTAAGCTTTGGCAGCATCTGTATTAAGAAGTTATGTAATTGGGAGCCACTTTGGGAAGGTGAATTTTTTGAACTACTTTGAAAATCAAAAATCAGCCATATCTCAGAAACCTGGGTGTACCTTGCCCTACTGACCAGAAGGGAATCAGTATAAGAGGTAGTCACAGATAGAGGAAGGCTAGCCACTGATCTTTGAGAAGTTTAGATGGAGGTAAGATCAGGTCAGGGAAGGCAGAGTGGCCCCACACCCTGCTGAGAGAAGCCAGACCAACCTTGAGTAGAAAGCAATTTGCAGAAGAGGCTGGTTCTCAAAATATCAAGATGAAGTCTAGAGGACTGCTTGCCTCCCACCCCCACCTGTTGCCTAATTTCAGTGCAGAGCTCAGTGATCTGTGAGTGAGCCTCACCCACGTATGAGTTTGGAGATAGTGCCAGCTGGGCCACAGGAGTGAAGATGGCCCTCAGGGCAAGAAACATAACTCTACAGATTTTACAACAGGCAGATGGCAAAAAGTGGGCAGGGAATGACAATAAGCCTTAGTTTGGAGTTACTACCCTCCCCCACTCCATACTTGCTTCATGAGAATGCGACAGGTTGTAGAAATGACTACTCACCCAGACAGCACGGGGAAAATGTTTGGACTCATTTCAGTTGTTCATTTTTCTATTTTGGGTTTGCATTTTGGTTTTGCTTGTTTATTTCCCCCTTTTCATTTTCTTTTAAAAATAATCTTTTTATATGGTGTTTTTTTCTCTTGTTTTACTCTCTGTGACTTTTAGCTAATCCCATTTATTTTCTTCTAGTCATTAGTTGATTATCTTACTTTTCTCTATCCCTTCTCTTCTTCAGTTACTTTCTTCTCCAATACTAATTCCTTGTCTAAATTCTTCCTTTCTCAAAATACCATTTTTATTATCATTTATATTAAGTGTTAGTAATTTTTAGATATTTAGCTAAGACAATTAAGCATTAGTAGCTCTTAGCTATCTGGTTTAGCCTAGGCTATTAATTTATATTTCATTTTTATTATTCCAGTTCATTCAGTGTTTCTTTTAATGATCTTATCTCCCACTGATAAAAGCCACTATGACAAACCTGCTGCCAACATCACACTAAATAGATAAAAACTGAAAATACTTTTTCTAAAATCAGGAACAAGATAAAGGTGTCCACTTATGCCACCATAGCCAGTCCAATCAGGAAGGAGAGGGAAACCAAGGGAATACGTACAGGGAATGGTGAAGTCAAGCTATCATTCTTTGTAGACAGCATGATCTCACATACAGAAGACTGTAAAAACTTCACCAGACGACTCTAAAAGCTAATAAAGTCAGCAGTGTGGAAGGATACAAAATCAATACACAGAAACCAATAGCGTTCATGTACACCAACAATAACTCACTGAGAAAAAAAAATCAAGAAAGGGAGCCCGTTCACGGTAGCTTCAAAAGAAAAAAAAAAAAAAAACTGGGAATCAACTAAACCAAGAAATTGAAAGACCTTTACAGTAAAATGTATCAATCTTTCAAGAGAGGGAGAAGGAGAGGAAGAGTGAAAGAGAGAGAGAGAGAGAGATTGAGAGCAAGATTGAGAAAGCAAGAGAGCCAGAGAGTGAGGGTGAGAATGAGAGAGAGAGGAAAGAGAGAGAGAGGATTTTAGAAAAAGGAAAGCCATTCTCTGTTTCTGGATAAAATAGCCATACTATCAAAACTGACTTACAGATTCAATGCAGTTTCAATCAAAATACCAACAGCATTTTTATGTTAGAAAAAACTTCTTAAAATGTCTATGTAATCAGAGATCCAGAATATCTAGAGCAATTCTAAGCAACAACAAAACAGAAGGAATCACATCTCTGAACATTAAGTTATTTTACAACACAACAGTGGTAAAAATCATGTGATACTGGCATGGCAGATCAATAGAATACAATTGAGGATGCAGGGCTACCCCCAGTCACCTTCAGTCGTCTACTCTTTGACAGAGGGGCCAAAAACATGCTAGAGAAAAAGGCAACCTCTTTAACAAATGGTGTTGGGAAACTTGGTTGTTGATATGAAAAAGAAATAATCTAGACCTATATATTTCACCCTATACTAAAATCAAATAAAAGTGAATCAAAAACCTAGATATAAAGATAGAAACCCTTAATCTACTGGAAGATAAAATAGATGAAATCCTTGAAGACCTGTTACAGGCAAGGACTTTCTCAACAAAACAACTGTTGCACAAGATATAACACTAAGAATCAACAAATGGGATCATTTCAAATTAAAAAACTTTAGACAGCAAGGAAACAGAGTGAAGATAGAACTGACTAAATGGAAAAAAAGTTTTCCAGCTATCATTTGGATAGAGAATAACATATTGAATATACAAAACCCAATAAAAATGGGCAATTGAAATGAATAGACACTTCTCAGAAGAAGAGTTACAAATGAACAATAAATACACACAAAATTTCAACATCTTTAGCCAGTGTCTGAAAATGAAAATCAAAACAGCACTGAGATTCTGTCATCCTTTAATAAGAGTGGCTATTATCAAGAATTCAAAAAACTAGCAAATGCTGGAGAGGGTATGGAAAGAAACTCTCCTACGCTGTTGGTACTGGTACAACCACTATGGAAATCATTACGAAGTTTTCCTTAAAAAAAAAAAAAAAAACTGAAAATAGAAATTCTGTTTGACCCAGCTATACTTTTTTTGGAAAGTTTTCCAAAAGATTTAAGAACATCTTATGACAGGGATACCTGCACACCTTGTTTATAACATTATAGCTAAATCTTGGAAGCAGCCAATGTGTCTCAACTGATGAATGGATACATATGTAACGTGTACACACAATAGAGTGTTTCTGTACTATAAAGAAAGATAAATTTGAGTTATTTGTAGAAAAATAGAAGCACTTTGAGGCCATTAATGTTTAGCAAAATAAATCAGACATAAAAGGTTAAATATGAGAAGCCAAAGTATAAATAAGTAGAAGAGGAAAATAAAAGAGAAATTAGAAAACAGAAAGACAGTTTTTTTGTGAAAAGAAAAAGAGGATTGGGAAAGGGAGGAGTCGGAAGATGGGAAGCGCAAAGAGGTAAAGATAAGTCCGCACAACATATATATGCATCAGCATCCCATATTAAATGTGATTGTCCCAAATATGTAATAAAAAGAATAATTATTGGAAAAAAGAGAGCTCATTTTCCATAAATGAGTTATGAGAAGTAGATTAATACAGTGAGGGTAAAAGGACAGTTGGACAATGGAACTGAATGAGTGAGCACATCTAAGAGGCTCGTGTCAACCTGCAGGGAGGACTGTATTGAAAAGAGAAGAGAATCAACAAATGGGATTAAATCAAATTAAAAAGCTTTAGACAGCAAGGAAACAACGGAGTGCTCTGTATTTGCCTTTTCAGTCAATGTCTAATGACATTGGCAGGGCCTTTCAATATTTGAGTTATGTAAAGCTGAAAGATGTAGAAAATATGTTAGATAAAACCATGATGATAGAAAATTTTGACTGCCTAGAGCCAGGACTGTAACAAAATAAAGTTTAAAAGGATTAAAGTGGGTTAGATTAGATTTTCAGTAGCACAATTACAGGCTGATGGCAACATGACTTAGCGATTTATTGTAAAAAGAAAAAACTTAAGAGAACTGGTTGATACAATATGACTCCAAATGACATCATGAAGTAGGAAAAGCTGCCAAAAAGAAGTGAAATGAGTTTAGAATGATTTATTTAGAGCATGGTATGTAGAACGGTCATTCTCAATTTGACTGTATTTTGGAATCCCCTGGGTTATTTCTGTGACTCCTGCTTATGTTGTACTCCATACTGGTAAAAATCAAAATCCGTGTGTGTGTGTGTGTGTGTGTGTGTGTGTGTGTGTGTGTGTGTGTGGTGGAGGAGGGGTGGAGTGGGACCTAGGCATTAGTATTTAAAAAATAACTTTCTAAGTAACTGCAATATTCAGCCAAAGTTGAGAAAAAGTGAATAGAACTGAAACTATTAAAGAAAAAGTATTCATAGCACTTGTTAAAAACAATAAGGCAGACTTTCCTGAAGGAAGGAAAATGCCTGGAAAGAGGTACAGGGATCATTACAATGGAGCTGTAGAGGTAGGGAGAAAGACTGGGCTCAAATGCAGCTCCAGCAAGGACAAGTTGATTCACAGGCAAGGGGCAGAGTTGGGGTTAGTGGGTGGAAAACTCCCAAGAACGAATTATCAAGAATAGTAGAGTTTCTGGCTAAGCTGACTTGCTAGGATTGTGAAACCAGTTAGGGTGGTAAGACGTCCAGGAAACTCAGATACCAAGATGGGAGGTTTCTCCTGAGTTGTAATGAGTTGCTCACCCTATTATCTGCAGTTCCCCAGAGGAAAGCCCAAGTTCAGCCCTAGCCAAGCACAGGGCCTTTCTCACTTGACTAGTTTTAGTCAAAGAAGAATTTTTATCAAGAGTCAGAAATAAGCCAGGCGTGGTGGCACATACCTGTAATGCCTGAATTAGGAAGGACAAGGAAGAAGATCAAAAGTTCAAGGCCACTGTGAGATACATAGTGACTTTGAGGCCAGTTTGAATTGTGTAGTGAGACCTGTCTCAAGGAAAAAAAGGAAAAGAAAAAAGAAAAAGAAATTATTCCCACTTACACCTGTTTTCTTGATTTTATAACTTACTGTTTTAGTTACTTATGTTCAACTGTGATCCAAAAATATTGTGTGGAGAATTTAAAAATATGTAATTCATTATAAATTTTAAATCATGTGCGGCTCTGAGGAGTGTGAGAAAATCACGCTCCATCCTGCTCTTTTTGGCCTGGGATCTGAGTCATTCTTTTGTTTGGCATACCCTTGTTGTATGTTTTATCTGCAGCAGCATTCTTAGTTATCAGACTGTTGGCATTATCATAGGGCTTGGTATCAAATAATCTTTATTTCAAAGTCAAATCGAAGTGTCATGGAATTCTAACAACTTGGACCTATAAAAGAGAAGTTATCAAGTGCTTCGCTTCAGAGAAAGGTGAAAATTGCACTAAAATAAATGGAGAGAATTGACCATATTTGAGGCAGGAGATCAGGACTGGGATAAGTTAGATAAGTTGGACTACTGAAAAGTAATATTTTTTAACTGAGAGCAGAGTACAGGAGAATCTCTTGGGGGTAGGTGTACAAAACACTCTCTGCAGATTCCTCCTTGCCGAGACCCTAATAGGCCACTTGGATTGGGTTTCTGAGGCACCATGCCATTTCACAGTATATTGTTGCAACAAAGCTCTGGAGAGTCAAGTCTAAACAATCAAAAGGGACATGTATAATGTCTGCATATGATCCCAGGCTCACTAAAACCTAGTCAAGGTTACAGACTCTGATGAGACCAAGCTAAAGGCAATATTTTGATTCTTCATTTACACTTGAGCTAAACTAACCAGAAGGCAACATTTTAATCCCTCATTTTATAGGGCACAACCTATCAGGTTTGTTTTGAGAGAAGTCAGTCAGAAGACATCACCCCCAATCCCCCGTTTGCATCTGAACAGGGCTTCTGTTCCTTCATTTGCATATAGCACCAGACCAACTGGTCCTGAGATTAGATTTTTTGTCTCAGTGCCATATTTGCATGGGGGCACAATCAATAAAAGCTTTTTCTAAAAGTTTAAAAGGTACTTTGTTTTACCTTAGGGTCATGAGCTCTCTCTCTGGCCCCCTCTCACTCTGGGGGAATGTACGTTCTATGTCAATAAACTTGTGCTTCTATGTCATTGCTCATGTGTCCTGTCCAATTCTTTGGGACACTAAGAACCTAGATGTGATCCTCAGAATCCTTATGACTAGTGACATTTTTGATAAATTTTATCACAGTATATTGTTAAAACTATCACGTTATTAGTTATTGTTGCTAATCTCTTACTTGGAGCAATTTATAAATTAAACTTTATTGTAGATATGTATGTTATAGGAAAAAACATAGAATGTACCTACCTCAGTACTGTCCACATTTTCAGGTGCTCCCATGGGTTTTGGAATATATTCCTTGTGGGTAAGTAGGAACTACTGAACAATAATGTTTTTTAACTGACAGCAGGGTACATGAGAATCACTCGGGGGGTTGGGGGGGTAGTTTTATAAAACACACATTGTAGGGGCCCCTCCTTGCCCAGATCCTACTAAGCCACTTGGATTGGGTTTCTGAGACACCACCCTATTTGACGGGAATTGAGAACTACTGTTCTAGGACCACTCTCCAATGCAATGTTCATCTCACACCTAAAGTCCTTGAGTTAGTTAGTTCTGCTTTGCCTTGCTTTTAAAAAAACTGTACCTTAAATACCTCAAATTGGTGGCCACAGGCTGTATCTTTCTTTGATCCTGGAGAGGTAGGGTGGAAAAGGACCAAAAACTGAAGTATTATCAAGAGTAAAAAACGAACACCTCAAGAAATTTTTCATGATTTTGTTTTTTATATTCTTGTGAAAACTGCTAAGATCTGAAAAAATTTGAGCCCACTTTCCATAGCAAGAATTGCTTGAATGTGAGTGGCTGCAAGGTTTGGAGGAAGGTTTCTACCTTTGTCCCTCATTTATTTACATTTCCAACCAAGCACTAGTAGATACTTGTGGTGGTTACCCCTGCTATGTAGATCAATATTCCAGGCCCTAGGAAAAGAAGCAGCAATGTACTGAAACCTTATAATTGTGCCACTTGACCGTGTCATGGGAATATAAATAGAAAACTCACAAGAGTTTTTCATATCCTTGCAGTATTGTCATGCATAAGAGGAACTTACTGAGTCAAGATGAAAAACTAGGTCTCCTACATCTGGAATTCATATTCCAAGCATTTTTCTAGTAAGCATAACTGTCTAAAGAAAAATTGATACCTACAGAGATTGTAAAATCTCAGTCATGGAAATGTCAGGCAAATTTCTAGTATTTGTCTGTGATAAAGCAGGCATGGGTTAGGCAGGGGTAGGAACTACAGCAGGCTTACGGTCAGTATAGAACCCGATGCTGTTGGACCAGGGGCATTGGTATCTGAAACCGAGTGACCATCACTGAAAACTACTTAAATAAATGTGGATCAGAACTAAAGGGTCAGTTTAAGTCCAAGTCTCCTCCAGAGAGACCTAGGCAGAGTTCAATGGGGAGGAAACAGGAAACAGTTTGGAGCAGGTGTTGGTAAATTAGTGATCTGGGACAGTGTTGGTTTTCTTTTTGTTTGTTTGTTTGTTTGTTTGGGTTTTGCTTATTTGTTTTTAGATACTGGGGATTGAACCTAGGGCCTTTGTGCTGACTTACACCTCTAGTGCTTTTTAAATTTTTACTATTTTGTTAAATTTTGAGATAGGATTTTGCTAAGTGACTAAGTTGCTCAGGCTGGACTTGAACCTGTGATTTTCCTTCCCCAGCTTGCCAGAGAACTGAGATTGAAGGAAAGTACCTTTATGCCTGTTCTGGAACTGTTCTTGGATGTGGGGGAATGAAGGGGAAAGAATAAGAAAGTGTAAGCAAGAGGAACTCAGGCTTTTCCATCTTAGGCATAGTTGGGCCAAGGGTATTAAGGAATCATTCAGCCCCAATGTGAAATACAGTATCCAAGCATTTGATGTAAGTGTGTATGTAGTAGATAGAATGGTAGATAAAAGTAATGTTGTTCTGGAGCTAGACTGCTTAAGTCCTGTATCAACTCGTCTCTTAACTTATGTTTCCTGATTTGTAGGCTGAGGAATAAATACTATTTCATAAGGTAGAATTGTGACAATTAAGTGATATAACCTATGTAAAGTTCTTAGAAAAATGTTTACAACAATCCTAATAGTGCATTATGTACAATTAATAAATATGTCATCATATTTTGAGGCAATTTTACCTGATATGTGTCAATTAGGTTGCCTCCAACTCAGTTGTTTTTACAAATTCAATTTTTAATACACTCAAAAGTTCACTGAAAAATCACATCAACAAACTCATATAAGAGCACAGAATTAGTAATATATTTCCAGATTAAAGTGATTAGTAACCCACAACTTCTTTCCTCTATATGGGCTAGTGATCTGACTCTCAAATGCCATGCCACTGGTTTAGCACATTTAGAAGTCAAGAATAATTCAGTTTAAGTTGGCACATGTGAAATTTGCCAGACAAGCATTTCATCAAATGAAATTTTTTTAAAAAGATTTTTTATAAGTGAGATGGCACAAAAATCTACAGCAGTTTTTATAACTGTTCTTAAAACCTAGCAATGAATGGGCACAAGTGCTGCAGAAATTTTCATGAGTCACCACATTCAACAAAAGCACAGTATGCATTATTTACAAGTTAGAAGCAGAATGTTTATCAAGGTAAATCATGTACTGGACCACTGAAACATCTTCACACTAGTAGACAGCATTTAGGTTACATGAGGTACATTCCCTGACCATAATAGAATTAATCAATACAAGAAACATCTGTGAAAATCTGTAACTATTTCATTGGCATAAACATAGTTCTCAATAATCCATAGGCTGGAAAGGACCTGAGGAAGCATACTGAACTGACTGAAAATGAAAACATAACATATGAAAACTTGTAGGGTGCTTATAAAGTAATACTTATGGGAACAATTGATAACACTAACTAGCTCTGTTTGAAAAGAAGAAAGATCTTGAATCAATATGGGGACATATAACTGAATGCAGTGGTTTCACCCCCGTAAGCACAAAGCCAATAGACATGGTAGTAGATAAAACAGTGGAAAACATTTATTGAATCATGACCGAAGGGTCAGTTTGAGTTCACATTGCCAACCCAAAGAGAGCTAGGCAGTGCTCAATGGGAAGAGGACAGGAAGAAAAGTTTGGAGTTGGTGTTGGTGAAAGAATAGGCGAGAGTAGTTTTTAAGGTAGGAGAAATTGAAGAGAAGGAGGAGAGAAGAAAGCGAGGCGCTTTTGTTGAGGCTCATGTGCGTGTTCACATTGGAAAGACTTGTCATCATATGTAGCCACGGGCACATTCCTAGGCTCGCACAGTTTGAGGTCATGCTTCTTTATATATTGCATGCTTTAAAAATGGCCAGGGGGAGACCCTCTTGGGAGGACCCTCTTGGGGAGAATTTAGCACTCTGATTAGGCTGCAATGAGCCCTGGCCACTTCCTCCCTGGTGTTCTTCTCCTGTGGTTTGTTTCTGGCCATTCCTGAACAGCTTTGCTCCAACATACCCTTCTGCTGGATGTCCAGACCCGCGGACTGAAACCTTTGAAGCTGTGAACCAAAATAAAATCTGTATGGTGAAATGAATGGAATAGTGTTCTTTACAGTGGCTATTGTATGTACTAACAGAAATGATTAAAATCAAAAAATATATTCTTTTTTTGTAAACTGAGGAGGAATCAGGAAAGACTCAGCTAGTTAGTCCTTAAATGAATTCTTGGAATTGAAGGTCAAAAGGCGTGCCAGACGTTGTGAGTGTTGTCTCAGCAAACAAAGTCATTAAGGAAGTCATTTTAAAAATATTTTATTCTTTGTGAATACTGAAAAAAAAGAAAGAAATCCTCATATACTAAATTCTTTAAATTCAAATAAAAGTGTACTGGAATCCTACAAGAATCCTGGAAATCAGAATATTTTTGCTTTCAAAGTCCTAGGGCATTGTCCCATAGTAGGTAAGTTATCCACTCAAACCCTTGACTTTTTGCAAGTCTCTGACAAGTTGTACTGGCACATTTTTGCAATGGGCAGAGATGTCCTACGATCTTGGCCTCTGCTGTCTGGCTCACATTTCCCTACCACAGATGGCTAAGTCTGTAGTTCATAGGTCTGCAGTCAAGATGGTTGTGTGGAACTTCTTGTAGCCATCCTTCTCATTCTTTATTGTTCCTTATATGCCCCCCAAAATGCAATGACTCAGCGTCTATCCTCAGTTCCAAAACAAAACAGAACTAAAGGGGCTAGAGGCTCAAATTACCTTCTCGGTGGCTCTCAACTCTGGCTGCACATTAGGATTACCCAGAGAGAGAAATAAAAAACGATAGGCCCCACCAACACCAGTTAAATTAGAATCCCTAGCAATGACCTCCAGAATCAGGTTGTTTCTGTTTGTTTCCTTGTTCTTTTGTTTAAAGCTCCCCGGAGCAAGCGTCCCCAGCCCAAGGCTCTGGATAGGCACAGGTCCATGCCACCGGTGGTGACCAGGGAGTGAAGCTGTGCTTCCTGTCAGTGTTCTCCATTTAGGTTCTAATGCTGCAGCTGCTAATCTGACAGGGAATGGAGCTTTGCTCCCTGCTCCCCTTCTGCTGTTATTGGTCCCAACAACCTACTGCATAACAAGCACCCCCCACTGCTCCCCACTCCTTGGGAGAAATGAAATGTCTTCAACTAATGGCATTCCCACTGTCAAAAAGGTTGGGAACCATTGCCTGCTTTATTCTAATATGAAGTCAGTTGAAAACCATTGCTCAGCTGATGTTATGGAAAATCAGCACTTTCTTTACATGTCAGAGAAAACCTGCCTGGTTTTGGTTTTACCTTCTACAATTACATCTTCCTTAAAGGTCAGGTTCTCTGTTAGGTCATGGCAGTTATGGAAAGATTTATCCTGTAATTACGAATAGAATGAAACCTAATTTTTGTAGGAAATTACATTGTACCATAGTGTAAGCTATACTTCTTGTTAGGAAATTATGATATAAGACTTTGTTATTGGCTTGAACAATACAATGTTTAATTTAAAAAATTATATAATTAAATGATAATTAGCTGAATAAGTAATAGGTAATTGCAGTAATTAAATGATTGCTTCCATAATGTAAATTACTTTTCACCCAAAAATGTTTTCTAAACATCTAGTGGAAGTTTAAGTGTTAGATCATTTTATGAGTAAGTGGACTGTATTTGATTGATGGGGTCAGTTTGTCAGCTGCCCCGGACTAGCCTTCCAGAGCTGCAGGGATGTGTCAGAATTTTGGAATCTGCACTAAGCAAATTGATTTCCAAGCTGAGTGGTTTCCAATGGGAGTTGGGGAAAAAGACTGTGCGGATGTTCAGGACTCACAATTGGGGCCTAAGTCATGTCTTTGTTACCAAAAATCTCTGAGTATCAGATTCTTCATTTGTGAAAAGATGATAATCAAACCATCTTACAAGTTACTACGATATTGTTAGTGCAAAGAAATGACAGGTATTTTTTTTTTTTTTTGAGACAAGATCATGTCCTGTATCCAGGCTTCCAGGATGGTCCTCAGTTTATTATGTAGCTCAGTCAGGTCTTAAATTCGTGGCAAGCCTCCTGCTTCAGCCTCCCTGCTACTAGGATTATAGGAGATTAAACATTATGCCCAGTTAATCTTTACGTGGTGCTGCAGAATTGAAACTAGGGCCTTGTGCATTCTAGGCAGTGCTTTAACCACTGAGCATGTTGCCAGCCCAGTGGTAGATTATTATTCAAAAAAAAATTGGTGTCTGAGCTGTCTTATGCTACTCCCAGGTCTTTGTTTGGCTGGCCATAGAAAGGAATTGAAGACACTGTAGAGATGATTTCTGGGTGACAGTTCTCAATATTCTAAGATGGAATGGCAGGGAGAAAGAAGCAAATCTGTCCAAAAAGGGCTTAGTCCCTGGGGTGAGGTCAAGTCTGTAAGGAAAGGTTGTCCTCACATGCAGTATTGTGGGGAGAGCCTGCACTCCACAAAGCTGGTGAGCCAGCAAATACAGTTGTGAAATTCTAACTAATTTAACAAACATACCTATGTAGATATGTATTTTCAACTGTTTCTCTCTTTTATGCAAAGATTTCACTTCCCGATTTTTTCTCTGACATTACACATACTACTTGATATTGAGCCAGATGTTCTGCATGCGAGTAGAGAATAGTGACTACCAAAACACTGAATCACTGGAGTTAGAACTGAAAAGGCCTATCTATTGTAGATTTAAGCTTTTAAAATGAGTTTGCCCCATCTGAATTTTCTGGAAATGACTCACAGTGGAAATGGAATCACACAAACAGGGCTCACATACCGCTCACTTTTTTTTTTTTCAAATTAAGAACTTCCACTTTGGTCTGTATCATATGGCAGAACTTTTGAATAAATTCCACTTGCAAATAAGAATTCTAGTACTAAAGTAAAATTTGAAAACCAAAAAATTTGTCAACTTTCGCTTTATAAATGGAACTTAGTAGAGTGAATTGTTTGAAGTTATAACCTTTTGGAAATAGTAGAACAAGGATCATTAATCGATTTTCTCTTATGTGAAAGTCTAGCATACTCCAAAGAGAAGAAATGCCCTGTATGTGTAGCATAGGCAAAAGGAATGTGTGTTGGACAAAAGAACATGGCCAGAACATCTGCACAAGTGGAACAAATAGTGGTTAATTTGAACACAGAACTCAAGCTTTGATGAGCCTTGAAGAATCATGACTGATAAAATTGTGTTACCCCTTGTATAATAGAGCTGTGTGGCGACAGCCAAAAAATTACTTTTTGGGCTGAAGACAAGGAAACATCCTCTTTCACACCAAATTGCATTTGGGAAGTTTGCAGGTTATTATTAATCTTCTGTCTAGATCCTTCTTTTTTAATCCAATGTCACTTAATGTAACTTTTTATTGAAAATGTAAAGCTTGTTTTGTTTGTTTTTAGAGGAATAAAATATGAGTAAAAGACAGTCATATTTATAAGATGTATTTGATATGCAGTGCTTTTGGTTGTTCCAGTGTGACAGTTTATCTAATTTGACCCTGGTTATTAGACCAGTTGATTAGTGGCATTTATCCCACTTCAACAAAGGAATGGAAAATCTCACTACAATATAAATTTTATGCAAACATTATCTACTACTTCTTTATAGTTAAGAGTAATTGCAGTTTTCTAACAAGAATTTACAGAGAATTAAAATGAAAGGAAGTAAAGGCTTGGGAAAGTCACACCAAGTGGATGGAAAATATGAAATTAATTATCTCAAGTTCAAAAAAAATCTGTTTCTCATAAAGAATTGGATATCTGTTAAACTTCAGAATTATTTACATTTCTTTAGGAATGTTCTTCCTGTCAGTGGGAGAATGTCATAAGAACAGCTATCTTTTGGTACATGAGTCATGTGACATAAAGTTGTAAGACTTTTTTCTGTCTAGTCTTCTGTGTCCAATCCAATGACACCTCACCAGCTTGGAATAAGGGGATTTGTTTATTTTTTGAAATATTTTTTCTTTCATTTTTCCCTTAAAATCGAGCAAGCAATAACAAAAAATAAAGATGTGTATATTTGTTGATTCTCAAAGTTTCTTTAGAAAAATATTTTCTTCAAATATTAACCATTTCAAATAGTTTTTGGTCTGTTTTGTACTACTGCACATAATAGCAATAGTAGGGAAAAAATCGGTTCAGCAGCTTACTAAAAATTTTCCAACAGATATCAATTTATGTATGTAAAAGAATAGGCCAACTTAAATAAGGATTAGTCAGAAATGGAAAAAAAAATATGTATATATATTTTTAAATCGGAAGAAAATAGTAACAGTACCATTATCGGCAGGATAGCATTTTATACTTAAAGCCAGGAAATTCATCATTTCCTTCCCAAATATCTAACAACTCCTCCCAGTCCAACAATTAAAAAACAAAGAGGAAGAAATCCCAGGCACCAGCAACCAATTGGAGAGGAAAGAAGCATTTTTATTTTTTAAGCTAAGGACTCTTCCCTTTTGTTCCCCAGGCTTCAGTGCTGCCTTCATGATGACCCCAATCCCTCTGTAGCACGACACGGACCTCAAGAAGGAAGAGGGAGGGGAAGACAACAAAAATATCCAACGGGGGCTGGAGGCGTAGCTCAGCAGTTAGAGCCCTGTTTGATTCCCCAGCATGGTGATGCATGCCTGTAATCCCAGCACCCAGGAGGCCAAGGCAGGAGGATTACTATGCATTCAAATCCAGTATGGGGGGCTACATAGTGAGTTCAGGACCAGCCTGGACAACAGAGACATTTCATATTAAAAAAAAGTCAAATGCAAAAATATGCAAATACCCGTGGTCAAGAATGCTCACCAATTCACAATAGACTGTAAAGTTCCCAGTAATAGACTGTAAAGTTTCCATTTATTGAGTAAATTTAAATATGTGATATCCCTCTCCTTTGGTAAAAGTTGGAAAGATAGGCAACTTTGGGAGAATTATTCCAACTATCTCCCCCAAAGCTAGCTTTGAATATAAATCCTTTTTCTATTAACAACAATAAGTGTCCTTCTTGATTTGGGTTGGTGGTTTGCAAATAGGACCCTTACAAACTGGCCTTTAATCAGCCAATAACAATATTTACTCTTAAGGCCATTCAGAAAAAAACTCAAGTTACCAGAACCTAAGTGTTCAGATCGCACTGAACATGAGATCAGAGTATCAGGAGAATTTAGCTTGTGGTCATCAAACATGAAATTCTGTTAATCCCTTGTTCTGATTTAATATTGATTTAGAAAATTTCTATTATCATTTGAAATTCCATGAAGTTCTACTTACCATTAAAGAATGAACATTATCCTGAACAAACCATATGTTGAAGACTTATCTAGAATCTTAGTATTAGGGGAGCAGTCTCTAGATTAGAATTTCTTTTAGCTAGAAATTTCTGTGGCTTGTACATTGCAAACAGGTGATATCAATCCTGTTCCTTAATTCTAACAGGCGATTCCAAGACATTACACCTCTGCTGAGACATGTACCAAAAAACCTCAGTGAACTAGACACCACCCAGCCATTCTGTCTCCTTAAAGAAGTGGGTCTGTGAGGTATACCTCCAGGGGTTGAGCTCCTAGTGTTGGCAGTAATTCCTATAGGTGATGAACTATGGCTGCAGCAATAATGGAAGCCAGATGTATGCATCAATATTAGAAGTACTTAGAGTCCTCCTAGCAATTGAGATATTCATTTATAAAGACACCAGATGGATCTGCAAGTGTAAGAAGCCATATTAATTTCTGTATGTCTGCAAGAGAACAAGATTTTATAGGTTTTTATATTTAAGACTGTAAACTTTAAATTTTTTAAACTTTCAGGTTTGGCTCTTTTTAAATTTTATTTTCATTTTAAATTTGTATTATTATGAGCAAGGGAGAAGGGTGGATGGTGGTGGAGGAGGAGTTCCCATTACCAAGGGTGAGTTGGTTAGGATGTCTGTTTGGCCCTGATCCAATTCTCTGACAAACAGGTGTTGGTTTGTCTCTAGCTTTACAGTTTCCCTACCAAGATGGGAACTTTCTCTTTGGACATATGGTCACATTTTGGTAAATTTTTTTGCTTTTACTTATTTATTTTTATTTTTATCCTTCCAAAGTTAACTGTCTCCAGGGAATATTGGTACTATGTTAAATGAAGAGCCAGAGAGTGGCTGTGGAGATAAACGTGTTTAATTAAATTTAAAATGTTCCAACACATGCCTGTGTAAAGCAAACCTGGTACTGCAGGCTGATTCTTCCTGAAACAAATCTGGGACAAATTTATTTCTACTCAGGGCCAGGATATTATAATCGTTTCTTCCTGCTTACTGTACTAAGGTGTTGATGTGTGTGGCGAGAGATTGCCAAGAAAGAAGAGAGAGAAAGAAAGAAAAAGAAAGACACAAAGAAAGAAAGAGCAGACGCTATGATATATTCATATTTTTACACTATGTAAAACTACATATTTATCAGAAACAGCTAATGAATTAACAAATTTGCAAATGTCTTTTCAGCATCTGATAATACTAATATACGGTCCTAATACATTCTGAAGTTTGTTGATGGAAAAAGGTTGTAATGACAGGTTTTTTTTTTTTTTTTAATAACAAGCCACACTTGCAATCAGAAATAAATTCTGCCTGTATCTTTTGAAACTCGAAGAGCCGAATAGGATGGATTCGCTGGTGTGCTGCTAAAATAACTCCCACAGCATGAGATTCACTCCCCCAGTTATCTGGACTGGGGATGCTGATGCCTCCAGCTGTGTTCACCCTGAGGGGCCAGGTCCTGCCCCAGGACTGACTCAGAGCTCTCATAGAATGGTTCCAAGCCCATGTTGTAACTTGACTGCAGTCAATTCAACTATTCTTCTTACCCCAGCCCTCGGCCTCTGGCTCCAACAGGTGGGCTTTCTTTCCGCATCTTCCAGTATGTACATCTAGGGACGACCTAACACAAAAGATAGCTACATTTTGTTTGCTAACATTTTAGTTGTAATTTTTATATCTGCATTTTAAGTAGGATGGGTCTTGCATATTTTTAAATAGCATATCAGGCTTTGAAATTAAATTACTCTGCCTTCATGCAATTAATCGAGGAAATTTTTCCCCCTGGCCTGGAAATGTTTACTTTGAAATCATCTGTTCTTTAAAGATTAAACCCATCTGGTCTTTGTGCCTCTTTCCATTGTAGAGTCTTACCATCCCAATGGATTCTACAGTGATTGGCAATTTAAGTAATTTATGTTTTGTTAAGAAATCATTCACTTTCTCTGTGTTCAAATTTGTGTCCATAGAATCACAGGCAATAAACCTCTTCCACTTCTTTGGATCACACCTGTATGTGTGGTTTTGGGCTCTGCTCATTTTGAATCTTGCATATTCTAGGAAGATGTCCTTTTGTGTGTGTGTGTGTGTGTGTGTGTGTGTGTGTGTGTGTGAGAGAGAGAGAGAGAGAGAGAAAGAGAGAGAGAGAGAGGCATTCTTTTTTAAATTAGGCTCATAGAGAGTTTATTTGCTTCATTGGTCTCGAAAACTCAAAACAGCTTTTAGATTTATCCTTTTGCTTCATCTTGTCTTGTCTTTGTTTCCTACGGTACTAATTTCATCTTTATTACAGTTATTACCTTTTAGTTTTTTGTTAACTGCTTCCCTCCCCTCCCCTCCCCTCCCTTCCCATCTCCTCCCTTCCCTTCCCCTCCCTTTCTCCCTCTCTCTCTCTTTCTTTTCTTCTTTCTATTAGGGAATGAATGCAAGAAATACTAAGCTACGTTCCCCAGCCTTTACATTTTTAAAAAAATATAAGAGGTGGTTTGCCTAAGTTACTCAGCCTGGCCTTAAACTCATGATCCTCCTATCTCAGCATCCTTTATTCTTAAACCAACTGTGTCAAATATTAGTATCCACATTCTTACCTTTTTATTTGTATTTGTTTGATTTTTTTCTATCCCTTAATTTTTAAGGCTTTTTTTCAATTTCAAAGATGTTTGCAGTTAGTTTTGATATTTTAACTAGTTTGACATATTGGTAGAAGAAATGAGTACACTTTTATTTAATGTTATGATTGATATATTTTTTGTCCTATCTTAATTTGTGTCAACATTTCTTCAATAATATTTTACTTGAATTCATTTTCTTATTTTTGCTAATTTGATCAACTATTGGTGCCACTGTCCTTTTTATTAGTGTGGATGTTTTGATCTAATTTTCCATTATAGTTGTTCAATTAGTTCATTAATTCCATTCATTGTTCTCTTTTCTTGTGGTATTATTTTTCATAAAGAGAAGTTATTTTGTTATTCTGGGATTTCAGGAGCTCACCTGTCCTTTCCTAGACATGCCTTTTGCTCTGCCTGTTGCTAAGCAGGTCCTGCTTGTCTACTGGCAGCTCATGGAGATTTGCTTCCATTTTCAATTTAATAATTTCTTTCTTTTCCCAGACATTTATTGTACATGTTATGTCTACTGAATTAGCTCCAAATCTTTTTCTATTCTCTCATTATTTCTTTCACAATTTCATATGCCCATAATTTGAGCTATTTTTGTTGTTTTCTTTTTGGTGGGACTGGGGATTGAACCCAGGACCCTGTGTATGCTAGACAAGCATTATACCACTGGGCTGTATCTTTGATCTTATAGATTGTCTTTTTTGGCCTTCATAATGACCATGTTCTTTAATTCATAGAAGTATTTTTATAGGAAAGTATGGCATGTATTGGCTCTAGAAAATCTGCGTATGTATGTATATGTGCTTAACTTGGAATCTTAACTTTTCCCTCATCTTTTTCACATAGCTGTTTGATTTCGCCAGGAATGTTGTCTTTGCCATAATTGTACTTCTGTGGCTCTTGGACCATTAAGTGGGGCTCTGTAGATGAAGTAGTTCTGAGGTGATAATGACACACCCAACTGTGACAGCATGTTGTGTGACTGATGGTGACAATCTGCCGCATGGGCTAGCAGTGTATTTGCCAGCAAAGTACAAGTCTCTAGATGAGCTACTAAAAGAAGACACCAGCCTCTCAACTTTTCTTACTTTGAGATCCAGGAATGGGAAGATATGGTATACACATTCATTAGTTTCTTGGTTTTGGGGGAAAGGAAGTCAGATACCTCAAGGTAGGGCATATATTTTTTCTCTGGTAGATCTCTGGGCAGAATCTTGGAGCAGATCTCTGGAGACCAAGCTCCTTCCCATCTTCTGCTTTATAATCCTTTTTCTGGGCAGTATGAAGTAGGTCTCAGGGTCTTGCTCAACCCCAGGGAAAGGCTTTATGTCCATCTCTCCCTTGTGGATTCTAGAGTAGGAGACCATTAGCATCCAGCCCAGCACTAGTTCAAACTGTTGTTCTGTTCAACAGAGCCATCTATCCTGGATTTGAGAGTAGTAAGTCGGGTTCCAGAAATCATGTCCAGGAATATTCTCTTTGCATAAAAAGATTACCTTGGCAAAACCAGTAGTCTTTTGTTCTCAACACATACACACTATGTTTTGTAAACCCTGTGCTTTAGTGATTTTATTGCACTTTGGTAAGAACCCTTCTGCAATATATGCTAATTATGCTTTATTTTCTTGTGCTACCAGTGACCCCAGAGAAAAGTGGTCAGACAGCCCACCATCGCCAGTGGTAATGGTTTCATCCAGCTACTTTAAATTAAAATCATCATTCTTTTGTAATTGGTCTCTAGCACCCAGTTGACTTATTTTAAATACCTTTAAATAACTTATCATTATGTATAATTACTTAGGATAATAGTTTGCACACTTTACCTTAGAACTTTCTCCAGAAAAACTAAATTGCTTAAAATAAGTTTCTTCCTTAGTTTCTTCTGTGACTGATTATTTGTTCAATAATATATTATTTAATCTCCATGTATTTGTAGTTTCTGGAGTTTCTTTTGCTGTTGCTTTCTAGTTTCATTCTGCTATACTCAGAAAAAGTACAAGGAATTATTTAAAATTTCTTATATTTATTTACGTATGCCTTATGGCCTAGGATATGCTGTTTTGGGAAAAGTGCTGTGTGCTACTGAGAAAGAGGTGTATTCTGTTGATATTGGGTGAAATACGATAGGTGTCAGTTAAGTCCAATTGTTCCATGGCATGGGTTAGCTCTAATATTTTCTTGTTAATTTTTTTCTGGTTCACTTGTGTATCTGTGATAGTGGCGCATTGGAGTTCCCTACAGTGATTGCATTGGAGCTTATTTGTTCTTTCATGTCCCATGGATTTTGCTCTGTGAAACTGGTTGCACCAGTTTTGGGTGTGATGTGTATTTATAGCTGTGACTACTTTCTGCTGTATTGTTCCCTTTATCAGTATATAATGTTCATCTTTGTGTCTCCTGATCTATTTTGGCTTGAAATTTGCTGTGTCTGAGAACAGAATAGCAACTCCTGCTTGTTTGCAAGCTCCAGTTGCATGAAGTATTAATTTTCATCCTTTTATTTTTAGCCTATGTGTGTCTTTATGGGGAAAGTGTGTTTCATGCAGGCAGTAAATGGCTGGTGTTGTGGTTTGGATCTAGAGTGTAACCCAAAAGCCTCTTGTATTTGTACCTACTGTGTACTGTTGGGAGGTGGGGCCTGGCTAGAAGAGGCGGATGCTTGAGTCTCCACCTGGAGAGGTGTGCTGGTTTTGCCTTTCCTCTCTGATGGGGTTCTTTTCTGCCATGCTGTGAGGAGCTCTCTCTCTCCAGATCCAGTCCCAACCCCACCAAGTGGTTCCACCATTTCTAGCTGCTCATCCATGAATGGATTGTGACCTTCTGAAACTGTGAGTTCCAATAAATCTTTCTTTGCTCAGTTGTGGATGTTGGGTATTCTGTCCCAGAAACAAGAAAGTAAATAAGACAGTTTTTCTTTTAATCCAGTCTACCTGTCTGTGTCTTTCGATTGGAGAGTTAAGATCATTAACATTGAGAGTTATTATGGTAATATATTTACTATAGCCTTTCATTGTTTTACCATTTTGGTATTGATGAATTTTTTGCTTTTGTTTTTGTTACATTATTCTCCTCCTTATATTTCCTTTTCTCTGCATTTATTGGTGCTGCTAGTCTCCCTGTCTCTGTGCAATAATTGCTTAAGTAATTTCTGCAATGCTGAGCTTCTGGTTATAAATTTCTTTAAGTTTTCTTTATCATGAGAAATTCTTCTTCAATTTTGAAGGATAATTTTGCTGGATATAACAGTTTGGTTGACACTTTTCAATCTTTTAGAGATTGAAAAATTTCAATCCATTTGTGCTGAGAAATCTGCAGTTATACTAATGGTGTACTCTTTTACACTGCTTTCTGTTTTTCTTTTACTGCTTTTAGTATTCACTGTATGTTGAATATCTGGAATTTTGATTATGATGTTTTATGGGGAGGCTCTTTCGTGATCAAGGTTATTTGCTGTTTTATATATATATATATATCTCCTGCACGCCAATGTTAATGTCTCTTCCTAGACTTAGGGAATTTCCTGATATAATTTCAGAATAATTCCAGGCAAATTTTCTTTATACCTGTTGTACTACCCTCTCTTTTTTTCACTCCCATAATTCTGAGGTTGGTTCTCTGAGTTAGTATCCATTGGCTACTGTGTCCAACTACCTGTTGTCTTACTATTTTAGGATATTGCTAAGTAAATGGCATATTTAATCAACTTTATCTTCAAGGTGTGATGGTCTTCACACTGTTTGAGTACAGAGAGAAACAACAGAACAGGAAAAATTGCCTTGTACTATCTGGGATATACAAAGAACTGAAAAAAATGTACTCCCCAAAATAAAAGACCCAATTAAAAGTTGGGCAGTTGAAATGAATAGACATTTCCTCTAAGGAAGAAATACAAATGCCTTATTTTAATAGTACAAAACAAGACTTTTTACAAAGGCTCTTGACTTTGGCAGTGAAGCAAAAATGGAAGGACAAGAACATGCAGATCGCAAGAAGTAGACATGTGTGCTTGTGTTAGAAGAGAGACATGGTTTTGTGGTGCTTGGTGCACATGTAAAAGGCAAGACTCAGATGGATAGGTATCTCAAAGTCTTTGTTTCCTCGTCCTTCAATGACAGAATGTTAGCTAAGCAAATGGCACCTAGGCTAATGATTACATTTCCTAGTGTCCTTTACACCTAAATGTGACCATTTTACTAAGTTCTTATTGATGAGACATATGTAAAAATAGTGTATGCAACTTCAGGAACATGTCCTTAAAGGGAAGGGTACCTTTTCTTCTTCTATCTGCATTCTGTGCCTAGCTTGTAGAAGTGGTGGAAGGCCACCGGGTACCATGGGACAGCAGCACGACTGCAGGGCAACACGAGATAAAAAGAGCCTGGAAAGTGACTGCTTGGAACTGCTGGGCCACCTATTCCCAGACCACTATGTGAGGAGAAATAAACTTCAAAGGTGGAGAAAAATATGCTTCAGGTTTGTTTGAAGCAATGTTAATTTGGGTTTGCGTTATAGCTGCTATAACAAAAAAAGATAACTGCTCCCTGGAGGTTGGTAAAAAAGAAGGCTCTTTTTAAAAGTTCTCTGTGTTTTAAAGCTTAAAATATTTGTATGATGAGCCAATATTTCCCCATAGAATCGCAAACATAAAAATGGCATCATTAATTTAGTGCAGAGCTCTGAAAGTCAAATGAGTAATCATAAGTCTTCTCATTTTGTCCTCAGAGTACATGTCTCCTAGGAAATGTGAAATTGTTAAAATATAAATTTTTCCTAGTCATGAATATCTGGCTTTAAATACTGATCCTACTACTTTGACCATTTGCCAAAGTAAGTTGTTTTACTTCCTTTGAATTGCTTCTTACTTTACTGTGAGATTTAAATCAGATGATATATAAATTTCTAAGTCCTTATGTAAGACTTAGAATGATAAGACTTAAATGAGAACCACATCCTTCCACACATCCTAGCCCAAATAGAACCATCCACTCTCTAGTGAAATATACTACTTGAACAGGTTTGCTCTGCATCACTGTAGCTGTGGTGAAGGGCCCTTAATGGATGACACACAAGCCCCTCATCCACAAATATGGGTAGGATCGAGCTACCTCGACCCCAGATGTATCCAGATGAGGATTGTCTTGGAGCCAGTGGTGAAATGAGTACACAGTAGTTTCTCTCTGAGTTGTGTGTTTGACTTTTTGCATCAGGGTCATCAAACCCACACTGCAAGGAGAAGGTATGGAATGTGAATGATGCTGCCATGGTGAAGTCTCCGTACATAGACTGCAAAATGTTGGAGGAGCTACTGATAGTTGGCTCCTGAAGATTAAGAATGAAGTTCCCTGTAAATAGTTTCTATAATTTTTTAACAGAACTGCAGGCCTCAATTTTTATATGAAATCTCTTGATCTCTAAATGTTGGTTGGTTTTTTTGGAAAGAACAACACTCTGATAAAACATGTCTGTGGACAGCAGCTGGCTGTGTCATCTCCATCTACTGCCCCCCGAGAGAGGTTGACTCTTCTCTGCTGCAGCAGATGTCCCTTGGAAAATACAATAAGTCTAGATGTGCTTAACATCAACATTTTGGGTATCGACTGAGTCCCATATGCTTACATCTGTTCCTGTTCCCAATCAGACGCTATGATGTTGCTGTAAAAGTCACACACAAAACATAAGGAAGATAGCTCATTGCCATGTTAGCTTGAAGGTACCTGGATCTAATTCTATGGGGGAAAGGGGTTCCCCACTCATTCTTGAGAAGCAGATGATGTAACAAGGATTTTTACGTTTATTTAATGTGTGAAGCCCAATACTCAAATGCGTGAGTGCATTTTAAAAATCAAAATCAGCAATTCAATTTTTTTCCTTATTAGAACAGCCAAGAGTGAACTTGTTACGATAGATCTGTTTTGTCGTAGCTTGCTCTGCTGGCAGTGCCTAAGTGAATTAAGTGAGTCACCAGTCAAAGCAATCTCACAGGCAACTTTAATCTCCTGTCAGAAAGAATAGCTAGCTGAATCAAACATCAGTAATTTTTTTTGGCTCATCTTAGAAGCTTGTGTTCTTAGCTACATATTTGTGGATTTGCATTTTAATCTTAAAATTATACTCCTAATATATTCTTAAGACTGTGAACTTGCATGGCCAAGTCTTTTAATAATTTGCTAGTTCTTGAAGGATATCCATATTAAAAAAAATCTCTCTTCTGAAACTTGTAAAAGATAATTTCTTTACCCCTCAATTCTACCAGAACCCAGGCACACTTGTATTTTTGTTCTGCTAAGTCCAACAACTTCTTGAGTTTCCATTTAGGAATTACTCATTTTTAGGAAACATGATTTTTAAAAAGTATGTATGTCACAACATGAGGCCTTGTCAAGGCCAAATATGGGTAGGACATGATTCTCTTGTGTTTTTGTGTCTTCAAACTACCCTGTAACTGAGAAATTTTTTTGAGAGCATGATTCAAAAATGTAGTCAGCCTTTTCTCTGTTGGAGAGGGCCCTTGAGCTATCAGGGAGCTATGTTACTACTGTCCCAATGAAGTCCTCTTTTAATCTGACTAAAACATTCAGCTCCACTGGGCAATTCTGTTAAGAAATAAAAACCATCTTCTACCAAGATCGGTCTTCCCAAAGAGGAAGAAAAATATGGCCAGCAGATGTCACATATTTATTTAGTTGAAGGTATAAAGAAACAGCAGTTGCTGACTCAAAATTCTGTGATGATCCACAGTGCCACAGAAGAAAGTTGAAGCATTCAGTCATTTTAAAGATGTCTTTACTCTTCGGGTTTAGCAAGTTGGACATGATCGGCTGTAATGTTGATTGTTTATTAACAACATAAAATTTAACCAAACATAGAACATGTGTAAATATAAAGTTTCAGATCCTTAGCATTTCTAAAAAGTAACGTTGCCCAGCAGCTTACTCACTTTTCTCTTGTGATTCATGCAGGTACCTGTAACGGGTTCCCAGCACCCTGTTAGGTTTCTCTTCCCTAGCATGTGCCACTCCCCAAGGAGATTTCTTCAGTTGACATATGTTTCTTAGCATTAGCTGTTGACTTCTATATTTTGGTAGGAATTTAGTTACCCTGAATATAGGAAATTTCAGCTTCTAGTTGTGGAATTAGGTAAAGGAAATTTAATCTTTGATCCACTTGCCTTTAGTTTTGTTTTTGATCAAAAAAGTATAGAGGTAACCCATCCATCTACCAATGACTCTGAGAAATTAAACATACCTGCAAACTTTTACATACGCCTCCTTTCTTCAGTTTTCCTTTCCTCCCCAGAGGTAACTATTTTTCTGTTTCTTAAAGATATACTATTACTTGTATCTTCTAAAATTGCACACAATAATTTGCATTTTTAAAACAGGATCTCACTCTATGGTCCAGGCTAGTCCTGAACTTGTTATGTAGCCAAGGATGGCCTTGAACTCATGGCAGTCCTCCTGCCTGCCTCAGCCTCTTGAATGCTGGGATTACAGGCATACACCACTAACCCCAGCTTATGTGGCTCTGGGGAATTGAACGTTGGGCCTTGTGCTAGCTAGGCAAGTGCTGTAACTGCTGTGCTATTCCTGCAGCTCCTACACATTTTTATACTGTACAAAACTAATACCATCTCCATGTATTCTGAGAGTTAACATCTGTAATACTATAATAACTTCTCCCATAAAAGTAGAGAGGAAAATTTTTTCTACAGTGTCAGATCTTCTTTGCAAGGATTTTGCAATGTACATACCCTTGCAACTAGCAATGTTTGTTCTCAATCAATTAGATATTGAAGTATATGAGCAATACAATTGCACAGTTGCAGCAGCACATCGGGGCAAAGCATTGCCCTGTAGCAACATAAAGGATGGAGGTATATTCAGTAACCATAAGTAAATCTCTAAAATACATTGCTCAGTTTAAATAGAAACACATGTAACTGGGCTGAGTGGTACCACTTGTAATCTCAGCGTTTGGGGAGGCTGAGACAAAAAGATGTCAGATTTGATCCTAGCCTTGGCAGTTTTGCAGCTTGGTGAGATCCTGTCAAGAAAGAAAGGAAGGAAGGAAGGAAGGAAGGAAGGAAGGAAGGAAGGAAGGAAGGAAGGAAAGAAGGAAGGAAGGAAGGAAGGAAGGCAGGCAAATGTCTGGGAATGTAGTTCTGTCCTATCCTAAGACTCTAAGTTCAATCTCCAGTATTGAAAAAAAAATTCTGCAAAACAAAATTAACATTATGATACCCTGTACACTTTAATGTGTTTTCTGCAGCATTGTGAGTAAATAAGCTTTGGAGAAATTCACTAAGAGCTGAGAACAGGAGTTGGAATTAGAAAGGGAGTGGAAAATGAGAATTTTTTTATTAGTGACATTAATTGAATTTTTACAACAAGAAAGTCATATGTTAATTTGATTATTTAAAAATGTAAATAGACTTTAAATTAAATGAAAAAGGTCAGTGGAACATTCTCAGAGCAGTAATAATATTGTGTCTTGAAGCAAGAGATTGAAACTATACTAGCAAATGACTTGCTTAAATGACTTCAGTGAGAATAAAGAGACTGAGAGCTGAACTTAGCACCTATGCAAACATCCACTTGCATCCCTTACATTTGCAGAATGTGTGCGAGGACAGCCCTGCTGGCACTGGCAGGCAGGAGGATTCACCACCAGCAGATGGGAAATTTTGGGTAGCTCCTAGAAGGAAGAAACCGCTGGGGACAGACTGAAAGAGTTGAGGAAAACCCAGAAGATATGCATGAGAAAACTCCTGAAATGACAAGATCCACAGAAATGTCAAGAATAAACTGACACTCGGATCAAGATAGAGACTGGGGCAAGAAAGTGAATCATTAATAATTTAATTAGGATAACCCCAACAAATGAATTAGAAAAACAGCACTAACCTGTAGCCAAAGATGCATTCCAGAGAAAAGTGACACACCAGATAGGGGAGAGTTTGGCAGGAGGGTGCAGATGTCTCAGAGAGAGGCAGCCTGACTCAAGAGATGAAGCATCCCCACCTAGATGGGGAGAAATACCCGTGACAGTCCCTGCCATAGAAAAACCCTTCTTATTTTAGCAACGGGGAACTTCAGCTTGCTGCCTGCTCCACACCCACGTGGCTTGAAGTGAATCCTCCTAGGGAACAGGCTTCACCTAGTTATGTAAGTCCTGCAATGAATTCTTCCTTTCCCAAGAGGGAAAACCCACTCCAGCTACCAGGAAATTAGCTGAGTTTCTCATTTATAGACATGGATGGGCAGCAAAAGGCGATCAGATAGTTGAGGTAAAAATAATAACAAAAGAACACATAGAAAATGTAGATTGCAGGAACAAGCCCTCCATGGCTGAGTTCCTTCAGAGTAATTTCAAATACTTCTTACACTACTTCCATCCTGACTAGAAGTCTATATATATGGTTTTTTTTAAGAATAAAAAGATAATGAGTTTCTTGCTTTATTCTGGAAGCCTAGCATAAACTTTATGCCCCAACTAGACAAAGCTTATAAAAAATTAAAACCAGTCTGAGATATGAACAAAGATATAAGAAATCTAAATAGCAAATAAAATTCTGACACAAGTTAAAAAATGATATGTCATAGCTACACGGTAGCTAGCTCAATTGTCACAAGCAGGTAGTGGCTGGAGAGGGAAGGTTGGCTCAGAGCCCATTCTTGAAGAAACGAGAGGCCAAAGGCGTAGACATAGAGACTTGCTCCCTACAGAAAGGAGCAGTCAAGATGCCGTCATGAGCAGAGGGGACTCTCAAAATTATTGGGAATAGAAGAGAAGGACAGCAAAAGCAAAGAATAACATGAGCAAGTAATCATTAGAAGCTTCCAAATAGGATTGGCTTGAGTATAGGTCATTAACTGAATATTTAGTGGGCAAAGTACAACAGTAGATTGAAGTCAAATAACATTGTTTTCATCGATTGAACTTTGCTCAAGAAGCGAGTGTGGATAAGAAAGGAATGCGGAGGTCTTTTTTTTTTAATGTCCCTATAATCTTGGGTGGGAACAAGTGTTGCTTTCAATAGCTATTTCCAGTACACTGCTAGACTATGGCCTATTAACACACTCCTTGGTCTTTTCTATAATTCTTTTAACTCTTAGAACTCCACATTTCACCCTTTTTTGTTTAGTGGTAAGTAACATTATTGCAAATAACAGAAAATCAAATTACAATCAACATAAGGAATTCGTTTTGATTGGAAGAACTTGTATAATTTTAGGCAGTGAGTTTGAACGCAAGGGTAATGGCATAGGAAAATTATTTTTATCATGTAAGGAGAGAGAGTTCATCATAAAAGAAAGACTATTTCTAAGTTTTATTTAGAGACATTTTGGGAATGGCTTGTAAATTTGAGTGTTGTAGCAGAGTGATGATGGTCTAGCCCACCTCTTCCTCTAGACCAGGTGACAAATGGCTTTTAGGACAATAAGAAAAAAGAAGGAAAATACATCAAATCCAGAAATTATCCAAAGTTTGATATTGAGTCCAGCAAAGCAATTATTTTTGGTTAAAGCTGATAAAACATCATTTAACTGGTGAAGAGTTGAATTTTGAGCTTCTTTTTGGTAATTGAGTCAATTGTTTTTGGAGTTTGGTTCAGAGATCTGTAATATCTTGATGCAAGTTTAAATGAAAAGCTTTGTGCAGTAAATTTGACCTGTTCCCATGAGACTGAAATATTCCAAGGGATAAATGTCACAGTGTTATTGGCTTCTAGTCCAGAGGGTTTCCTGGTGTTTTCCAAGCCAGGTCACAGCCACCTCCAGTGACCTAAGCTTTTGGAAGATTTTTTGATTGCTGGTGGTATGAGAAATAACTCACAAGTTAATGTGTTTAAGGATAGAATTACCCGTCTATTTTATTGAAAAATGAGGGAGCTTGCAGTCTCCTTAAGTGAGGAGATTAAAAACAGGGAAGTTAAGAATGCAAGCCCACAGCAAAAGAAACTGCAGAAAATATACAAAAATATACATGGAGACTACATAACTTACTACTGGACAAACAATGAGTCACAGTAGAAATCAGAGAAGAAATCAAAAACTTCTGAGAGTTAAATGCTGAATAAAGCACATCATACCAGCACCTATGGGACACAATGAAGGCAGTCCTAAGAGGGAAACTCTTAGCCATTAAATGCACACATTGTGATGCACTTCAAGGTCTCAGTGAAACAAGAACAATACAAATCAAGAAGTAGTAAAAGAAAAGAAATTCTAAAGATCGGAGCAAACATCAATGAAACTGAAACAAAAAAAAATCAGTGAATAAAAGAGCTGATTCTTTGGAAAAGTAAACAAGGTTGATAAACCTTTAGCTAAACTAACCAAAAGAAGGAAAGAAAAAAAAAATACATCAATGCAGTTAGATGTGAAATTACAAGACACTGCAGAAATTCAGAATATTATAAGTCACTCTTTTGAACACTTGTGTTCCAACAAATTGGAGATCTTGGAAGAAGCATGACTTTCTAGACTCATACAAAATATGAAAACTGAATGAAGAAGACATAAAAACCTGGAATAGCCCCAGCACACACACAGAAATGGAAGCAGTATTAAAGTCTTTACTGACAAGGAGAGTCCAGGAGCAGATGGATTCACAGTAGAATTTTTTCAGTATTTCAGAAAAGAGTTTAAGTGAAGTTCCAGTGCATCTCAAGTTTGAGATGCAAATTGAAAGAAAAGGAACACGACCAAACTCATTTTTGGAGGCTAGTATCACCCTGGTACCAAAATCATACAAAGACTTAACCAGGAAAGAAAATTATAGACCAAACTTCTTAATGAATATAGATGCAAAAGTCCTCAATAAGATTCTGGTAAATATAATCTAGCAAGTTATCAAAAAGATCATACACCATGATTTAGTGGGTTTCATTCCAGGAATGCAAGGTTGGTTTAACATACATGAATCATTCAATGTAATACAATAATTAATAAAAGAAAGAACAAAAGCCACTGTCATCTCAACTGATACAGAAAAAGCCTTTGACAAAATCCAACACCCTCAGAAAAAACGCTGAGAAAAATAGGTATAAAAGGACCTTACCCCAAACTTTTTGAAGCTATAAATGCCAAATCTACTGCAATTTATCACAAATATAGTAAATGGGGAGAAATTGAAAGTATTTCCCCTTAAGTGAGGAACACGACAAGGCTGTCCACTTTTACCACTCTCATCCAACATAGTCCTTGAAACCAGTACTAGAACAGTCTAGCAAGAGAGCAAAATAAAAGGAATGTATATCAGAAACGAGGAAGCCCAGCTGTTCCTATTTGCAGATGATAGGAATATCTACATAGAAGACTGCCAGAATTCCTCCATGAAACTCTTAGAAATAATAAACAAATTCAGCCAGATCACAGGCTAGAAAATCAGTACTAAAAAATCTATAGCATTCCTCTACACTAACAATGAACCCATTGAGAAAGAGCTCAGAAGAATAAATCCGTTCTCAGTAGCCCATGAAGAAATTAAAAACCTGGAGTAAACCTAACCAAGGAAGTGAAGGCCTCTACAAAGAAAACTATATTAAACTGAGGAAAGAAATTGAAGAAAAAAATAGGGAATGGAAAGACATCTCCTGTTCTTGGACAAGCAGAATTAATATAGCAAAAACGACTCTACTGTCAAAACTGATAGACAGATTCAGTGAAATTTCTATTGAAATACTAACAAATTTTAAAATAAAACTTGAAAAATGATTTTTAAATTTATATATATTAGGGGAAAAAAACAAAGTCTCTTTTTTGGCCATATTAGATACCATGCACAGATTCTGGGGTATGGATGTGAACATCTTTGTGGGGTCATTGTTGTGCCTACCATGAAGCTTGTGACTCAACATTTTTTTCTAGTACTTTAGTGTCCTTGCCCGCATGTGACATCTTAAGAAAAATCCCTAGTCTTTCAACCCATTAGCTTAATCTTTTGTTCTTTTTTGTTGTACAGCTCTTCAAATTGTAATTTCAGTAACCATGTCTAAGAACTCTGATATACGTAGCTCTTGCGAACACAACCCCTTGAGTCTGTCTGGACCTATAAAGTTAGTTGTTTCTTAATTTTTTTCTGTTTTCCGTTTTAACTGTGTTTTCTCAAAAACTAGTTATTTTCTTTGTTGAAGTTTGCATTTTCTCTCTGCTGTAGGTTTTTCACAAATATTTAGAGACTCTTCATGTCCAGATTATATTTTTAGATGACTGTGTAGATAACATAGTATTCATGTTTAGTGTTTACTTTTCTTCAAAGTGAGGCTCCCCATTTCTGTGGTTAGAATGCAGGCTGTTGTTTTAGAAGTAGTGCTAATGGAAAAAAAGATAGGTGGAAGAAAGCCTCCAAGCTGGGAGGCAATCTTTTAAGCTGTCTAGTGGATAATGGTGGACACTAATGCTAGATCAACTGAGGTAAAATTCTAGCCCTAAATTTATAGCTATAAATTAGAAAGTTTACTGTCATGGTTTGAATCTGGAGCATTCCCCAAAAGCTTCATGTACCTATGGACACTGTGTGTTGGGAGGTGGGTTCTGGCTGGAAGGGACAGATGCTTGAGGGGCTTGTGGATTCTACACTTCCTTTCAGACTGGTCTCAGTTCTGTCATGCAGCTGTGAGGATCTGTGTCTCCTGGAACACCGGCTCTGCATCTGAAGTTAATGATATGTTTCACAAATAATGGAACTGCTCCTTAGTAGTTTGTCAATTGATGTAAATGTGTTTCCACAATGTTTTTTTTTTTTAAGTGCTATTCCTTCTAACATATTGTAGTCACCTTCTTATTTCATCTGTTGATTTCACACTGCTATTGGGATTGAATGTAGGTTAGTTTATAGACTGAGCATATCTTCTCAAGGCAATCTGTTCATGTCTTATCATTTTCCAATTAATATATCCAACAGCAGCCCCATCTTTCCATCATGGTGCTACGAAATATCAAATGATCTTCCAATTTTCACTTGCACCTTCCTTTTCACACTCCTTAGCCCAGGAGGCATTAAGGCCACCTAAATTATTTCCTAGTGTATTTTCTGTTCATTGACTCCTTGTACCCCAGTCACCATTCCTTGACTATTGCAATAGCGGCAAGCTCTTTGTTTTCAGTTGTCCTTTGCAGTAATTGCTCTATAGTGCTGCTAGAGGGCGCCCTTCTGAAGGATACGTTGGATCATTCCACCTGGTTCACAAAGATCTTCATTTGTTCCTCATTCTGTAACACAGATCTGGCCTATGGAAGTATAGCTACTATTGCAAGCAGAATTTTATTTTCATTTACTACATTCTCAGTGCTCATAGGACAAACATCTAAGTTATGAGTGGAATCCAAGGACACTTCTTTGTTTCGTCTTCTTGCATGTACTCAACCATTGATCATTTCTTAATCAACTGCCTCCCTTCCTGGTACTCTATTCTGCTTTTGCTCTTTTTTCCCTATGCTTTTCAGCTCAGTCTAATGATTCTGTTTAGCTTCTCAGTGCTGCTTTTTTTTAAATAAGATTTTGTTTGTAATTTTGAAAATTTACATTCACCCACTGCCACCCTCCCATTCATTTTTATTTTGAATGATTTTTTGTGACCCAGTGAACCACTGGAAATCCGAGTTTCTAGAAACTTCTTACAGCCATCTTAAAAAAACTAAATAAGAAGCAGGCTATTTTCTGAGTTGTGATTTTTAAATTGCTCATGAAAATAGAAGAATCTTCAGAAAGAAACCAGGTTACTTTGAATACATAATGAGTGAGGAAGCTTTTGTCACATAGGGTAGTTATCACATGAGATTATATTTCAGCTGCAGTTACTAGTGATTGGAGGATATCTGTGTGTGAATTACAGATTGACAGTGTTAGTTCAGAATGTAAATAGGCCTCAGAGGACTCTGGGAGTATATGACTTCTAAAGAAGCAAGTACTCAATGAGATTGTGACTTAGATTATCAATTTCTTGAAGGCTGATTTAATTTTACACTTCTCTGATAATGTATGCATTGTTCATGCCTTCACAGTACTGGCCAGAACTTGAATAACCAATCAAAAAGGAGAAGGAAAAAGAAAAGATGTTTTGACCCAATGAATAAGCATTTTATTTGGCTCTTCATAGGTTTATAAAAATGAAAAGGTGGAAGAATTTTTTTTAAAAATTCAAAAATTCCCTGTCTTAATTACTGTAGAGGAAACTAAAACTCAGAGGATCAACAGAATTTCAATTCAAACCACACAAAAGAATTTTAATTTTAATTAAATCCAAAATAATTTTGAAAGCCTACTAATACAAAATATATGCAGTACTGAAAAGAATACAAAACTATTACAGGACTCTTGTGAAACAAAACACTGAGAAAATATAAGAAACTATTGGATCATTTATAAACTATGTATGTTCGTATGTCAGTTAAATAGCCATCAATATTACTAAACAGCCTGTACCAATAAACTCACATTCTATTGGGGAATATAGGTACTTAAATAATAAGTACTAGAGACGCTGAAATGTGTACACAATCACATTTTATGCATTTCATGAGGAGAACAAGTTTAGAAAACTCTGGAAAGGTTTCTGAGAAATAGTATATAGGTTCTCTTATAGAAAATAAAAGATGTTCTCAGTGTTTTCTCATTTATTTGTTTTCATGTCATCCTATCAGTTAGTTTTAAAATGTAGCTAATCAAGAGACATAAACAATTCTTTAAAAAAGAATTATATTTCAAACTTCAAAAAAGATTAATCTGAGTATTCTGTAACATCTATTTTGTGAAATAAAGCAAACAATAAAATAAATGACTTTCTACAATACTCCACACCAGGGAACCTCAAATTTCCTTCATTGCAAATGTGCTGTATATAATGATTTGATTTTGGAATTGAAAGTCCCAGAAGGATTAAAACATTTTGCTGCATCTATCACTTCATGTCTTTGCTTGGTAGAGACCACAACTGAACTTATAGTGGCTGTCTATTTTTAACCTGTTAATTACAATGTCCTTTAAAGAAGTAAATTTTCAAAAACTATTAATGAATGGCCTGGTTTAAAAAATGGTTTCAAACATTATCGTACATGAGGAAAAAACTAAAGCATTTCTCCTCAAATCAGGAATAAGACAAGGGTGTCCACTCTCTTCACTCCTATTTAACATAGTACATGAAGTCTCAGCTGGAGCAATCGGGCAAGAGACTGGAATAAAGAGAATACACATAGAAAGGAAGAAATCAAAATATCCTTATTTGTGGGTGACATGATCCTTTAAATAGAGGACCCCAAAAACTCTACAAGAAGACTCTTAAACCTCATAAACAATTCAGCCAATTTGCAGGTTATAAAATCAATATGCAAAAATCAATAGCATTCCTCTACAGCAACAGTGAAAACAGAGAATGAGATCAGAAAAAAATTCCATTTACAGTTGCCTCAAAGAAAATTAAATACTAAGAAATCAACCTAACAAAACAAGTGAAGGACTTCTACACTGAGAACTACAGTACTCTGAAAACGAAAACCAATACAATTTTAGAAAATGGAAAGACATTCCCTGTCCCTGCATTGTAAAAATGGCCATACTATCTAAACTGATATACAGATGCAATACAATCCCAATCAAGATATCATCAGGATTTTTTTTTTAACAGAACTAGAAAAAAAATGACCAGGAAGTTTATATGAAGCCACATTAGAACAAGGATAGCCAAAATAACCCTAAAGCAACAAAACAAAAGAAAGAAGACATCACGATACCAGATATCAACTTAATATTACACAGCAACAGTGATAATAATAACATGGTATTGGCACAAAACAGACAGTGGATCATTGGAATAGAATCAAGGTTGCAGAAACATCCCCAAGTACCTTCAGCTATCTGATCTTTGATGAGGCGGTCAAAAATATACACTGGAGTAAAGATATAAACATAGTCTCTTTAACAAATGATTATGGAAGGGGCTGGAGGAATGACTCAGCGGTTAAAACATTTGCCTAGCAAGTGCCAATTACCTGAGTTGATTCTCAAGCACCACGTAAGCCAGGCATGGTGGCACACGCCTGTAATCTCAGCACTAGGGAGGCTGAAACAGGAGGATTGTCATGAGTCCAAGGCCAGCCTGAGCTCCATAGTAAGTTCAGGACCAACCTGGGCTATATAGTGAGACCCTGTCTCAAATAAATAAATAAATAAATAAATAAATAAATAAAATGGTGCTGGAAAAACTGACCAACCATATGAAGAAGAATGAAACTAGACCCACAACTTTCACCATGCACCAAAATCAAATCAAAATGGACCAGAGACTTAGACATTAAAGTGGAAACAGTGAGCTTGTTGGAAGAAAAGTAGGGAAAACCCTAGAAGACATAGGCATAGGCATCTCAGTAAAACACCCAAAGCAGAAGAGATAACGCTGAAAACTGACAAGACCTTCTAAAATCTCCCCTGAAGGACTTGTCTGTGGCTATTCTACAGGTAATTTTTTTCTTTTTGTAATTAAAAGTGTTACCCTCCAAAATAACAATAGAAAATATAGAGCGTAGTATAGTAAATGCACAAATCAGTAGTAATCATTCATCATCAGTAGATGTCATGTACTAGACATAATTAGGATGCAGAAAGCTCATTTACTTCATCATCACCCAAACATGAGTAATGCCTTGCACTGCAATGTCAAGTTCGGAAGTCTTTGGAACTAGTTTGCATATATTGGGAAGAGCTTGGAGAATCAGGCCAGAGAAAGGCTAGAATTCTGTAAGCAGAGATTGATGGGAAATTCTGATATGAGTTCAGAAGACCAGAATGTTTATAGGAGTGTAGACAGTAAGGACCAGACTCATGTGGTTTCAGGTGGTAATGAGACATAGCTGGGATTTAGGCTAGGGGCCATTTGTGTTATATTTTAGCAAAGACCTTGTGAAGCTGAACTAAAACTGTTTGTGAGATATGACCTTGAGACAATATCTAGCCTGTAACCCCTTTCCTTTCAGGACTCTTCCCTGCTGTCTGGTAGCAGGATGACATGAGTTGAGCAGCTTTTCTCGGCCATGTCCTGCTATCACGATCTGTCTGACTTGGAGCCAGCTGAACATTGACTGAATACATCAATTATGTGTGTGTGTGTGTGTGTGTGTGTGTGTGTGTGTGTGTGTGTGTGTATCAGTGTGTATATTTCTGTTTTATCCCAGCAGTGGAAACCTGACAACTGTAGATGACTGGGATATCTCTAGTGATAGAAATTTTCCTGCCATGAGATCGTCTTATCTTATGAGATCACTGTTGTACATTGCTCTGACGTTGACCGGAAGACCTCTATATCATGCTTGACTCTACAAGTCTGTCAAACTCAGAGCATCTGCAATTCTAGCACATTGGGAGACCACGGCAGGAGGATTCCACGTTCAAGCCCAACCTGCACAGCTTAGTCAAAAATAAAAATGGATTGGAAATGTAGCTCACCGCAAAGGCTCTGGGCTCAATCCCCAGTACCAAATAAGAAAGAGACACCATTCATTTTTAAGACAATCCTGAATTCTGCCGTGGGGGAAAGAAAAGTATGTCTCAGGATCAGTGACATAAAGTTTAGCCAAATTTTTAATGATAATTACTGGATAAGACATAAGCTATAAATTGGAAATCCTTTAAGAAATGTATGAAACTAGAGGAATTAGAGCTGGGAATCAAAGATATTAGAGATTTTCAGTTCTAGAAAACATAAAATTTGTTTTGATGTTTGACACACACAGCATAGGTGGGCTGAAGGATTATTAGCTTATGTGCATCGAAAGTTTATTAAGGAGAATCCCAATCTTTATACTTATTAGAGACTTAAGGAAGGTAATGGTGGGAAGTGAAAATTAATAAAAGCAACACATGTACTGGTACTTCACAGCCCTTGCAAAGACCTCACACCTACTAAAGGGAAGGAGGCTTATGTCTCAATCAAGCTTTTATCTTTTTCTTGTTCTTTGACTGTATGTGTTTACCCTTCAACTAACCATAGAAGGCATGCAGTTACTATTGTACCCAGTAAAGTAGTGCTATAGGCAATGAGAATCTCACTTACTTTAGAAGGCTACTAAATCGAGTTTTAATTTTAGTATTTCTCCACAATTAATTATTTCCAATCACCTCCTCAAATCTTGTAATCTCTCTGTGGTTGCTTATTCAGTCACAAAGCATAATTAAACCTGAACCCTGTGCCAGGCACTCACTTAGGAAGTGGGGAGAAGACAACAGGAAATTTTCCTGGCCTTTGGGGAGGCAGCTGTACCCCGAAGCCTATCTTCAGTCCTGCTGTAATAGCATTTCCACAGTTTGTGTTTTCTCGGGAGTCCAAAGTAGGGGATCGGCAACTCTGCTTTAAGGACTAGAAAGAAAATACACAGTAACTGGGTCCTTTGAACGAAAAGGAAGGAATATAGCAAGGTTACCAGGTGAGGGGGGATGGAGTCATCTCAGGCAGAGTAAACAGCGTGGGCTCAGGTTGGTTTTCAGGTTTATGTCACTCACCATCCACACTTGAAGTTAAGACCTTAAACTTGGGGAATTAGTATCACCCAACCCACTGTGGATCATGTTTAGCAAGAGATTTAACCCTAGGTATAAAATGAGTGGACTTGGTCTACATCTTATAGAGAATGATCAGAAAATAGGTTCATGCCTCTCAAACTTTGGCTTGAGAGAGCTTCTTCTTGAGCACCATCTTCAGAGTTTCCACTTCAGCAACTCTGCAGTGAGAATCACAATTTTGCATTTTGACTAAGCCCTATACCCAACCTAGTAACACGAGTGTAGGCAATCTGTGGAGCACAGAGGTAAAGTCAGAGAGGAATTTGTGGAGAGGTTTTTATCAACTACCTGCAGCGCACCAAATATACCTGGAGATGTCCCCCCACTGCAGCCATCACAAAGCTTTTTAAATAAAATTTAACCTGCAGGGGGAAAAATAAAGCTTAACCTGTGCAACTCAGATCTGTAAGTTAATTTTCTACATAATGTGCTGAAAGAAAATAAATCAGTGTCTTGAGACTTAACAGATATTCTTCATTTTTAATATTAGCATGTTTTTCAAGTGCTGTGAAACTGAAAGGTGCTAAAAAAGCTCCAGGATTAGTCATTTCTCTAAAAAAAAACGTTTTCAAGTTTCACGTGACACAAGGAAAATCTCCACCTAAGGCATTTTTCTATATTTTTTTAATCAGCTGTGGGAATCGATGCCAACTCTTACTTGTTTAAGACACTGAAGGAAACTTCTAAACTGAGTTGAACTTAATTCCCACATACCATTAGCACCCACTTGCTCTGATTTAACGCCATTTGTCTTCCTTACTCTTTAGTTTCTTCACGATCCCAGCTGTTAGCACCATGTCAGCCCATGTCAAAGCAAGCCTAATCCTTGTAATGTTAACCTATCACCACCTCAAAGCTACTTTATATCAGTAGATATCAATCACCATTTTTCCAGGCATAGCTTGTTGTTATGAATGCATGCACAATAGACTTCCCTGAATCAGTACTTGCTGTAGAATGGAATTCTGTATGGGGTGGGTCAGGATGGAATCCCATCCAAAAAGTTTTGGTTATGGCAATAAAAAAGGCATTGTTATGTGGTATTATAGTAATACTGGAGAATATTGGATAGTTAGCTATTACCTAGGCCTATATCTTATTTTTTAATATAAAAATTTAAATGTTACAAAGTCCCATGGGGGAAGAGATATGGAAACCAGAGGCAGATGGGAAACTTTGAGATCAACCCCCTGAAACTTTGCTGTGGATGAAGTCCTATGTCATTTGCTTTCTTTTCCCTCTTCAGTGAAATAGTATTTCAAAACCAAATGAAATGGAATTTTAAAAATCATTGTTACTAGTCTGGATTTTTGTGGACAGTTTTTTTTTTTTTTTTTTTTTTTTTTTTGGTGTGTAGAAGAGTCAATTGTGTCTTGAAACTTTGGAAGAGATCTTTTTGTCTGACTAGATTTCTCTGAAACATAAGAAACTAGCCTGTGTTGTAGAAGTATCTTGCAATGAGATACAAGTGATTTTCCTATTATACATTAAATACTAGCTCTATAATAGTAACATATTATTCAAGTCTTTTTTAGGGAATTTTAAATTTTATATTATAGTGGTGTTTAGGGAATTTTTTATTTTATATTATATAATATGTGCCATTTTATTTAAATTTTAGGAGTAGACTGTATCTTAGTTAAATAAAAACAAAAATGTATATTCTAAGTGAGTGTAAAATATTAAAAATAAACTATATAAGTTAAAAGTTCACTTTAAAAAACACTAATTAATGAAAAAGTTTTTTAAATCTTTGTATTTATATTTGGACTTCCACATTTGGGTAAAAACAAATATTACCTTATTCCCCCTCCTACACAACACACACACAAGAATAGCTCCATCTTATGGAGAATAATACCACTGAAAATATTAAGTCTTACCACCACGTAAAAATGACTTTAAAGTTCTATGAGACCTTTAGCGGAGAGTAGTTAATTTTGTTTTAGAAGTTGTGAAAGGCTTGAAGAGGGATATAATGTTTGAAGCAAATGCAGGTTCAGTAAAAAAGAATGTCAGCAATGTTTTGTTTTGTTTTTTATCTTTTCTTGAATTTATTTAAGACAATTATTTCTATGAACCGAACTTCTCACTTCCTATTTTCTCCATTTTCTGGGTCAATCTTTCTGTTAAGCCTGTTTTCTCTAATTTATGATAATATTTTTCTCTCCATCTCTTTTATTTTAATAATAAAGACATATTAATTCTATGTTTATTTTTCATCATGTATATAGTCCCTTACTTGCAAATATAAAATACTGATGAAGATCAATATTATTTACTCATTATATACAGCATTTTTGTTCATAAAGAGGAGAAGAACTAGGATCAAGATATTCTTCAAGGACAAAGGGACACCTTGTGATGAATTTGAAAGCAAAAACAAAAATTCCAACTAACTTTATAGAGTAATCTTTAAAATATCATTTATTAACAATCATTTAATTGTTCATTTGTTTTGGGACCCTCACTGATAAGTGCTGAGAAGAAAGTCTATGATTTGAGATTCTGAGAAGGAAGGAGTTAAAGGATAGAGAATCCTAAAGGATTAGGTTGATCTCTAGGGATTTGAAAACCAGGCGGAAGATCAGGAGATGAAAGAAAAGATTTGATTTTGTGCTGAATTACAAGGTTTGAAATAAATTAACAGTGTAGTTCTGTTCGGCTGTAGATAAGGATCCACAGCCTAAATTAGTAAAGTGCTTATAACAGTCATCTTTTAAAATCATTATTAAAATGTCTTTCTAAAAGTATTTTAATTGTGAACAATTACCTGAGGTACATATGTGCTATAAAAGATCTGGGGGGGAAAAAAACAATAATAGCAGCTCATGGTTTCTTGACAGTCCCAGGAAGAAGGAGAGGTGTAAATCTTTGCTGTCATGCCTGGTTCACTTGCTTTTCACAAAAACATCCGTGGTCCGCTTTTGGGGAAGCTGGGAGGACACCTTGAATCTCCTCACCCTACTTTTGAGAGGAAGATCACCTCTTTAATCAGGCTCCAAAGAACAACATTCTGATACCCCCCGGGGCCATTTGTCACACTTGACCCTGGCACTCAGTCACTTGCAATACTCTCAACTCCAAGTTAAATAAACTTGGCACACAAGCTCAGCCAATTAGTCTGATTGCTGTCCACTGGGTAGATTCCAGGAACCATCTGCCTGCTGGAAAAAAAAAAAAAAAAGTCTTCAGTTACCAAGTAGTAAATACCTGATTAACCCGATTTCCAAGTGAATATCTGATTTTCCTCAGAGATACTCTTCTGAAAACATAAAAAGGATCTCTGGTTAAAAACAAAAACAAAAAAGCAAAACAAAACAAACCACAATGAATTGAACTCACGCATTTACTTCTAATTCGCCCAGAAAATCTCTAAAACAGAAGTTAAGGTACGCAGGGTGTCCTTCAAAGGGCTGTCTGAGCTCTCCAGGACACAGGACCAAGGAGCAGACAATGGAGCAATCTAAATTGCAGACGGATGAGCGACTGATTTAGCAGATCTAAGAACACTGAGAAATAAGCCTACAGTGGGAATAGTTTAGAAGGGCATTAACTTGCATCCCTGGATTGCAGAATGTGCAAATGTGCAGAAAATCTTCACCCCAGTAATTCTGCAAGTAGAATACAAATGGGGTGTACGTATACATATACATATACATTTATATATGCATATATATTTTCCCCCATTTTATTGATATGTATAAGTGCAAAATTTAACGTTTACAATGAAGTTTAGCATTTTGTGCACCTACATATCTTGTCAAGGTGACAAGTACTTTCCCACTCTCCTTTCGTCCTTCCCTTTACCCTCCCCTCCCTCCCTCTCCCACCCTACCTCCCTGTTTCACTTTGTTTTTCATTTTAAGTTACCAAAGAGTTGTGATCTGGGTCCCTCATATCAGAGAGACCATTCAATGTTTCACCTGCTGCTTTTGACTCACTTCACTAAGCATGATGTTCTCAAGCTTCTTCCATTTGCCTGTAAAAACCTCCACACTATTGGACTTTATAGATGCATAGTATTCCATTGTGTATAAATACCACAGTTTGTGTGTCCATTGGTCTGTTGATGGTATTTTGGTGACTTCCATATTTTAGCTATTGTTACTTGTGCTGCTATGAACATGGGTATACATATATCCCTGCTATGTGTTGTTTTGGCCTCTGATTTTACCTTTATTTCTATATGAAACACCACTGAAATGACACTTTCTATTCATTTTGTTTTAAGAAAAAAGTTCAAAGGAACAGAACAACAAAGAAACAAAAACCTGCTTTCATAAATGTCCTGTTAGAATCTCTTCCTGAGTATTTTAAAAACTATTATAAGTAGTATATTTTTAAAATTTTCATCGTTTTAGCTCTTTGTTGCTGGTTTAAAAGATGTCACTGATTTCATTATTAATCTTGTGACTGGTACTTTGTTAAAATTTGGACAGTATCATTTAATTGTTATTTTCACGATTAGTCTGTATGATTAGTTACAATAATTTGAGCAGAATCCTTCAAAATTTCTGTGAATAGTTTATAGATGATCTTGTTATCTCTGAATAATAAAAATGTCCTCTCTCCAGGCCTTACAGCTGGTCTTTCTTTTTCTTACTTTCTTTCTTTCTTTCTTTCTTTCTTTCTTTCTTTCTTCCTTCCTTCCTTCCTTCCTTCCTTCCTTCCTTTCTTTCTTTCTTTATTTCTTTCCTCCCTTCTTTTCATATTGCACTGGCTGTGGTACTTAGTCCAATGTATAGCAGTAGCTGCACTGGAGATGATTACAGTATGTACCATGGGCCATAATTTTCTGCACACAATTTTTCAAGTTAAAGACATTTCTAATAATCAGTTTTTCATTAATAATTTATATCAAATGATTATTAAATATTATCAGCTACTTGTTGCTATTAAGGTTATCATTTTCTCCACATATAACAATGTATTATATTTCTTAATATACAGAAATACTTTTTTGAGAGAGAGACTCTTGCTCTGTAGGCCAGACTGGTCTTGAATTCACTGTATAACCCACAATGCCTCAAACTCATGTCAATTGTCCTGCCTCGGCCTCTCAAGTGCTGGGATTACAGGCATGTGCCATTACATCCAGCCTAGGTAGTACTGGGCCTAGACAGTAGTGAACTCAGGGTTTTGCACTTGCTAGGCAAGCACTCTAACTGTTGTGCTCTTCCTGCAGCCCCTGAATAGATATTTTAAAGTTAAATTAAGTTGCCTTTCTAGAATACATCCAACTCAACGTTTATCTATTACCTTTTTATGAGGTATGATCAAACTACAGTTAACATTTAAATTAAATAATTATTACAGCAAAACACATTGCCATCACTACTTCTCAAAATACTCCCATCATTCTTTCTGCTTCCTGAAGAGTTCTGGAAGCCCACTTTTGTGACTGTCTTTACAAAGTGTGATTAAAAAAATAATACAGTGAGTGCTGCTGCCAAGAACGATGCTAAAGAGAAGATGGGCTCAGGAAAACCTTAGAGCTTGACCTCAGCCACTCGATTCATGCATTCGGCACTCTGAGACTTCTCAAAATCAAAGTAACCATGAAAAGTAAACATTCTGAGTCAACTCAGGACATCGAAGGGACCATGACAGCTCAGTGAAACACACAGAAAAGAATTCCAGAACTTCTTCGGAGGATGGCAAAAACAGACAATAAGTTTGTTTCAAGTAAGTTAGGGTATTTTAAAGGAGATTAATGGCAATGTGTATTTGTATGTAATCAGTTTTCAAAAAAATGCAAGCTTTCACTATATTTTATTATATCTCATATATACAGATATAAGAGCGCGCGCACACACACACACACACACACACACACACACACACACACACACACACATAAAATTCACCTTTTTTGTTTTAGAATTTTGGGCCCTTGCATTAATGGATAAGATTGCTTTGATTTTTCCTCTTTCTTTCCCCTTTTACCTTTGATTGCCAAGGAAATTAGATATATACCTGAACCGGTAAGTCTTCCTTCTGTTCTACTAATTGGAAAATCTAGATTTGGAGCTCCCTTTCTTTAAATGTTTCCATGAATTCTCCTGGGAAACAATTGGGGCTGCTGTTTTCCATGTGGGAATATTGTGAGCTACTGATAATCATTCTGATTTTTATTTCTTGACCAATTTTGAGTCAATTTCAGTAACATTTTCAAAAATCTTGTTTGTTACACCTAATTTTTTAAACGGGTTGCCTGAAGTTATGTGTATATCTTTGTCATTTTGATCTCTGTGGCGTCTTCGGCTATACTCTTACTGACTTAATATTTTGCATTCTGTCTTTCGCTTCCTCAGTAAATACTGCCCATTTGCCAATCTCATTAATTTGATTTAAAGAACTGTTTTTGGGATAGTTGATCCAAACAAGAATGAAGATTTTTTTTTCCTGCTCTTGCCTTTATTATTTTACTCCTTGTACATTTCCATTTGATTTCGCTAGTCTTTTTCTAATGTCTTAAATGCTTAAATGATTAACTTTCAGCTTTACCTGTTTTCTGATGGTAGTGTTTGAGGCCTAAAGTTTCCCTACACAGACTTCTGGGGTTCAGTCATTTTTACATGTAGTGTGTTTACTAGTAGGAAGCTGTCTTTGCAGTTATTTATGCCGACTTTGCTTAATTGTTGCATGTTTCCGTGTATGTTAATTGTGATTTCATGATCTTTGTATTTTTATATGTGGGATTACTTTTAAGTCTTTCATTTAACGTGCATAGTGCCAGAGTGAGTTAGCCATCTGGAATTTCTTTAAACTTAATTTGTCAGAGGTGGGCATGTGGTTCAGCAGTAGATGAACTTACCCAGCGTACACAGGCCCTGAGTTTGACCTCCAGCACCAAAAAAGAAAGAAAGAAGGAGAGAAAGAAAGACAGAAGAAAGAAAGGAATAAAGGAGGGGAGGAAGAAAGGAAGGAAGGCAAGACAAACAAAGAAAGAAAAGGAAAAGAAAGAAAAATACCTTCAATTTCTAGCTTTAGTTTTTGAAGATGAAATAAATTTTAGTGGTGAACTCCTGGAATAAGGCCTGTGGTTAAAAGCTCAGAAGGAATTTTTTTCCTTCTGCATCATCTTAAGAGAAGGCTGGGAAAGGCGTCTTTCCATCCATGAGTCACATTGCTTTCCTGTTCACCCATGGTGGCTGACATGCATCAAAGGTTCCTGGCTTCATGCAGGTGTCTCTAGTCCAGCCTTCTACTCTGCTGTGGTTCCAACTCTCGCTTCTGCTCCTCAAGGACACAGCCAATTAATACCCACCCTTAAGGTTACAACCACTGACAGATACCCTTGGGGATGATGCCAGCCAGGTGGGGAGCAAATCCTCGTGGAATCACTCTCTTATTGTCTCTTTTAGTTCTTTACTTCCAGCTCAGCTATGCTCTGAAAAAGATTTCTTAAAATATTCACTTTGTGTTATTTGTCTTTTTCCTGGAGGAATTTCTCTGCACACATTGTCTGCCATATTTCTGGAAACTAAAGACCCAATTTATGACACTTTTGTTGAAACTTGTAAAAAACCCAGATGACTTTGCCCTAAATAACTGAAACATAATTAGAAATTCCAGAAATACAGTGATTTGTCTATTTAGTTTGATTCAGCATATAAACTACATCCGAGAGTCAGCATACTTCCTTCTCTTCTCCCTGCCTCTCATGTCAGTTCCAATCCAAAGCTATATGTCTCCTTGACATGGTCACAAAACGATTCCAACCACTCACCATAAAGCTACATAAATCATGCATACATAGGTAGAGAGAGCCAGTCCCTTCCCTAGCCATCAAATGAGTTTCCTGAGCTTTTACCAGTGGGCAACCACTGAACCAAAGCAAATAACAGAAATATGCTGTGATCGACTTAGTCCTGACTTACTAATGCTCATCCCTAGTTTGACGACTAATGCCTTCCTAGGGCAGGAACGTAAAGGGATCAAAAATTACTGAGAAATTATGTGTATATATATATATATATATATATATATATATATGAATGCAACTATTGTGTTTTGCAGATATGCATTTTAAATAAAGACACCAGTTATATTTTTTTAAAAAAATAAAATTCTGTTGCTAAAGGAAAAAATGTTTGTGGTCATTTTAAAAGAAAAATTATGATATATTTTATTCTAACTCAAGATACTTGATAATTTTATGCAGTAATTGAATAGTACAAATGAGTTTTCATTATTTTAAAATCCCAGTAATTGAAAAGCATGCAATGCAAACTTCTATATAGAATACAGCAAGAGTTTGTTCTTTTCTAGACTATTTGTTCAACACTTTAGGATATTGGTGATCCTGCACCCAAAAATTATAGTCTACTAAGTATTTTTATGAAAAATTAAAAGCTAAACAGAAGAATGCTTTGAATCATGTGGAAATAGTGTATGTTTAAAAAGCTGCCAACTCTTTATCCCTTTCTTTTGTGGTATATAAGCAATGTCAGTTATTTGAGTTGATCTGAACTTTATCATCAATTCCAGTTAGATTCATATGAAATTTTCTGGCTAGAAAATGTTGTGTCAGGTGAATTGTGAGCATGTCTTTGCTTGAAACCATACTATCAATAATATTATTTGACTCTTTATTACTTTTATTATTTAATACTTCTATTGTTTGTTTAGTGTGCTTTTAGGTGAAAAGGAAAAGCTTCATATAGGGAACAGAAATTGTGTCTGAAAATTGTATGACTTCCTAAGAATCACTATTAGTAGGAAAGAGCGGAACATTTATGAGAGGCAGGTCTGTTTTGTGGAAAAGGATATGAGCTTAAGATGATTAAAACTATTCAAGGATTGTCCTTGGTGATCAGTCTTCCCAAACTTGTGAATGGGCAGTAAGAGAATGACTCTCAGTGACAAAACATCAATGTGTTAATCTTCAGCCAACTGTAGTATACTTGTCTCTTAAATTCAATTTAGTCTGTATGAAAGTGCAGTTGCATCGGTGATAGGACAACAATAATTGAAAGGCTGAGGAATTGCTCAAATCTCTGAGTTTGACTCTTCAGCACCATGTAAACTGGGTGTGGTGACACACACCTGTAATTCCAGCACTCAGGAAGGTGAGGCAGGGAGTTGGAATGAGTTTTATGCCAGCCTGGGCTACTTAGTGATTTGGGACCAACTTGGGCTACAGAGTGAGATCCTTTCTTAAGAGAAAAAAAATAATAATTGAAGATCTGTTTTGATAGATCATGAAAATCCAGAAAACAAGGAGACTGCGCTAGTCAGTCACAGGGGTCTCGCCAATGTTGGTGTTGCTCCTTCTACACCCTATATCAAGCACTGTCCTCCAGTATCTACCAAACACTCAACTCTGGGTAGATTCAGGAACCAACATCTCAGCCACTCCATCCGCCAAACACAGACCTTGCCTCTGATCATCACATCTCAAGATTTAATGTTGATCTTTCTTATCCCACTTCTTGCCACAATATTTGGTTTCTTCTTGTTTCCGGTCCTAGGCTTTGCTTCCTATTTTCTTCACTTAAAATTTTACTGAGATTATAATTCACACCTAAAATATTCATCCATTTAAAGTGTACAAGTTATTGGTATTCAGTATATTCACAAAATTGTGCTATCATTGCCATAATTCATTTTAGAACATGTTTATCATTCCCCCCAAATCCTCCACCTATTAACTGTTATTCTCCATTTTCTTATTTTCTCTTTCTTTCTTTCTTTCTTTCTTCCTTTCTTTTTTCTTTCTTTAATTTCTTTTTCTCTTTTCTTTCTTACTAGGAATTGGCAGAACAGCTTCACTTATGCTAGGATAGCTCTTCTACTACTGAGATCATCTCCAGTCCTTTTCGTATTTTTATTGTGAGACAGGATCTCACTAACTTGCCAGGGATGGCCTTGAAATTTTTCAAAGCTCCTGCCTCTGCCTCTTGAGTTCATTCTCTATATTTTCCCGATCCCCCACTTCTTAAAGTGCAACTGACCTACTTACTGTAACCACAGATTTAGAAATTTCATATAAATGGAGACATACAATATGCAGCCCTTAATATCTGACTTTTTTCACTTAGCATAATAATTTCTGATTCAGTCATTCCATAGTGTATATTGGTAATACCTTTTTATAGTTGAATAACATTCCATTATATGAATGCAGTGATACATTTTATTTATTAATTCACCAGTTAATGGGCATTGATAGCCCTTTTAGGGCTATGACTGATTATGCTGCTGTAAACTTTTGCGTAGATGTCTCATATCAACAAATGTTTTCATTTCTCTTGAATAAATCCCCAGGAGCGAAAGTGGGGGTTGTATGTTAAGTTCAGGTTTTATATTTTTTAACCTCCAGGTTATTTTCCCAAGTAGCTGTACTATTTTGCATTTGTACCAGCAACTACTCTGAGGGTTCCAATTTCCCATTATTCTTGTTAAAAATTGTTGCTATTTGTCTTTTGAATCATAGCTATTCTAGTGAGTGTGTAGCAGAATTTGTTTATGTTGTATTTTGAATTTTTAAAATTAGGTGATTATGTTTCCATTGAAGAAAATCTGGGCATTTGGACTCTGAAGAAACACCTAGATAGATGTTCTCCCAGCACTGGGTTTCAGTCTTACGTAGCAATGACTGTGTGTTAACTCCCATTCTCTGTAACAGCATGTTCTCTCCAGTTCTCTTGAGTCACCTCTTATTTTATGAGGCTGACACTGAGGGTGGCAGCTCCTGCTCTTCATCATATTGTACTGTTCATTGTACTGTTGGGGGTGGGAAGAGTTTTGTGCCCCATGTCTCTAGAAAAGCAAATAAAAAATAAGAGAGAGAGAGAGAGAGAGAGAGAGAGAGAAATTGAAAAGACTATAGTTAAAGAAAAGCAGAAGAGAGCAAAGTTCTTTAGAAATTAGAGACTTCTTTTACATGTTTAATGTGCAAGTTGTCTTTGTCAATGAAATGCAACTAAAGACATCATTATGAACAAAACATAGATAACACGCAATTGGTAATTTTAACAAACTGAGAAAAAGAACAGAAATGCCAATAAAATTTTGAAATATTATTTTGAATGCAAATAAGGAAATGCTACCATATGTTATTTAATTTTTTTTAAAAAGTAAGTGATCTTTCAATTCTTTTTGTCATTATTATTGTTATTATTTTGGGGTACTGGGGATTGACTCGCACAGGGTCATCACCAGCCATTTTTTTATTTTTGAGACAAGTTCTTGTTCAGTCACTATATTGACTAGGCTAAGCTTGAACTTGTGGTCTTCCTGCTTCAGTGGCCCAGCATACCGGATTATAGACCTATGCCACTCAATCTGGCTGAGCTTATACATACTTTTAAAATATATACGTTTTTATTATTTATATTTTAGGAAAATAATTTCTTTGGCAAGGAATAATCTAGTCTGCTTAACCTAGAATCAGTTTTCATAATTGGTCATTAAGGGAATTCTACAATTACAGAAACAATCAATTCCAAACCATATTTTTAATTTTATGCATTTAAAAAATAAATGAATGTTGTTCACTTTGTCTCTCCCAGTAAACACTGATAGAATGAAGAAAGGGTTATAAAAATTCACACAACAGTATGATGATACTGTAAGCAAAATGTGACACATTAGAAAGTTAGGTTTCTTCACTGTCTTATGAGCAGTTACTTTATTTATAAAACAAAACTGTATTTGGAAGCGCGTTTTGGGGGAACATCTGTTCTCCATTATGAAATAGAATAAAATTCAATATTGTTCTCACGGGATTTAGGGCTAAATTTTGTAGTGTCCATGTCAAAGAGAAATACAAAATCTAATATACATAAAAATAAATTTTCTCATTTCAAATCAGAAGAGTCAAGCCAGAAAGTTTTCATTTAATCTTTTTAGTTTGAATGTACTATACAATCCAAAACACATGTTTACAATGTTGAATGTTTACATTAAGCACGGTTCTTCTAGTTTAGTTCTAATGAGTGTAACTGAAGAATGTTTTTTTTTTCTTTCTTTCTTTCCTGTTTCAAACGTCTTGCTGTCTTGAAGACTGAACCCAGGGCCTTAACACAGATTCATCTGAAGCCCTTTTGTTGTTTGTTTTTATTTGAGACAGAGTCCCATTAAGTTGTTAAAATTGTCCAAGCTGAGCTTGAACTCATGATCTTCCTGCTTCAGCCTCCCAAAGTGCTTAAATTATGAGAGTGTACCACCGTGGGCATATTTCCTTCTATGTGTGAAATTTCAGTTTTCTTGTACTTGGGCTGCTATACAAACATTACATGCCTGAACCCTCAATATTTCAAAATTTTAAATTTTTGATCCAGCCCAGATCAACAGGATGAGAGAATGTGGCAATTCTGAGTTGATACTTTGAGACTCTTTGTTGCTGAAAGCAGGAGCACAGAATGGACAAGAAGGAAGGGGGGACTCGGTCAGGGGAACAGGCAGTAGACCAACATGATTTTCATTAGGAGGAGAGAAACTTGGCGTGAAAATATGTCAGATGATGAAGTAGGTAGTTGAGCTGGCAAGAGAAAAATCTCAACTTGAGTTTGCTTCCTTGCTTGCTGTGCATGGCTGAGGCTGTGGAAGCTCAGTACACATACTTTATTTTACATTACTGATCAAAGTTTTGTACTTAATTTCATGGCAGCCCTTCTCCTAGGCCACTCAATATAGAACTCTGCTTCTTCAAGTGGCAGCTCTAGCAGAGGGGTGAAAATGGGTCTTATATTCTGTCTGGCTAATTGGATGTCAGTGTGTACTAGGAAGAGGTCTCTGATTGTGATCTCTCCAGCAACTCACCTGTGCCATGCAATATGCACTTTGATTACCCCTCTTACCTTACCATGAAGAGTTGGAAGTGGCATTTATTAATCATAAAGTTATTGATTCTACTTTAAATCCAGCTACAGCACTCAACTTCCTAACCTCCTGCAGCAGTGGGTTTCACAGGTTGGCTAAATGTGACACAAAGTAATAGTTTCTTCCACTTGCTCTAAATTTATCAGCCATTAATTCCACCAGATGACATTTTATTCTTCAGTGACATTATGGAACATTCAGTTCTTTGGCTAAGAATACAAACAAAACCCTCTGTCAGGCTCTCAGGCACTAAATAATCACCACTTGCTATGTTCCCTTTTAATATGTTAGTCTTGCTTGGCTGACTTCAAGAAAACTTAAATTCTTATTAATCCAAATTTTATTGTCTTTTCCCAATCATTTGAGAATATTTGAATATGGACTTAATACAAGTTTGCTCATAAGATACCTTATCTGATAGGAGTGGGATTAATTTGTAGGACAAATGCACTGACAACTCATAAAGAAGTATCAAGTGTCTTGCAAAGAAGATACCTCATAATAAATTGTCCATGGTCATCCCTTCACCCAGGGAGAGATGACAGGATACATAAGATGATATTGGAGCAACTGAACGAGTTGTGTGCCTGCCACCAGGTCCCTCCCTGCCCATTCTTCTGCATACACTGATTTATGAAATTCCTTTAGGGGACTCAGCTCCTTTGATTCCTATTCCAACTAAAACTTCCTCAGATGGAAGTGATATTTAAACTATTGTCACCCACTTTTCTCATTGGAACAAATGATGATGATGTATGATGCTTCTTTTCCTGTAAATCAGTTGTTTTCCAATCTAGTCCGGCAGGATCCTGAACTTTAAGCTGGTGTCCTAGAAGTTGTGGGAAGATAAGAAGAGACGGGTTGGATTTCGGTCAGAGCAACTTGGCTGTTACCTACTGTAGACCGCTTGCTGTGTAAGGTTTCATGTGATAAGAAGGTTTACATTATTGTCATTATTTTTGCATTTCTGCATTAAGCACTCAGGCTAATTCTCATAGCATGAGGCCAAGACTGAGTTTCTGATACTTTTCAGTCATTTATCCTGAATCAACTCGCTCATGTTCCACATTCTCCCACGTAGTGCTTGCCCCTGAGTTTCTAGCTGTTCTTTGCTTTTTATCTAACTACAATCCAGAATCACTCCCCTGTCTCCTATGTAGTGCTTGCCCTTGCTCTACTTGAAAGAAAAAAAAGAATAAATGAGAGTGGGAGGAGAAATAAAGAACAGCTAGTCATAGGTTTTGCTACTTCTAGCCTTTCTAAAATATAGTAGTTGCAAAATGTCCTTGGAAGTTTTGAAATAGATTCTTCAAAAGGTGAAAATATTTGCTACAACATAAAATTAGATACTTTAAGAGACCTGGAGAGTTGGCTTATAAAAACATTTTAATCAAGACTTCTAGTCAAGATGGCAGCTGAGTAACAGAGTAACAGAGTAATAGAGTAACAGAGCTACACAATGTTTTCTCATAGATTCATTTTAAAAATCAAGATTATAATTAAAAACTTACAGTTCAACTAGCTAGGACAGGAATAAGTGCCCCAACAATTTAAAGAAGGCTACAGGTAGATTAAAAAATCCATAAGATACATCAGAAGCAGAGGAAAACAGCAGCCCAGGAAGCAGCCCTTGGCTGACTGAGAAAGGCCTTGAGCCACCTAAGTCCTCAGACAGAAGAAAGCCTGGAACCTCTGACCTAAGTAAGCATGGATCCTGAAGAAGTGGGAAGTGATAACAGCTGGTAGGTCCAGCCTCCAGAAATGTGAGATTCCTCTAGGAAAGGCCTCCCAGAACCTAGACCAGAAGCAGCACCCAGCAACCATATTCTGTAGTGATGTAAACAGGAGCCATTTAGTTTTTAAAAGCCCATGACTTAACTCTTTAGATTAAAAGAAGGCTTAGAAGATTGCATCAAGGTTTTGGGGGTCACTTTTAAACAGTTCCTAGGAAGAAAGTAGTACCAGAGACAGTCACAAAAAAAGGGGAAAAAAAAAAAGTCCGCTGGCCTCCTGAACGTCTCAGGTGATAATGGGAGCACCTCCAAGGGGGGAGATTCCTGTCCTTGGGGGAGTAAGAGAACTTGGCTGAGGGAAGTGAGTGTGATCCAGACACCTCAGAGGCCATGGGTTGTTAGGTCCTCCCTCACTGCCTACTCCCAGTACAGAACGCAGAGCAATTTTGGCTCCTCACACACACTCTCATACTCATTCAAAGAAACCTCTTGGATAGGCCTTTAAAGTCCCTCAATGACAATAACATGGGAAAAAGACAAGACACACACAGAAATGCCTGAGAACCCAGAAACTAATGTCATGGACCCTGAAATAGTGGAGCTCATAGGGAAGGAAGTAAAGAAGCAAATAAATGAGTTGAATAGCCAGTTCAAACAAGATATTCTCAAAGAAATGCAAGCAATAATGAGCAGGCTTAAGGAGGAGCTTACTAAACAGATAGTGGTTCTAATGGATACAAGGCTTACTGAGCATATTGAAGCCACAAATAAAAGTTGACTGAGGTAAACACGGAAACGCAAGATATGAAGGAACATTTTAACAGAGAAGTAGAAATTTTAAAAAGAAATCTAGCTGAAATTCAGGATATGAAAAATCAATTTAAAGGCAGGTAAAGTCCACTCAAACATTGTGAAGAGAGAATTTCAGACATAAGAATTGATGATAATTCAAAGAGAACTAATCTCAGAATTGTGGGGGTGGGAGAAAGAACAAAAGACAGCATCAAAAATATAAAAAAATTACTGAAATCATGTAAGAAAATTTGTAAAATCTAGGAAAAGAAATAAATTTTCAGATAAAAGAAGCTCATAGAACACCAAATAACCTCAACCAAATACGAGTCTCACCATGACATGTCATAATCTAAACCTCATAAATACAACATAGAGAGAATATTAAAAGCATCAAGAGAAAACAGACATTATTTTACCAAAGGAAACCCATTTGAATTATGATGTTATGATAAACTCCTCAGTACTAACTTTAAAGATCAGGAAAGCCTGAAGAAAAATCTTTCAAGCCTTAAAAGACAGAAAATATCAACCCAGGTTGTTGTATTCAGCAAAATTGTTTCTGAATGTTGAATGGGGAAGTAAAACTTTTTTCATGAGCAAGAATCCCTAAAGAATTTGAGACCACTAGCCCAGCTTTGCACAAAATGCGTAAAGGAATCTTTGAGAGAAACAGAGACAAGCAGCACCAAAGAACATGGAGGAAGGCAACATCTAAAGAGAAAGTGTAACAAAAAAATAGACATCAATCATCTGATTGATATCCCACTAAAACAGTTCCAGCTGTGCAACTTCCCTCTATACATGAGGAATTGGTATAAAATCTTAATCTGTGAAACTTTTTTGATATGTATGATGTGCATAAATATTTAGATAGGGTGCAGTTGTAGAGGCCAGCTTGAGCTCTTTAGTTATACCTTTTTCAAAGTCATTAAACACTTTGAGAAGGTTGTCATTTGCATCTGTCTTATATTCTTCCAGAAGATTAATTACTCTGTTTTCAAAGTTTCAGTCGCTAGACGCTTCCTCTATACTCATTTGGATCTGGCCTGGTGGGTTTGGGCTTTTTGAGACATGCATTTCCCATGTCTTCCCATCATGCATATGTGTGGCTCACTGGCTTGAGGTGGTGGTAGTCTAGACTATCTGCATTCTGTTGAATGGACCCGAGATTGCGTAGTTGCTGGTTTGTGTGTCATCCTTTGGATGTCCAGTGCAGAGCTTGGGAAGCTGCAGGGTTCCTGTCAGGGCTGTCCTCCTCTGCAAGCTCAGACCCATGAGTTGCCTCCTCAGACAGCCTGGAGAGGTTTTATTAACAATGTGGTTGCTGTTGGCAGCTCTTCTTCATTTCTTACCTCTAGGTGTCCAGTTTAGGTGGTGCTGGCAGTGATGGTATCCTAAGCACTCACAACCCTTGCTCCCTCTTATACTCACCTCTCCACCACAATTCCCCAGCCCTTTCACCAGGTATCCTGACTGGTCCTGGACTGCTTCCAGGCTACTAAGGCACAGCAACAGGGAGGGGCAGCAGCAAATGCCAGAGGAGCAGGATGCGCATGTGTGGTGCAAGCACCAGATAGCTGTCTACCTCTGCCCAGTGGTGTTCTCTGCCTGTGTGCCTCCAAACAACGGTAATGTCAGCCCTCAGATCCTGGGATCCTCATGAAACCTGAGATGACTTCTCCACGCCCTCTCTGCCACTCTGGCTGGGTTAATTCTGGGCCATTTATCTGTGCCCTGTTCTCAGCCTTCTGCTGGCACGGTCTCTAGCCCACACACAGTACCCTGAGTGTTACAGTTCCTCAGAATATCTTATGTATGGACCTCAGTTTTCACAGCCATGGGTCTGTGCACTATGTTTGGCCAGTCATCTGGGTTTGGGCAGTGAGAAAAATATTTCAGCCTTAGGGAAAATAAGAATGATACCAAAACAAAGCAAGCAAAAAAAAAAAAAAAAATCGAAGAAGTTTCTTAACTGTTAGAGCAAAACAGTCATGAAAGATTAAACATGGAATTGCCATATGACCCAGTACTTCTATTGCTTGGTATATGACCAGGAAGATTTGAAAGGAGGACCTCACTCAGATGTTGGTGTAAGAGTCTGAGCATCATTCACGACAATTGGCACTTAGAATCACCAAGTATCCCTGGACAAATACATAGTCAAGCAAAATGGGACATAACCACACAATACAGTTTCCTGTAACTTTAAAAAAGAATAAAATTTTAATAAACACTGGAGCACGGAGGAACCTTGAAAAGATTTTGCTGCATGGAATAAGCCAGTCACAGAAAAGCAACTGTGTGTGATTCCCCTAAGAACAGGTACCTAGAAAAAGAATCTAGAAGCTACAAGGAGCAGAGAGTTTCTATTTTCTAATGGGTCCAGTTTCTAATTGAGATGATGAAAAAGTCATACACATGGATAAAAATGATGGTTATAAAATATTATGAATATGCTTGATGTCAATTGTATACTTAAAATGGATAAAAAGGTGCATGGCTGCATTTTGTATTATTTATATTTTAACATGATCTCTAAGGGAAAAAAGTGCTCACTTCTCAAGATAATGTCTTTTTGTGAATTTATATTGAGAATGACAATATAAATTGGCAATACATTTTGGAAAATAATACAATTTTATCAAAACCCCCAAATATTCTTTTGACTTAGCTATCCTCTCTTTAGGGAAATAATTTTAAAATAGGAGTGGTTATTTACATTAAGATAATTATAATAGTTTCAAAAATAATAAAAGAAGCCTAAATATGCAAAAGGAAGGGAAATATTTATGCTAACTCAAAGAAATATTATGTAACTATTAAAAGCTTGTAGCGATTATGACAAAATCCTATGATGTGTTGATAAGTAAAAGAGATTATAAAATGGTATTAGCCAGGCCCAGTGGCACAGGCTGGTAATCCCAGCACTCTAAGCAGCTGAGGCAGGAGAACTGAGCTCAGCATGGACAATTCAGTGATTAATGGGTCCTGTCTCAAAATCAAAATAAAAAATTAAATGGGGATGTAGCTCCATGTGAATGCCATAAGCTTGATCTGCAGTAACACCAAGCAAACTAAAACAACACAAAAACAAAATGGCATTATGTTATGATTGTAACTCAGCAACTGTGAATGGAAACCTTTAAACTTAAGTAAGAAAATTTTGATTAGTATTTTTATTTTTATGAACTTGTATTTTGCTTTAATAAAATAAGTAATAGTAATGAACAAAATTAGATAAGCTGAACATGTGAAACTAATTATACTACAAAGGACAGAAAAGAGTTGTGTTTCTTACATATTAGCAGTAGAAATTATAAGGAAACTTGAAAAGCAATATTCTCCATTATGATTTTGGTTATAAAACTAAAAATACTTAAATGATACTTGTATTTCAACTAGATTCATACTAGTAGTTACAAAACCTCACAAAGCCCTGGTTATAAAACTATTCACACTGTTTTAGGGCTTGAAGCAGCCTGGAGACTTGTATAATATGATTATATTGTAAAATGCACATTTGCAGAGCAATGGAAAGGAAGAGTAACTTGTGAGATGAAGTGAGAAAGGGTTTTACAGATTGTATTGGCCAAAAGAAGACAGGATATAAAGCAGACTATCTTAGACAGATTCTCACATGTAAAGATCTTCAAAGAAGCTTCTCACAAGAAGGCAGGAAGGAGTTTCTGTGGACTCAAGAGTTGCAGCACAGCTGCATATAGGTTCAGAGAAATTAGGTGTACCTCCAAATGGCATTACCTCTGCTCTATTAGGGACTTAAACAGTGGAGTACATAAGGAGATTTTTTAAAGGGGAAACAGATCCATGCTTGTCAAGGTAAGATCTTAGGATCATCTGCAACCAAATCATTGAGAAAACCGATTTTAAAATAGAAAGCTAAAATTCATATTTCACAAGATCCAGTTTATTTGGGAGAAAGACTTGAGGGCCGCATCCAGGTAGTGCTAGCAAATGGGATGAACTACAGCATGGAGTTTGCTAGAACTGTCCGTGGAGGCAGATCTTTACACAGCGTGGGGTAAATATAAGAAGAATAACAGGAAGCCACGAAGCAGAGTAAACTTTAACTGTATAAATAGAAGAAAGCAACAGTGACATTTATCCTGTGTCACTACTCATATAGAAAAAAAAGTTCCTGGGAGAAAAGAATCCAGGCTGGGTTTAATCCAGATGACATATTCAGTGGTTCTTTCTAGACTTAAATAGAGCGTGTCTTAAAGCTCCTCCAGCCGTGCCTCTTAATCCAAATGATGCGCCATTGGGAGTGGGGTAATGACAAAACGCTTAATAGCTAAACTTAACAATTCTTCTGTATTTTTTACCTTATAGTCAAGCTTTAGAAGATTATTTTCTGCTTTATCTTATAATTCAGCTTATTAAATTATACCGTTACATCAGGGTATCTAGTGGAACTACTCATGTGTAGTCTCATTGTAGCACTTAACTGAAAAATAATAAATATATAAGTCTGATTCTGTCCTTACGACTATCAGAGTCAATGTGGGATTGTGTTTTGGTGGCACGGTAGCCCGCTCCTCCATCCTAAGTGGATCTTTCTCTTCTCTCTGGCGGCTTCACTCTCAAGGCTGTCTATGTAGTTAGGATATAATCTTCGTTTTCTCGCCTTTCCTGAAACAGAATTAAGGAATTAGATGTCTTTTTTGTCTTTTTTCTGAATACTCTAAAACAGAGTAGGAAACAAAAACAATGGACATCCAGCTGCTGATAGCTTTAAGACATCTGCAAGTCTCCCATAATAATTATTCTCGCCCTTCCCTACACTCCAGAAGGGCTTGTCTCCTCTTGACTTCTTCATGAACTACCCCTTTGCATTTCCCCAATGAAGTTTCAATATGATATTTTTACTTTTTAAAACTATTTGGCATAGAGATGACATTGGTGCTTCCTGGAACCTTTATAGCTATGATCACCACTCACATGGAACCCTCTGCCCAGGCAGATGTTCTAAAGAATCCAGGATAACACACACAGACTCATAGGGGTTTCTATTTCCATATTTATATATCCAGGCAGCCTTCCCACCGTCGTTCTCTCCATTTGTCTTCCCACTTTGTGTAAGAAGGTATGGATTATATCACATCTAGACACAGGTCATCTATCCTCTTCAGTGCTATAGACATATGTAATTACTCTCGAGCTCACCAGAGACATTTTAATTTTGATCCTGAGGAAAGCACTTTCGTTCTGTCCAGGAAGGGTTTCTATTCCCTTAAATTGGTCCTCCCATTGCCCTATTTTCATCTTTAGTTACTATGTCTCCAAGCCTCATCTTATTCCTGAAATGTTGACCTGTTCCAGTTCCCCAGATTTACTCTCTTCATTACACACATGGCTCCTGAAACTCTATTCTGGGACCATAAGGATTAGAAGTGGCATGTGCGCCTGTAATTCTCACCTAGAATTCCTGTAACTCCCTGTTCAATTACCACCTCACTGAGTGTATTTACCACTCTATTTAAATACAACAGACACAGATATATTTCAGACATCATGAAGTTGGTTGTGTGGCAGGAATATTAATGTTTCTGTTGCCATCTATTAATTGAAAATCGTGTATCTATTTCCCTGCTGCACCTGCCTAGCGCTGGGTAAACTGGAGGAAGCACCAAATGCTCTTGATATGAGAAGGGGTCTGTGCTGCTATATATATTGTGTTTTTGTAATACCACTCCCCATCATTGATAAATACTGTGTGGGATTTATATTTACTTCACACAGGCCCTTAAATTCCTGAGAGAATTATGCCTTTAATAGATAATACATATACACAGAACAAAAAAGCCAAATGGTGCTAAGGAAGAAAGAAAAACAGAAAACATATTTTTTCCATTACAGGACACATCTTCTTTCTAAATTGTGACAAATGGTTTTATAAATCTAACCAGAAACCAGTTGTGTAGGAAATTATATAATGACAATGGTATGGAAGTTTGGAGAACCAACAGTTATAATATAACTTCCTCAATTCATGGTGATAGAAGCTAATTTAGAAACACATAACTAATACAGACTCAAAATATCAAAAAGAACTTGCGTGTTTTGGGAGAAATAACCTAACTTGAAATTTTAAAGTATTTTTAATTTAAGACCTACTGAATTTTAAAGTTTCACTGCAGCACTGAATATTTACACAATTAGTTTCTAAGTTATGGAGAGTATTTTGAAAGTTTTATATTGCAGTCAACTAGATTTTCACCTCTACTGGTCTATAATCATGAAGAGATTAAAAATTACTAAATATTCAAGCAATTCAGTTTTATCATTACATTTAATGAAATTTGATAAAATCCTGATAATCATGTTTAATTGTGGAAAACACATCAAACATATAATTTGTTGTTATAAACTATTCTTGAAAGTGCAGTTCAGTGATTTTCAGTACACCCACCTTGCAAACTCTCTCATTTTGCAAAATTAAAACTTCCTGTGTGTTGACCAGCAGCTGCCTGTTCCCCTCCTCCCCTCACTGGCTCCTCGGTTGGGAACCAGCATTCGACCTTTTAAATCTGTGAGTTTGACTACTTCAGGTATCTCATACAAGTGTAATCATACAGTTTAAATAATTCTACTTTCATTAACAATTTATTGCATAATAAATCAGACCTTATAATGATATCGCAACCCAAATCTTATAATCCTACTTATCAAAGCTTTGTTGGTATTATCAGAGTTTCATAAAATAGAATTTTGCCTATTAACTATTAAAATGGAGGCTTTGAAAAATGAATTTTTAAGAGAATTTTTTAAACTCTAATGGGGAAAAGAAAGGAAGGAAGGAAAGAAATAGAAAAGAAAGAAAGGAAGAAAGAAAGAAAGAAAGAAAGAAAGAAAGAAAGAAAGACTTTATTCTGAAAATGGCAAGCTAAAACAACCCATGTCAGCGAAGTTCCTTGGTGCTAAAACAATTTACATGGAACACTTGGCCTGAAAGTTGCTTCCTAAAAAAGTAAGCTTTTGGGGAAAAAATTAAGTTTCTACAATACTAAAATTTCTGGGAATCTGCATAACATATTTCTCTTAAATAAATCTAATTTGCATATTGACATAGGAAAGGTTCTGAGACATTCTGAACTTTTCTTTCCGTGCCACCAGATGTTTTCCAAACTAATGTGGCTGAAGAATCCTTCTCTTCCCAGAGAATCTTAGAGCATCGTGGAAGACAAAATGTGGATATCAAAATAATGAGGTGGCTTCCGCTGTCCTTCAGCCCATGAAAGACAGTTTTTAAACTTAGTCTTGATCAAATTTTGCTCTCATTCCACATTTTCCTGGTTCTCCGTATAGAGATTGCTGCACGCTTCATAGATGCTGTCCCCAAGACTCTTCTGACTGTAAATGTCAAGTCGACGAAAGAGTGGTAAAGCCAATATGACAATGTACATTTCACCTATCTTGAGATTAGAAATTGCTGCATAAATCCCAGGAGGCAGATCTCTGGTCCTTCAGGCTAAAATACAAACCAGCTAGCCATTATGCTCCACTGTATGCGAGCAGTAAGTCCACCTCACATGGCAAGAGGGACAAGAGCTCCACTGCAAGCCGCTTTTAACATACTAGAATAAGCACAGCCAAGACAGGTGAATGAGAGCAGTTCTATGCACATGCAACATTCATATTGCATGGAAAAGCTGACTCGGCTTGGACTGTAGTTAGAGATATAAACAATAGTTCCCAAAAGTCTACATAAAAGTACAAGATGAATCATTGTTACTACACAAAAGCCTCTGAGATTGTGCGTGCAATCTAAGTGGTAAAGGCTTGGATAATAACTAGGAAATGACTGATTTTCCACAGGAGACATTTTTGTTAATTATCTCAAAGCACCACAGGCAAATTTAACAACTTGTGAGGCTGTCATTATGATCCATTTGCAATAATGGCAACTTCTCTCTGCATATTTGACAATGCATAAATTAACTCCTTTCTTATGATATATGTTTTGCAAAATTATGGCTGAATATTTGTATGCAGATCTTACCTTTTCTACTAAATTTAAGCTCCTTGCGGGCAGCAGTGGTGTTTAAATCAATTTAGTATGCTCTTCAGGACCTGACTCTGATTTAAGCACAATATGGAATATGAAAGTAAATTTAATTAGGCCTATTCAGCTTGTAGCCAACATTTTTCAGAGAAAGAACTATTTGCCCCGTTATAATCATTGAAGAATTCCAAAAAAGTTAAACTCTTCTTTCATTTGAAGCAAGTGATGAGAATCACAAATTAAGGTCTCCATAGATATGGCATGCTCTTGATTTTATGTGATTGCTTAAAGATGACCAAGAATTAAAATGTGATTTTATCCAATGGAAAGTGAAAGAAAAGAGGAACTAGGCAGAGGAGAGACAGCTGATTGAGTAAAATGCATTTATTAATTAAAATTAAAATTTGAATGTTTCTTGCATTCCTAGCTGCCACCAGAGAGATTACAAGTTTAAGATGAAGTTCTTTCTTACGATTCAGATGTTTTCCTCTCCTTTTGTGCTTGATTGTGCAGATGCCATAACTCTTATGAAAGTGCTCAGTAATGTATTTTTCCTGTTAAGAGCTGCTGCAGTAGGGCCAGGTGTGATATACAGGCCTGTAATTATAGCACACTGGGAGGCTGAGGCTGGAGGACTGCAAGTGTGAGCTTACCTGAGCAAATTAGTGACTTAGAAAGGCCCGAGACAAGGGCTGGGGACACAGCTCAGTGCAAAGGCCTCAGGTTAAGTACTCAGTAGCATAAAAACATGCAAGCAAGCTCTTGGTGCAGACCAAAGACTGCAGCTGCCCTGCCTATCGTGGGCCCAGGCACCAGGCAAACACTCCAGAATCGTCTGTTCAGCAAATAAATGAAAAATAACACCCTACTTTTGTATAGCTTCATTAATGTCAAAATATTGATGTCACACATATTATTTATTATTCAGTAAATATTAGTGTAGATAGCAGTTGCTAGGTAGTAGTAGTAATTATTCCAGAAAATTAGTTATAGTTCTTGCAACTCAAAATGTACAAAATCCACTGGGAAAAATATCATGGCCAAAGGAAACCAGAATTTTTTTTAAAAGTATCAAAAATTTATTTTGCATTTACAAACATTAGAAACATAAATTGTTATAAATAGGTCCTTTAATCTCCACAATCATTATGTTAAGTTAGGAAAAATTACTATTGGCCCACCTAGATACCCAGGGGTGAGTGATTTCCCTGAAGTCCTAGTACTAAAGGGACCCAAGCCTTTTCTCTTGTAGTAATGTGTCAACTTGTCTCCCTGCACTGACCCACTGGGAGCTGCTCTGAAAATGTTGGAAAGTAGTTTCCTTAATTATAGTGGATCATGGAGGTAAAAGAGGAAGAGCATTGGAGTAGAAATTAGAGATGGTCTGTAGGCTGATATAGACTGCTGCACTGAAAAGGAGAGAGGGAGAGAGAGAGAGGAGTGTGTGTGTGTGTGTGTGTGTGTGTGTGTGTGTGTGTATCTGTGTGCAGAAGTGTGCTTGTGTGTATTGGGGATTGAGGATAGGTGGATCAGAGAATAAAATTATAAGTTATAGCAGTAGACATGGATAACAGTTTTGCTTGACCTTGGTCTTGATAAGAGACCTTCCCCCCACTTTATTGGTATGTATAAGTGCAAAATGTGAAGTTTATAATGATCTTGAGCATTTGGATAGAATATATTCAATTAAAAATAAAATTAAAGTGTTGATTAAATCTAAAAGCAAAGCTGAATTTGCTTATTCAACATAAATGAGTTAGAAATACAATTCACTCTTCTATCAGCATTCTGATCTTCTGAGCTCCTACCTGAATCTCCCACCAAGCTCAGCTCAGAGCATTCCAAGGCTTCTCCAGTAGGCATCTTCAAATCTTTCCAGGGTCCTCCTCAAACACACATGGTCAGGTAAAGTCACAGCAACAACCCCTCTCCTGGCACCAATTTCTATCTTAGCTACTTTCTCATCACTGTAACTCAATACGTGACATCCACAACTTTAGGGAGGAAATACTTATTTTATCTCACAACTTAAGAAGGTCAAAGTCCTTTCATGGGTAGGCAGCTGGAAATGTTGGAACCACATGGAAGGGCCAGCACAGGAGAAACAGCTCCTCATGCATGACAGATGTGGAAGCCCAGTCACAGAAGAAGAGCTGAAACAGCACATACCCCACCATGTCAACCCCTAAGCTTCTTTCCCTTCCAACCAGGCATCAGCTCCCAAAGGGTATACTGCTCTTTTGGTATCCTACCACATCCAAACATGTGTGGATTTTGAGGGACACTCCACATCAAACCATAACAAGCTTCAATGCCCAGTGTTTGAATTGCACCTCTTGCCTTCAGACTCCCAAACGAAAAGCAGATATTCAGAATAAACAACACACAATAATTCAGTCCCACTAAACCACTCTTTTCAGTTAGGGATTGATGGAAGACACAAAGGTCACATTCCAACGCAGGGCCAACCATACAATCAGGCTATCCTAGGCCTTTTAGACCTTCTGTGTGAGCTCTTCTACAGATAAAAGCAGAGGGTCTGTGCCAAGGAGGCTGGCTGGCTAACTTACTAGTGTTTCTCCTGGGTTTGTCTTGCTCTTGGAAATCATATCAAAGAATCCAAGCTGCATACATGAAAATATGTCATTTTGCTGGTCATTGTCCCAATATATATTATCTCAGCAACAATAATGTTTAGTAAAATGAATGCTGCTTTCCTTCCATTCATTGCACCTTTGACCTTACCAAAAGCATACCAGAACTTTACTAAGATACCCCGTATTAACACTTACAGGTGGTTAATACATAGTAAGAAACAGCCAGGTCGGGAATGGCACATAGTAGTATCTTAGAGCAATACCAACTGCTTAGATTCTAATGTCGGCATTAAAAGTTAGTCTCATTATTTTATAGTCACATGTACCAATGATACAATTTGAGATGAGTAGAACATGAGTCATGTGTCTCTTTAGAAAAAGGAGAGAAATCTCCCTATTTTAAACCTGGATTCTTTGAGAAAACCAGGCATGAAATCAGCTATCCTCTCAAGTTCACTTGCGTTAAAATCTTACTTTTAAAGTCTATTTCCTGTTTTGGGGAGAACTCCAAGTTTGCTGTTTCTCTCTCAAGGGCCTGTGGCTGAAGCAAGCAACCTTCCTCTTCTGGTATTCCACCCTGTTTCCCTAGATGACTGTAGAGTCTGTCTCCAGAGCTTCATGCTTTGCTTTGCCACTGCAAGTACTTCCCAGTGGTCAGTAGTAGGGAGAACTTCCAAGTACTCATATGCTCTCCAATCAAAACAGCAAATATTTCCTTTGACACCAATTTTATGTATTTCCTTTTCAAAATTCATAGTGATGAAAGCTTCAGCAGCAAGAATAGGCTCGTTTGGTACAAGAGGGCTCGGGAGCATTCTGTGCTTCAGTAGCTCATGTTTCTAGCTCTCCTTTTTTTCTGAATTGGAATAGCAGAGACTTCCTGTGTCTTTCTTATATCATCTTTTAAAAAAAGAGCAAGAGCCTTTCATTTTTTCCAGTTTTCTCCAACCACTTCCCTTGCTAGCTAGCCTACATGAATAGGTAGTCGCACAAATTAGTGCATATTACATGGATAAGTGAAAGTCAGGAACTGCCCTGGATAACAGAAGACTGATGTCTTTTGAGGACACAGCCACCTGTTTCTTCTGCCCTCTTCCCTTTTATGATATTCCTCTCCCTCTCTGCCCTACTCTTCCCCTCCCCACATCCAAAAGAGGACTGCGCCAATTCCACATGGAATTGGATGCTCATAGGAACATGCTGAGTTCTCTGTATTTGTTCACACCATAATTCCTTTTCTGCTAACTAAATCAACCTTTATCTGGTTTGGGTAATTGCATATGTTTACTTCTTCGCCTCTTGAATATTTAAAGAGTCCCTCAGTTCTTCTTTTCCTTTCCATCCTCCCAACTGTTATGATATCATTATCCATACAAAAGTCTTACTGACTTCTCACTGTCCTCCGAATAGACCCCAGTGCCTGAGTCTGGCACAACTGTTACCAGTCAAGCAACTTTTTTAGGTTTATTTGATTCATTGATTAACAAATGTATTTTATTCTTGTCTTATTTGATTTGTTCATCTATTAAAAAATATTTGGATTATCTACTTTGTTTCAACTACCAGGCCTAGTAAATATTTAAAATATAAAAGAAAGGAAAAAAAGACATTATTCTTGTTCCCAAAATAATTCCTTTATTCAACCAGTTCACACTGTATATGTGCATTCAATTATCACATGGTACCCCATAAATATGCAAATTATTGAATATTAATAAAATGTGTTTAAGGAGATAGAAATGTTAATCACCCTGATTTGTTTATAACACATTGTTTCCATATTCCTAATTACCACATGATACCCAACAAATTTGCACAATTGAAATAAGAATACAGACTTACAGTCAAGTTGAAGAGAAAACTAGATCAGAGTTTAGTAAGTGCTATGATTGAGGCATGCACATTGAAGTACTTTACATAGTTACTACATAATTTTTATGATCTATAAGTATTTATCGTATAGCATCTACAGCAGTAGAAACAATGGATAGACACATAAAAGATCTAAATCAAAGAGGAGATTCTTGGAAAGTTTCTCTCAGATATTCAGTTACTTTAACAGTTCATTTGGTCATTCAGGATGTCTTGAGCATCCCATCCCTCTGCCAGCTGCCTTCAGAATGCTGTTGGCAGGATGCCCAGTGTACTTTCCACTTACTCCATTCACTCATGTAGATGACTTAAAAATACCTCTCATCCTTTGTAGTGTAACTTAGGGTCCATCTTCATCTGCTGCAACTTCCCATCTTCCTGAAGTCATGCAGCATGAGGATGCTGGCATGACTTTTACATGCTTAAAATGAAGATCCAAGGTAATAACAAATAATTGGAATCGTATAGTGATAGTGTAGTGAAAAGACCATCTTCACCTCAACCCTTTTTCCATTCCTGCCCTAATTTTCTTTTGGTATTCACACATATATGTACACATGTGTATGCACACACAGATAAGAGAAGCCAGTTGTTTTTCCTAAATGAAGTCATCTCCACGTTGTGTGGAATTGCCTCTGAAGCTGAAACTTGTGCAGAGGTCCATGTCAGTGTAAAAGTGTAACTTACTTTCAATGCCATACTTAAACAGGCATTTACTTTTTAATTCTCCATTTTTAAAACAAACTTGTTATGCACATTTAAATACATCTATATATGCATGTGATCATTTCTATAGATAAATTTATAAATGTAAAATTCCTGTGTTAAAGAGTACCTGTATTTAAATTGTTGGCCAACATATTGTTAATATATCCCCCAAACAGGCTATCCCAACTTAGATTCTTATGAAGTCCTCAAGCCCTTGTCTCGTGGCATTGTGTACATATCTGGTCTTTCTTAGTAGATGGGGACATAATCTGTTGGGGATAGAGACTATGTCTTTTAATGTTTAAGTATTCCTAGTCTCCACTGGAACAGAGCACTTCTTGGTACATAAATATTTTGTACATAAACTGTATAGATGTGAAACACCAGATCTTTTCTCCCTAAAAGGGAAAAGCGGGGCTATTTGGTCTTTGTGGAAGATTTCTTGATTCTACCACTGTAGGATGGGATCTTATTTTTAGTCTCTAAATACATAGTAGTAATGGCATGATTTAGTTGTAAGAATTTAACATTCTTGTAACAGAGCCTTTAATTAAATTTTCTCAAGAGTAGAAGGTAGTTCTGCAAATAAAGTCCAGTCGTAGGGCTAGGCAATAATGTGGTAAGAGGCCTGGAGCTCTTGTGTCTCTTCTAGTTACTGTTTGAATCACAAGTGTGGGAACATGGGGTCACAATAATCCTTCAAGCCAGGAAGCTTAAGCATCTGAGGCCTAGTTGCCTTAAAGTACAACAGTTATACACTTTACGTTGTCAGGTCTAGGTTAAAACCCCGATTCCATGACCTTTGACACTCTACTTACTCTGTCTAAAAGTTTCTGCTGTTTTTGTATAATGAACAATTCTGCTAGGTTGTTGTCAGAATGAAGACTAACCAGGTAAAAGAAACAGCACAATGCTGGGTATAAAGTAAGAGCTCTTTATATCAAGAGTAAATTTGATCAGGGCACAAGTAAAGGACTGTGCAGCTGATTTTCATGAGGCTCATTGAGCAATATTATGTTGAGGTCAACTTCAGATCATTAGTTTGTCCAATCTGTGGTCATGAATGTATTTCAAATCTACTTCTTCAGAAAAAAATGAATCTAGAAACCCAGGTAATTATTTTTACTGGACTGTTTTTATTGCTATTGGTTTTCCTAATTCTTTCTTGAGTCAAAATTTTCATAAGGATGCTATCTTAGGCCAGTCAGGGTGCTATAACAAAATAGCAGAGACTGAGGGCCTTATGATCAACACAAATTTGTTTCTCACAGATCTGGAGATTGGAAGCCCAATATCAAAGCTTTGGAACTTCACTGTATAGTGAGGACCACTTTATGGTTCATGTCTCAGTTACTTATTCATTGCTGTGACTCAATACCCGACATCTACAAATTTAAGGGAGGAAAGGTTATTTTAGCTCACAGTTTCAGAAGGTCACAGTTTATTCAGGGATGGCTGGCAGCAATGGAAGAACATGGCAGACGAAGAGGTGGTGGCAGCTTCTCATGATGTCACAAACAGGAAGCCAAGTCAAGGCAAGTTGAGACTCATCCTCCAAGGAAGGCAGGAAGCAGCTTATGTATCCTTCCAGGTCTCATCCCAGTGATCAGCTCCTCCTGGATCCAGGTGTGGATCCACTACACGCCTATAATCCGACTACATGCCTGTAATCCACCCCTCCAGACTAGGCCCCAATCTCCCAAGAGCACATGGTTCCATAGACAATTCATAATATTCAAATACATGAGACTTTTGAGGGACATTCCAGATCCAAAACACAATAGTTCCTGAATATTGTCTTCTAGCTATGTCTTCCCTTGGTGAAGAGGAGTAAGGTAGTTCTCTGGAGCATCTTAAGGGCTCTAATTCCATTCATGAAGATTCTACTGCTGTGATCTACCAATACCTTATGAACTATCTTCTAATCCTACATATTAAGGTTAGGATTTCAACATAGACCTTTGTGAAGACATTAAGATCAGAGGAGATGCCACGCTCCACAGCAACGTAAAGGGGCACATGTAATGACTGGAATGGATATGTTTTTCTGTGCTTAAATAAGAAGAATCTATGATCTTGAACTATTTCTAAGCTTTCAGGAAAGAGGACTGTCACACTGAAGGCCACACAGTCCCTGACTAACCCATTTTCACAGAATCTAACTGGCTGGCTGAAGACTACCAAAGCAAAGTGTATTTGAATGTCACCAAAACAAAATCCGCCATATCTTCTTTTGGTCCCACCTTTGTTCCTACTTCTCTTTTTATCCTTTTTTTTTTCTTATTTGCACCTGGCAAGGTTCCTTTTATCATTTGAGGACCATTGTTAAGGCTTCCCATAGACTTCCAAGCCTTCTCTTTGTGTAGCTTTTTTCATGTTACGGTTCTGTGATAATATTTCTGTTTACCTTCATAGACCATAAGCACTGTAGAGGTATTATTTTTCTATTTCAATCTCTTTTCCATCCCCTTAACTTTATACAGTGCCTTATCCTAAGTAGTTTTCCAGGAATACTTTTTAAAGAATAAGTGAAAGAAGGAACTGAGGGCTTGGTAAGAGTGGGTGGACTTGTGGCTGGTAAAATGACTCTTCTAAGGACAGTTGAAGATCTTCATTTAGCAATCTTGAAAAGTTAAAAATGATTCTGCTACAAGTAGAGGATAAACATGTGTAAAGGGTTTTATTCCACTCGCTTAAAATAATGAAACCAGCAAAATGGTAAAACTGATGTTAACAAGATTTAAAGGATTGATGTTTGTGTAGACCTTTTGAAAATCACAGTTTGGATGCAAAACTCGTTAATGTTTTCATTAGCTTTAACCTTTGGAACTTTTCTACAGAAGAGAAGTCATTTGTATTTCCATCAGGCACAATATACAAGAAAAGAGAACTTCACAGAACCAAAGCCTCAAATTAATAGTAAAAGGCACAGTTAAACAAAGGCACATTTTTTCATAGAAAATTAAATCATCTGTGGCTGGGCCTGACATTGACTGAGAATGACATTGGAAGGACACGTAGCCATCCTTTTGGATTTATTTATAAATTCTGGGTGCTGTTTGTATTCTAATTTTTAGGGTTTTTTTTCACCCTCTGCTATCTTTCTGGAACCATTTCCTCCATTCTCATGGCTTAACAGCGATTCTCAAATTTATAAATTCAGTCTAGACCTTTCTTCTCAACTCCAAAGTTGTATATAAACTTTCTATTGGCTATCTGTGTGACTTAGATCCATGTTACATAGTTTGTCAGAGGAACTCATTCAAGAGAGTTTTAACAGGAAAACAAAATCCACTTGTGCTTTCATTTACCTTCTAGATAAAGAGAATCCATCCCAAGCCTTTAGAGGCCAGACGGGAGTACGAGGTCAAGGGAAAGAGATACGACCCGGAACAGGAGGGATAAGCCAGATAGCTTCCCTAGAAGTCCCTGGGGCCTCCTCTAAGTCATAAATGACCTTTGATAATCAACCAAGTAGGCCTATCTGATTCTTCCCTTTAAATCCTTAAGTTTTGAAATTGTTCTTGCAGGCTTTCTCTGGTAACCCTTTCATTTATGTCTTCCATATGGTACGTGAAAGCAGAAAAAGGAAGAAATGGGGATATCCATGACAATATAAGAAACATTTAATTTCCATTTGGAAAGAGAGAATAAATTGCAATGTTTCGAACTGCTGTAGTCCAGTCTGATATTTAGCCCCGCTTGTCTTTTTGTTTTTGTTTTTCCTGAGGCCCCAGAATACTAACATGCTCCAACTAAAGACATAAGATATATACTTACCTGGCCAAAGGCAGATGTATGATATTTGGAGAGAAGGAAGAAAGCAATCTGTAGGCATATGGAAGAAGCAAAGAGGAAAATAACATGTACCAGACACTGTACCAAGTACATCACTCAGTTATCATAGGAGTTCTTTAGTGACCTCTCTAATGTAGAAATCAGGAAAATGAGACAAAGAGAAGTCTGATAAATCATTCATGCTCCCAGAGCTAGTTATTTGGAGAATTGGCAAACAATGGAGGTAATCTAGGATTAGAATCCAGATCTATCCCAAATAAGTAAGAGAAAGAATAAGTATCATTTATACCCAACTGCGTGTACAAGTGCTCAAATTTTGGTGATTTGAGATAGCAGAAATGATCCTCTTTCCCAAATGGCATCCCCACTGTAACTTACAGTGATACCTAAGTTTCAAATGTCCTTCTTTCATTGGGTTAAGTCCTTGTTTGTCAAAGATATTCAGAGCCTAGGGTCCGCCATGAGATGCTCTCAGTAGCCACTGCCCTACCAGCCTGTCTGCAAAAGGAACACAGCAGTCTTTCTAGGGTACTCAGCTATAAGGGAAACATGGTGCAAAGAGAAGAGTAGTTTCACTCAAAAATTAGAGAGAAACTACATCAACAAATACTAATATTTTATAATATGAAAACTTGAATTTAAAACCTAAAACATGAAAAATTTCACATGTGCTTTATGCTGTTGTTTCAGAATCCTGAATATATTAATTACTTCTATGTAAGGCCCATTTTAGTAGAAAAGTTGAGAAGTATGAGTTTGTGGTACTCAATCCCTAGGAAGCTGGTAAATCAAACACAAATTGCCTGTCAGTTGTGAGAAAACATTTATATTCATTATCAACTATGAGCACTGAAGGACAGATAATAGATTATGTGTTATCTAGTGTATTAGTCACTTTCACATTGTTGGAACAAAATATCTAACACTGGTAACTTAAAGGAGAGGCTGAGTAGGGCCCGTGGTTTCATAGGTTTACTCCATACGCAGACACATCATGATGGAAGAGACCCGGTGGGAAAAATATCTGCTTACCTCATGACATCCAGGAAGCAGAAAGAGAGAGAAAGAGCTAGAATGAAAAAATATACTCTCCAAAGGCACACCTGCAGAAACCTCTTCCAACCATGCCCTACTTCCCAACAACACACTTAGCTATGAGCTCATTAATGAACCAATTCAATATGTGTAGTATCTCCATCATCCATGTCCCACCCTTTTAACACAGAGACTTTTGAGACATTCATGTTCTAGATCCAGACTGCAACATTCTACCCCTAACCCTCAAAGCCTTATGTCTAGCTCATGATACAAAATGTATGCAAAGTCTTAACAGTTTCAGCACTGCTGGAAAGTACAAGTCTCTTCTAAGACTTAAAGCAAACTCTCAGTTAGTAGCCTCTATGAGGAAAAAGGAGTTAAATATTTTCAACATACAGTGGCATAGGGTAAGCATTTCCTTTTCAAAGGAGGAATAGAGGACTATAAAGGAATTGAACCAAAGAAAGACTGAAGAAACCCACCAAGGCAAACATTAAATCCTGGCGTCTTCAATTTCCTGGAGTCTCCACTGTGCCTTCAACTTCACCATCATGTGTTCATACACCAGCCTCTAAAGAAGTCAGCTTCCAAAGCCTTCCTTCGAAATCTGGGTGGAAGCCATAGCACAGGCCTGAAACTCAGCACCACATGAGTGAGGCCAAGGTCGACTACCAGCTCAAAGATGGCCTGCTTGGACATAGTTACAGAGTCCTCTGTGTACCTGAATGGCTGAACTTGGAGAAACACATTCTTAGGTGACTCTTAATTGAGGGAAACTCAGGTACTCTTCTCAAAGCAAAATCTTTACAAAGAGTTTACTCATTTATACCCTTGAGCCTGTAATGGGTGGGTTTCGACATTTTTTGAGATGTCTTCAAATTATCTTTTCCATTGTCTCAATACAAAGTACTAAGATTCTTTTTAGTGATGCTAATCTCTACAGCACCCACTATTCCTCTAACTTTCTGTGTGGGCCAAAATTTACTTTTCCAAATTTGCTTTTGGGACAAAATTTGCTTTTCAAAATTTTCTGCACTGCATTTGGTCCTGATTTTCACTATAAATCTGGCTAAAAATAGCCAATACTCTTCATACTACAACCTGATGCTCGCTGTCTTGAAATTTACTCCACCATATTAATGTGATCACCACTCTTGATCTCACTCTTCTGCAAAATCTCAGGACCTGGGCAAATGTAGACAGTTTTCTGGGAAGAATGTAACAGATGTGGTCTCCAGTCCAACTGCGAATGGAATCCTTGTACCTAATGGAAACCTCCTGAGGCTGGCACTTATTTACCAGCATTTTGAGTTTCTGAGCTCCAACTAGAATTACCCATCAATTTCTCTTTATAGAATCCCTTGGGCTTCTCTAGCTCCTATCTCCAAACATGTCTAAACCCCTCTAACAAACCAGTTCCAAAGACTTCTAAAATATATGATCAGGTACAGTCACAGCAACAATCCCACTTCTCTAGTCCATGTTTTCTGTATTAGTCACTTTCCCATTGCTGAGACAATTGTTCAACACCTATGAAATAATGGAAGAGAGGTTGATGATGCTTCACGACCTCAGAGGTTTAGTCCATAGTTGTCTTGCTACAAAGCAGAATTGTCACGGCAAAGGGCCTCTCTCATAGGCAGTGTGTCTGAGATGTTTTTATGTGGAATTTTTAAATTCAGAAGCGTGGAACTCAGTGCTATTCCTGACTTTAATCAATATCTGATGGACTTGTAAATTGAAGATGATCTAAAGCTGGAGAGAACGGTGGCCATATGTATCCTAAAGTATTGAGAGCCTTTCTTTGAAAAGACAAAAGCAGATGGGCAGAGAGAAACAATCGAGAGAACATGCAGGCCTGGAGAGACCAAAAAGCACCTTCTGTTTCTGAGGCCTGGCCTCCACGAAGCCTGCCTGTTTTGCAAACTTCCTCTGGGACTTTCTCACAGATTCCTTTCTTTGCTTAAGTGGTGAACGTGTGCTTCATTCCTTCCCACTAAAGTTTTCTGACAAAGACAGAGGATGTTAATTTCAGAGAGTGAAAACATAATCAAAAACCAGCTTTACCTGGGCAGAGAATAACCATGCAATTTATTAGTTTAACTGGGACACTCAGAGTGCTGTTAATAATTATACTGACACAACCGGAAAACAAGAATGTATGGCATTCTTCTCATGTGGCAAAGACAGGAAATTAGATATTAACTGCTTAGATTTCCAGGCACTGTTAACTGTGAAGGCCTATGCTCTTCTGTGTCACAATAATCCCAATGAGTTTTTCCTCTTCTGGACCAAGAACTGAGCTAGAGATGAAGCAATTTGCAGAAGTCTTTTTCTACAGGAAACTGGTGTAATAGACAGGATTGGACACCAGGGCTTCCTAACCACAGATTCTATTCTTGTCCCACCAAGCTGTCCTTCACAACAGTGTTGTCTGGAGCTTGCACGCACCCACAGTATCTGCTCGGCGTTCAAAGGCTGAGAACAGGGATCAGTGAGAAGAGAATCAAATGTAATCACTAATTTCTCAGAAAACCCACACCCTCCCTATTGACCCAGGATAATGTCTGTCCTCACACTTATTTGAAATACCTTTTCGCTGAAAAAGCACAATGCAATGAAATCTCCACCAGCAAAAAAGAAAATGGAAGCAATTTTGTGACAATTTAGGAGAAGCTCCATTTTCATCTGAATTATTTGAGCAACACAGGACACAAAGGATTAAAGGCTAGAGTTTTTCAAATAATTGCTTGTTTTCCTGGCCTACCAGGTTTGACTCTCAGGCTTTCTTTTTCCAAACTTGCATTCTTCTCACCACATGGTGAGGTAGGAGGTGTGTGGTCAAGGAAGAACACAGACAGAGGAGAACCTGATATTCTGATTAAGACTCGGGTGAGAAAGTCTCTTTATTAAAGTTCTAATGCAGCCCCATGTTTCCTTCTATTGAAATGCCAAATGTAACAGGAAAATAATTAGGTCTAAATCCTATAGTCCTTTTTTTTAAAATCAGGTACTTCTAGCCCCCAGGACCAATCCAGTCATAATCAAGCAATTACCTGGTGACTGGGGCTTCTGGGATTTGCCAGCTATTGTGGAGAGTGTGCCAGATTCTTTCTGAACCAGAAAAAGGATCAATTACTGCCAACAGTACCCACCTGTTTATCCTTGGTAAGAGGAAGATGTCAGGATAATAATTACATCTTCATTCAAAGTGCATGACCTAGATAGGCTCAGAGCTACTCCACCATGATGACATGGCTGGAAAAGGAGGCTCCAGCTCTGGGCTGAGAGGGATTTTCATACCATTAGTGACCCAGCTGTTTTTCCTGATGCTACTTTTAGATCCACTGTTAAGCCTGCCCTGGCAAGGTTTGCTTGAAGTGTGTGTTTCCACTATAATCCTCGACCTTGTAAAATGATAAAAGAGTGAAGGATGAAGAAAAAAGTTGTGGAATGGAAAGGATTACAACTTGGGTTGAGGATTCCTTATAACCACTTGGTACTGCCCATTCTGAGAACCAAGATATGACCTCATAAACTGTGGTTCTAGTCTCATGTAAAAATCACACTTGTACTTCTTTAGTTATCTGTAACCCAGCAAAATGCACTTGACCTGAAGTAACTTCATTGAACCTTTGCAAAATGGAAAGATGAATTTATTACAGTGATAGTCAAAGGGGGAAAGAAAATCTTAAAAAAGAAGGAACATAAAGCACTATTGTTTTTTTTTTGAAGAAACATATTATTTATCATACCGTTCTGGGTTGTATCACATCTAATCAGTGTTTTCCTGACTTGTCCTTATGTGCACAGAATTGTGCTGTAGCCATTAAAGGACTTACTATTTCTCTATTGAGTGACTCAAGTCCTTGAGAATTATTCAAGTGCTTCTTTTATTTTCATTTACCTCTTTCCATTCGACTTCCAATCAAGAGAAACAATTTCAAACAAAATTGCCCAAAATGCACATCCCTAATGTGTGCACACACACAAAGTATCTTTTAGTGATCTGCACTTAGAAAACTATGTCTACAACTTAACAGGTAAATGGCCCCATCTGGTGCTAAGTAGTCAGACCAGACTGTGTCATTCATTCTGCAGCATAAAAATAAGCAGAATTAGGAACAGAGTAGCATAAAAAGCCCAACTCACAAGGAGAAGATGAATCTATCACCTGATAAATGCCACTTATTACTATTTATCAATATTTTTACTATACTAGTCCACTTTTCTTAATTCTAAAGGGCCTTAAATAAAAATTACATTTTTATTTAAGGATACAATAATGGCTTCCACACAAAGCAACCATTAAATAGGTTTCCTTGATGACTTCAGATTAATTTTATGTTCTTAGAGATTATCATTTTAAGTAGTTTTCTTCCTGGTAGTCAGAATGTAAATGTACAGGAATATTTTGTTTTTATTTAAGTTTCTTAGCCTGATGTTAAAGTACGCCTTTAAATTAGATGAAAATCATTACAATATTACAATAAATGACTTCTAAAGCAAAATAGCATGTACCAGTTATAATGATTTGGTCTTATGTCAGTGTTTATTGGGTGGAAGAGTAAGGTGGTTGAGTTTTTTTTTTTTTCTGAGATCATATGTAGTGATTTTGTAGAAGTATAGGGTCACTGAATTATCTGGAGGTGTTAAGGATATTCTTTCAGTTTTGATCATAGAACTGAACTGTTTGTTTTATTGGGAAAAGAGGGGTCTGGAGGGAAGGAAGAATTATATGAAAATATCATCACAATATGTTACATTAAATACAGGTTCAAGTTGAAGTTGATTAGCTTTAACAGAAGCCCTTAGGTTTTAATACAGTGTTGTTATACCAATTTATGCTCTGGTCTTTCTTCAGCTAGAGCCAGAGCCAGAGCCAGTGCTCCAGGAGACGGAGATCCTCATAGCAAGATGGCAGAACTGAGACTAGCCTGGGAGGAAGGGCAGAATCAGCAGAGAGACACCATCCAGGTTAAGCCCCAAGCATCCGCTCCTTCCAGCCAGGCCCCACCTCCCAACACTATACATTATCCATGGGTATATGAGGCTTCTGGGGGACACTCCAGATCCAAATCACCACACATGGTCTATTCCATTATTTTCTATCACTATTATTCTTAAATGTGTACACTGTTCTAAGTCAGACAGAAGAGATTTGTCAACCAGGATGAAGTGATACTGTTTCTGGAAAAAAAAAAAAAAACAGATAAAACCAAAATCTAAACTTCAGTAAGGAAAAGAATTTAAGTTCCAAGTTAAAAGAAGCCACTTGCCTCTGGTAAGCTTGACCAAAGGCCTGGGTGCAGGATTTAGATTGAGGGTCAAAATAACTGGGTGGATGAGGGAATTTCTCGGGAAGCCGAGACTGACAGTGCTTGTCCAGTCAGATCAGATATGAAGGGTGCCTCTGGGAAGGAACAGCTCAAGTTTCAGACCTTTCAAGGTGAACTGAGAATCTTAAAGAAATGATCATATACACAGATTCCCAGGTTCTTCATATGGAGTTATTTATTACATTACAGATTTAAAATTTTAGGTTCAGGATAGACAGTTGTTTCTCTATCAGAAGGAAAGGAAGCAAAAAGGTAAGCTAGATTTTTAAAATTCTGTATTTTTTCTGTTTTTCACAAGCTTGGCAGTATTTGTGTATGTTTTATGGACATTTTATTATCCACATTTGATGCATTTAGTGCACAAATATAATCATTCGCTGTGAAAAGCAGACATCTTAATCTAGGCCTTCCCAGCACACAATAGCTACCACATGCAGGGAGTAAAATTTACTATTTCTCTGAAGACATTAGAAAAATCACATTAGTCCTGCAGCTATCCAAATAGCTATTCAGAACAGCTCATTCAAATAGCTATTTTGCCTTGACCACTACAGCTCAGGAAAGCGAAATTCATTTATAAAGCAAAAGGAAACTGTCTTAAACCTGACATTTGAAAACGGACTTGGAATTTCAAGACAGTATTTACCTGGTTCAAAAGTCAATCCATGGTTAAATCATTCATCCATTAAGAAGACGTAAAAATCCTTAAAACAGCAAGTACTTCTTAAAGTTAAGGATATCTAAAACAACAGATGTAAATCGTGGGAAGATTGGAGAATCTTTGATATCTGTCTCGTCTGTTTCCTTGGTGCTGACAGGCTCAAACAAACAAACAAAAAAAAATGCCTACTCTCAGGTGAGAATTATTTAGAAATTTAGTTTGCATGTTGGGACACCGGCAGAGTGGACTTGAGAAGGTAACAAATGGTTAAAATCTACACTTTGCGCCTTTTTTCTAGGGTGAAAAATGAGAAAGAAAAGAAACTCAAGCCATTTGTCAGTGATGAAGACAAAAAAGAGTAATTCAACCTACTTATCAATAATTAAAGAGCTATTAAATATTGTAAAGCTTAAGGAATTTTCTTACATAAACCACCAAACTATATGCATCTGTATATTTGCAGGCTAACATATCTTTCATCTATTGTGCATTTCAAACACACCAAAGCCAACATGTGGCAAAAAGAGATTAACTCTGCCTCCATGTCTGTGTTTCAGTGTTTTTTCCTGTGAGTGTGGTAGGCAGAACAATGACTTCTCAAAAACATGGCCTCATGCTAATCCCCAGAATGTGTGGATGTGTTACCTTATGTACAACAGATTGACTAAGGATTGTTGAGATAGAGAATTATCTAGGTGAGCCCAATGTGATTACCAAGAATCTTTTGGGGATAGGAAAGCAAGAGAATCGGAGAAAGAAATATGATCATAGAAGCAAATGTATAATGGGATTGCCCTCCCAGAAAATGGAAAACCACAAGTGAAGAAAGGTGACCAGTTTGTGACTTGGATAAGGCAGCTTCCACAAAGAATGATACTGATACTTTGATTTTAACCTCATAGAAACTGTTTTCTGTAGCTTCAGAGCAAGAAGATAAATTTGAGCTGTACTAAGCTAGTAACGTGTGGCATTTTGTTGCCACAGCCATAAGAAACTAATTCAGTGCCTCACCAACAATCCATGAGTAGTAACTCTGATGGCCAGAGTCTGGAATTTCCAGGTATAAAGACACTAGAGAATTTAAAGCTGACCACGGAGACACTACTTAGAGCCCAGGATGGAGCCATCTTCTTTGAAGCAGCAACGCCACCACGGCTTGGGCTCCACAGGAAGCTTCTAAACTCTGTGGTCTTGAGAATTGCGCAAATGAGTCTGCATTCGTAGTTGACTTCCATGCCCCAGGAATCAGAGCTCATGCCATATTCTGTGCCAATATCCTCTGTGTCAGAGAGAACCTAAGAAAGTTTCTTGTTGCCAAAATATGGATTTTGAGTCAGCATCTATGATATTTACTATGGTGGTACTCAAAATTTGCTAACATTAATCTTTCACACAAACTGTCTCTGAATCCTTAAATTCATCTTCAGGTGGAGTTTCCAATGACATAGTTCTCATGTCTACTTTGATCAGGCTATCATTCACAGCAAGATTTTTTAAAAAGTGAGCAGATTCTTTGGCTCTTCCTCAGAACATACAGCTCAATCTGAAGATTACAACTTTCATATTTATAAGGTTATTAAAGGGTAGAGTTTTGATAGGTCACAATGCACCTGTAATTCACAATTCCTATATTGGGTTTTTCTCGAGGGAATTGGGAAAAACCAGACTTAAATGTTGTCAATAAAACAATGTTAAGAAACCACTGGAGTCCAAGTCAGCTGAAAAATATATGTTAGCTTTTCTTAATCTGGGGGCTGAACCCAGGGTCTTGCATATTGCATTGTTTTGTTTTATTTTTTATAGTACTGGGAATCAAGTTTAAAGGTTTCATCATGAGCTGTATCTCTAGCCCCTTGCTATTGCTTATTTGAGACACCAAGTCACTAAGTTGTCCAAGCTGGGCTTAAACTTGGAACCCTCTTGCTTCAGCCTCTACGATTACTAGGATTACAGACCTGGAACACCAGGCCTGGCTACAATGGTAATTTTAAAAAGCTCTCTGGTTATTTCTAGCACACATTTAAGATTCTAAGCCACCATTCAAAAACATTTCTGTGAGTTAAATACCATTACTATCCCTATTCCACTGAAGAGGAAATCAAAGAATGACAGGTAGTATAATTTGCCCAAGGCCACCCAGTCAGTAAAGGCCTGCCATGTGAATAACTTCCTGGGGAGATGAGAACACCAATGTCTGTTCACTTCAGACAGGGGACAGCAGACAGGCCAAAGTAACAAATACATTAAAGTCCAATTTGCTGAACAAATGAGTTTATTGGGGTTACTTGGGGGAGTATGGGTGAGGAATTATCTACAGGGTCATAGTGAGGAGCATGGGTTAGGAGTCACTTACAGGCCTATTGGTGACTCAGAAGGCCATTGCATGGCCAATAATCCCACTCTAGCATAGACAGCAACTCAGGGAAACTGTGCTGCATCTGGGAACTCAGATCCACCTTCTGCTCTTCTGCCTGCAGCTTGAGACAGTCCTTCCTCAGGCTGAGACTTGCTCTTAAATGACTGCTCGCTGGGTAACTGTTCTCCGTCTCTAGCTCCTAGCTCTCGCTCTCTCCCTTCTTGTACCTTTTGACCTCAAAGCCTTTAAAAACTTCAGTATTTTATGCACATATATGTTGCATCAGAGTTACAAACTCTTCCCCTCTCCCTTTTTGACCGTCCCATTCCCTTTCTTTCCCTCCTCACTTTCATTACCCTCTCCATTTAGTTCTATGAAATGACAATTCTGAGTTTCTCATATTAGAAAAACCATTTGATATTTAACCTTCTATGTCTGACTCACTTCACTGAGCATGATGGTCTCAAGTTGCATCCATGTACCTACAAAAGCCTCAAAACTATATGTCTTTACAGATGAGTAGTACTCCATTGTATATATATTCAATTTATGTATCCATTGGTCTGTTGATGGATATTTTGGTGTCTTCCACATTTTGGCTACTGCTAGTTGTGCTGGTGTGAACATAGGTATACATGCATCTCTGCTATATGATGCTTTAAACTCTTTTGGAAAGTTATTGCATATATACTTATTAATAAAACAGGGGGGGATAATAGAAAAGTTTAACTCTTGAACCAGATCCCCTAGACAGTGGTTCATAATACTCTAAGCTATGATCACACTGTTAAAAAAAAATCTCCAGGTGCAGTGTCTGCACACAGAATTGAGGGCATGTATCACATGCCAGGAACCAGAGCCAGTGAATTTAGAGAGGGTTATTGGGCTGTGAGCCCCACTGGCAGGTAACAAACACAGGTCTACAGGCCCAGGTATGGGTGGGATTCCTGGCTCTGAGGGCTCCACCTAACGGCTCTTACGTGTGCACCTCTGCGTTCTCCCTCTTCCCTCTATGGAACACTCCACCCCCTTTCTCTCTGTGTACTTTCCGGAACTTAGGCATTTTTTTTCTGCCACGCCTTTTGCAGTGTTTGCTGAGACTTGAATGGGGGAGATAGATGTCAACCTATGGCTAAGTCTTGGCTCAGTGTTCCACTGCAATAGGAACTCAGGAGCTTGATTTGTTGTCTCAAGAGAATACTGCCCGAGGCAAAGAAGTCTTCCTCTAAGACTGATAGCCACAGCGATCACTGTACGTAGCCCTTACACTTTGTGGGGATTGATCTCCTATCCTTGTTTCTTTAGGTGAGCTTGCTTATCTTCTGAATGCTTTTCCAAATCTGTAAAACACTCACAGGTCAGCATTATGTCATCTTATCTATGTAATGAAACCTTCTTATGGATGTAAGGCAGGGTAACACAGCAAGGTCCTGGGCCACTATCCCATGACAAGATGACAAATGACAGAGCTGAGAAGGTAACCTTGGGGAAGTACTCTGAAGGTCCCACGTCATTTATTCCAAGTGAATGCCTCCTTCCTCCATAACAAGGAGGGCAGTCGGGACCACCTCAACTTTCCGGTCTCCTGCTTTCCTTTTCAATTCTTTAGTCAACTTGTGCTTTAAAACTTTCCAAAGACTCACAAGCATAGCATTTGGCTTTCCATCAGTTTTTTTTTTTCCCTAGGAACTCCAGCTTGACATAAATCTTGCCACATTTGCTTTTGGGTAACGTAGACAAGGCCCATCATCTGCTTTCCCTTTCTGGGTGTTTTCACACTTTATGAATCCAATTTACATGCCTGTCTAGACTTTTCAGGTCAGCCAAAGCCTCTCCTATCTTGTAAAGATCACATCCAACCATAAAACTCAACAAGGCCACAAAAGTCCCATACAAGTCCTGAGATCTCTGCTGAGTCAACTCCTATTTTTTTAAAATTAAATCTCCTGTGAACACAGTCCTATCAAGCTGGTAAACTAGGCATCAAACACTGCCTGTGTCATGCCCAGTTCCCTGAGCCACACCTGTCCTTCCTCTCTTACTTCCAATCCTTGATATCCATGAGGACCTCAGCTGATAACAACCAAGAGTTCCTAATGGCTGGTATGAGCCAGCCCATCTGGGATGGATTTCCCTTGTATTGCCTCAAGCTATGCAGCCTTTGTCTCATAGAGTGGTGAGGATGAGTAGTTATACTATTCAGTGTCTTTGCTTCCACAGCACTCAGACTGACCCCATCTGCTCCCCCAGCCAACAGGCTCACAAGAAGGCCATGAGAGGCTCTTTCAGTGCTTATTTAAGTCTTTCCTAAGTCAAGCAATTCAGGTACTAAATATTCCCTGATAATCATGCTTCCCTATATAGGGCCATTATTAAGGCCCCCATCTGCATGTCGAACCAAGGATTTTTCCGATTGTTTGATCCTTCCCACAGGCTGCAGGCTTTCACAGTCCAGATCTAACTTGCACTCTTCCCTTCACATCCTTCCAGCCACAGGAAGCAGCAAGCCAGCACCTCCATCTCATCCTCCCATTCTCCACTTTCCCTGCCGTATCAGAAGGCTAATGCAGAGGCTCGCAACCACGTACTCTTTTCTGATTGCAATTCCTCCCTTGCATAGGCAAGTTCTTTCCAGGAAAACAGCTGAGCCTCCACCGTTTGCATGTCTTCCTGCCCATAACAAAGGCCGTGCCGTAGATGCTAGCATCTGCTTATGATCCTGCCTTGTACATGCCACTCCCAGAGATTGTAGCAACTCTCTTAAGCCATCAGCAGTTTTGAGGTCATCCCCACACTCAAGAGACAGGCTCCATGCATCAAGGAGACATGTACCTCATACCAAGTAGAAGAAGATGCCCACTGTGGGGTTCCCCCAAAAGACACTCTACTCATATACAGCCTGGTCCTGTTGGCAATTTCTGTCAGCCATCTCAGGGAGCATGCAACCATCCCTACAGCGAGATGCCATGCCATTGCATACCACACAGGGAAAGGTAACCAGCCACCTCAGGAATATGGCAGTGGAACCTTCACCCTCACCTGGATCAGCCTCAGTTGCATGTTCCCGCGTTCATTCCAGGATCCAGGCAACCACTCCTCCCTCGCTCATCGTGGGTCCCATCTGTCCCTGTTTGGGTGTCATTTGTCTTGTGAACGACTTTTCCTGGGGGGACACAGACACCTATTTCATTCATCTCAGATAGGACACAGCAAACAGAACAAGGTGAAAAATACACTAAAGTCCAATTTGCTGAAGCAATGAGTTTATTGGGGTTACTTGTGGGAGTATGGGTGAGAAGTTACCTACAGGGTATCCGTGAGGAACTACCGACAGACTAAGTGATGACTCATGGAAACTGCATACTGCTTTTCGTTGCTTGCTTACAACTGCTGCTTTTCTGCCTGGACTTAGAACAGTTCTCTCTTTGATTCTGAATCACTCTCAGGATGCCTGCTCTCTTGGGGACGGCTCTCGCCTTTTTATTCTCATTTCTGTGTTTGCTGTTTGCTCAAGCCCTGTGGCCTCAGCGACATTAAATAGTCCCAGGTGCAGGTTCCTTGTGCATGCCCAAGGGCAGGTGCCCTGTTCTGGAGAGCAGGGGCCACCATCCAGAGAGCCTGCTTTGAGCTGCACCTGTGGGTGATAATCACGTGATTGCACAGCCAGGTGCAGGTGGGGCTCCACCTAACCCCTGCTATGGAGCAGACCTGTGAGCTGTTCCTTGTCCCTACAGGAAGGTCCTGTCCTTTCTTACACAACAAGGACAAAAAAAAGGATTTGATCTAGAGGGCAGAGCTTAAGTGTATAAATTGTTAGTACACAGCAGAATCCCTGTATTCAACGTTTGTTGAAGTAACTTAAGTAATAAAAAAGAAATAGATGAATTGCCTCTGCTTTGGATACAGGTTTTTAATTAGAATGTTGATGACATGAGCACGGTATTGCTTTTTTAATGTACAGTGTCTTCACACACTGGTTGCCTCATGTTCACTTGGGGAAAGTTTTGTCTAGGACTTTACTTTTTACCTTAACCCTGAAAACAAAAGAATAAGATGAAAAAAAAAAAAACCTAAAAATAAACTAAAAAGAGAAATACTACTACTCAATCCTCAAATTTATTGAGAGCTGAGAACCAGATAGTATAAGATTCTTAGATTTGTAATTTCCAAAGCTTTGGTTTTATTTAAAATAGCTAAATTTTTTATATGCTGAGTAATTCATTTTTAGGGAGGCCAGAGGTAAGTTAATCTGAAGTTAATCTGAAGCAATTAAAATAAATTGAAATGTGATTTGGGTCCACTTTCAAAATACTGCTTAATTTTAAAATGCTTCTGTTCCACACAGTGTTCAAAATACACAATGAATGTTTAAAAATTTTAAAAAGTGTTACAGTAAAAAACACATTGCCATTACTCTTACTTAAAATACTTCCCTCTTTTATGAACACACCTATTTTACCACCTTTCCCCCTTTTATCTATCTGTATATCTATCTATCTATGTGAAACATAACGTTTACAATAAACGAGTATTTTGTGCACATATGTATCCCTTCAACATTTTAATCCCTTTCCATTTTTAGCCTTCCCACACCCTCCTCGTCCCCCCTAACTCCCACCAAAACATGTATTTTGTTCTATAGACTGCCTGTATTCTGGGTTTCCCAAATCAGAGAAAACATGTGACATTTACCATATTTAATCTTCTACATCTGACTCCTCCATCTGTGGATGCTGGGAGCTCAGGGCCATGCTCAGTTGGCTGCTGTTTTCCTACACTACCAATAGGTCTTCAGGATTTCTGACTTTCCTGTGACCTCCTTTCACTTGTTGGAGCGCTGTCCTGTCTTAGGTTTGTCTGAGGTTCCTGGCCCCCTGTGGGCTTTCCCCCGTCTGCAGATACCAGTGGTTCCCAACTGTTTGCAGCACCCTGGAGCAGCTTTCTAGGCTGCTACTTACCTCTAATTCCTATGTGTTTTGGGGGCTTCTTACCTCAATTGTTGGGATGCACCTCTCTATCCTAGACACATTAAATGGGTGGTTATTGACTATATTCTCAGTTTTTTAAGGGGGCTTATGATGCAACATAATGCAGCTGTTACCCAGCCACCATCTTGACTGGAAGTGTTTTTACTACTTTCTGAACCAGTTCTGGAGGTCCTGTACTATAAATGTCTTTACCATTTGAGAGCAAACTACTGTGAGTGCAGCTCCTAAATGCTATCCAATGGAAGGGCAGGCTCCTAAAAACAGTGCAGTATGTCCTCATTCATCTGATTTGCCAAATCTGGCACTGTGGAACTGTTGGCCCTTCTTCTAAGTAAAAATGACCAAGAAAGCTAAATGTTTTGTATTGATTCAGAACATTGAGGCATCTCTGTGGCAACATAGCTAAAGAGGGTTGCAAAAAAAGACTTCTAGAACTGCTCCAAGAAAGTGGCAAGAATTGGGAGATAATGTGCTGGAAGCAAAGGAGGGTATTGTGAGTGGCATTAGTGGTTACATAAGTTTAACTGTAATAAGTTCTTTTTACTTAAACACCCACTGTGGTTTTTTAATCACACTTTGTAACTTAGTATAAATATGCAATTCATCCTCAGAATCTTTAAAATCTCAGCAGAGTCATTTGTCTGATCACGTAGTAACAAAAGGGAAGGAATCAGCTTTTAACTCTGAAACTCCTCTTAAGGTTAGTAGAAATAGAGGCAAGAAAGGAGGATACCTTTAAATTTGAGTAATTTGTTACATAGCTGTGGGGTATCTGCACTGTAACTTCCCTGCTGAATTTCTCCACCATTTCTACCCAAAGGTCAGCTTCCTACATATGACCTTGGCTATTCCCTCCTTCCTTCCTGGACACTTTAACCTGATTTCTCCAGCCCTGACATAACAACTTGGCTGAATCTGGCAACTGGCCAACTGACAATGACGACCCCTACCTCCAGCAGGGACCATTTTCTCTTAACCCAAAGCCTACCTGCCAGGTCTCCAAACCTGCCAGGCAACTGTTCTTTGTCCTCTTCTGCCCAACCCCCAACCCCCAACCTGCTAAACAGCCCAGTTCCTGATTGTCGTGCTAGCTAGTCCACCTGCACTACATAAAAGCTTTGTTCACCCAGAATCACTCTGTTCTTATCTTCTTATCCTCTCTTACAGTCCTTTTTGATATCCCCTTTTATCTCTTTATGCCTTACTCTTGCTCCCTATGCCTTATACCTGGACTTTCTACCCAGGTGTAGAGTCATGGGGGCCTTACACCTGGCCTTATGCCTGTACCTGCTAACCTTTAGGGTCAAGGGACAAAAACCTTTCACTTCAAATTCTTTTACTGCTGGTCATGTTTCTGGTTCTGCTGGAGTCTTTTTCTGACCTAACAATGGTTAACATGAAATGAAAACTAATTTTTCTTATAAAAATATTTTTTAAAATCCAAGAGGTGGAAAAGCTGGCTGAGCTAGTCGCTGCTTGTACATTAAGAACAGAAAGTGGAGGGAAAATAGAAGAGTAATTGTAAATTGTCATTTGCATTGTGGCTGAAGGCACTTTCTTGTTCAATGATTTTACTAAAGAAATCCCCCAGACCACCCCCCTAAAAAGCTTGAACATAACTCAAGCATTATGCACGTTGTCCCTTGGATTTGTACCTTTGTGGTTTCAGATTACACTAACTATCTTGCCAAGACTTAGATCCCTTTACCACAGTTAAAAATTAGGCTCCAAAGCTAATAGAAAGTCATGGCTTTTCCTGTTTCAAGACCAAAATTCTATTTACAGTTCATTTATCCTTATTTTAATTTTTAAATTCAGCACATCATCAGTCAAATTCTAGACCACTAATATGGATAAAATTCAAATGAACTTTTAGGTATTTTCTTCTCTAAATTCTCACTTAAGTACTTGTAGTTATTGGCTCTCAGCCTGCAGGATGTAGGTCTCCGAATTGCCAGGATGTGAATGTAGGAAAGGCTCAGCTTTCTGGATGGCTTTTCTCTGAATAACTGAAGTACTACACACATAAATGTGTTGCTACCTTCTAAATATATGCAAATATAAAGGTGATTCATAATATTCCAGTGTATTTCAAAGTCTTAGTTAATTCAGTATATTTTTTTTTCGTAATACATATCCTTAGACAGTGGAAAACTGCTGTTGGGAAGTGGTGTATGTCATATTTCTTGTCCATAAAAAGAGGTCCTCATGACTGACAACTAGAAGAGATGCCTATCTCAAGCAAACGGGCATGCGAATGTTCACCTGCTGTGTAGTGTGGGATGACAACAGTAAGAGTAATCCATGAATTGTCAGAGGATCCACGCGCTTCACTCTCATTCCTCCTTATAGCCCTGGGAAAATAACTCCAAGTGTCGCAGGCCCCAAATGTATTGCCAGAGATATCAGAAAATTTTTTGAAAACTTTTTTATGTTTGCAGAGCAGAGAGCTAGTGCTACCTCAAACTAGTAATGCACACAGGTCCAATAACCCATTGTAAAATCTTTGCTCTTCCATTGGGCAGTTGTGATCACATCCTCATGGGCATTGCAAGCAAGGTCCTTTCAGGCATTCATGCTTAAGATCTCTCAACACGTTTAGGGGCATTGGTGGAGAAAAAGAATGGGTTTGAAAGAGGATTGAATGTGAGTGAACAATTTTATGGATTATTCAGCAAATGGACAACAACAGTACTGGCCAGAAACCCCTGGCCTACCGCTGGCTGGAGGCGGAATAGGGCTGGGACATTTTCTTGTGTACCAACCAGTCTCTCTCACTGGAATCACTGCTATTTATTCTGAATTTATCAAGAGTCGGCACATTGTTCTAAATTTGTCATTACCAGTTTGATGAAATCTTGAAACAGCCCTTCGGAAACAAGCAAGAGTTGAAGATGAGGCATTAGGTGGCCTTGAGCTGACCTGCGTAGGGAGACATGGGCATGGAACCTGGCTTGACCTCAACACCTGTGCTTTAGCAGATATTGGTGACCAGACTAATCCCCAAGCAGAGATGTGAAGGGTGAAGGGAACCAAAACATGCCCCCAAAGTAAGCTTCTCTAATACACCGAGTAGTTTTTAACTACAGGCAATTAAGAAGCAATAATAGAGGACAGACTTTCTCTCTCTTCCCTCTTTTCTGCCTAAAGGCAGGTAATAAACTCTCCTTCACTGGAGTTGGTTCCTATCTGTCCAGAGACCGCTGTAAGAGGCAGGCAAACAAAGATTACTCTATTTCTTTCCACATATTTACTTCACAGTTTCCTGCCTTTGGGAGCCCAAACTGCTTTCCTTTGTTGTGCCATTTCTGTACAAGAAGTTCTTTGTTGAAGACGCGGTATAAACCCGAGTTCTAAATCACTACCTTACCGAGTTATTTTCACTGGAACATCTTCTGTGTAGTATGGGAAGGACACATCAATCAACTTGCTTTTCTCTTTTTAATCTATGTCCTGTTTTAGGGGTCAGTTCTAAATACAAATTTATGAAGATTGAATAGAAATTATATTCCAATAAATGGGCAAAATTTTTCTATCCCATTCTTCTTTGTTCTCCATCTGCGAAGTTTTAAAGCATGTCCACTGCCAATTCTATGTATTGGGGACAAGAATAATTTGGTGGCTCATAGCAAATATTTTGGAGTCATACTCAGTGGAATTCAGGTTTCAGTTATATTTCTAGCAATGCAATACTGTCTTATGCAATTTACTTAACCTATCAAAAACTTGTCTCATATGCTTCTCATAATGAGGTCAGTGAAATGCCAATACTCACTATGGGAATTTTCAAAGGAGATCTATTTTCTGCCACCCACCTGTCTGGTTAAAGGGTCAGCAACATCGGGTTCTGTTCTCCTGGAGCTCACATTTGGATTTCAGAATCAGGCAATAAAAAATAAGACAAACGCAATATAATTTTAACAGTGGCAGATACTAAGAGAATATGTAAGAATCTTTCATGGTTAAGAGAACAAGCATAGCAGGTAACAGAGATGTCACTTGTAGATAAGGCTGTGGTGTATTTTAATGTCTTAGGGCCTTACCCAATGAAGGACTCAAGGTCAGTGTTAGTGGTTTCCTTAATTCTGACTAGGTATTAGAGCAGCTCCCCAAACAAAGAAGATTCTGGGAGGAGTAATTTCAATAGGAGGCTTTTTATATCCTAGAGAAGGCAGTGTAAATAACCCTTCTTGCCTCTGTTGAGGCCTAAACGCATCTGATCAGTCACATCCGGAAGGGTCACATTGCTGGCTTTGAAGTAATCTGAAGGCTGCTGTTCTTTCTTGACCAGGGTTTTACTCACAGGCAGTCCACTCTACACAAACAAGTTTTCCTAAATTTCAATCTCCAGAGCCAAGTGTTAGCTCTTAATTTGTTTCTTTCAAGAAAACATTAGGCTCCTTTTATAAACTGATTCACAGGATTATACAAAACTGGAGCTTCGTGGATCCTCAAAGATTTTCCTTTACTTTCCCCCCAGGAAGAGTGTTTACTGGGATTCGTCTGTACTTTACTCACTTTCCCAGAAACAAGGTCTCATCTGAGATGACTGGCTGTCAGGGGACTCACAGAAAAGGAGGCTTTCTCACTTAAAATCAAGTCCATTCTATGAAATCTCTTTTAGTCACAAAATCTTGGCTTCAAGAACTTAGATGTTTTACCTCAGATGTGTTTGGCTCCAGTAGCTGACCAGTTCTGTCATTTACTAGCAACAGGAATGTAATAATTTCACTTGCAAACTGCCCTGTGAAACAATACTGAATCGTTAATGGAAGAAACAAGTTCTAACTTGCTTAGGCAAAAGGATTAATAATTAAGATTCTGAAATAAAGTGAAAGATGAAACAAGATAAGCCTTGAGTAGAATCTGGCCTCCATGACTGGAGATAGAGGCCGTTACGCTAGCAGGTCTCCCCTCATCTGTTCCTCTCCAGAGTTGGTTTTACATTTTCGGATGTCTGTACAAGAGGGAGTAGCCTGCTAACATCTAAAGGGGAACATTTTCCCCAGAAGTTAAACAGAAATGTGAGAATGGTTCTTTCCTGTCGATTCATAAAAAATTTCTAGGAGGGGACACTGAAAGGCTTAGGCTTGCATATTTTTTCCCTGGACTGTTCATGATGACCAAAGTAATGCCACTCTGAGTCACATGATCTCTCTCCTGTTCAGAGTGCAGGAAGGCACAATGATCAGACGTTTCCTGAACCATGAGGTTGGAGTTAGCATGACCTATGTGACTATTTCCACCGATAGAATAAGAAGACCACACTGCTAAGAAACCTGTTACTCCTCTCAAGATTCTTGAGAAAATTCATCTAAAGGAAAATTAGCAGAGTAACATTTTGAAGTGGAGTTAAATTCTAAAGCTGGATGTTAGAGAACAGAATACTTACCATAACCAGATTTATTCTGTAATGCATTAATAATTCTTTAGTAGAGAGTATGAGAGAGATTTGGCTGATATTTAGGGATCATGTTATATGAAAAAACACTTCTCTTTAAACACTGGACGCACCTTGCATACAGTGAGACACCACATGATGGGTGCCTAGGAGCTGAGACCAGCCACTTCACAGGAGCACTTGCACATTTGTTATGTGATGGGTGAATTGTTAAAATTGTTAAATGAATGTCAAATACACATACCTTAACATATATGCACACATATAATTTGAAAGAAGAAAACTACTTATTTACTCACATATTTTTTTCCTCTCTCTTTTCTCCCTGACCTTACACTTTTGAATTCAACCAACTACACAACAGTACGCAGTGGCATTTTAGTGTTTGAAAAGCCTCAAGCATTATGTCTGAAATTTACCATTCTAAAAGTCACTTGAGTCAGAAGCAGAGTAACTCTGATACAGAAGGGTGACTTCCACTCACACAGCTGGGCTTTCTGTTTCTTGTGGTCTCTTTTGAAATGGATCGGGCTATTCCAAAGATAATTTGAGGAACTTTCAGAAATCTGAGTTGCAACAATAGGATAATTTTTAAACCTATTTCAATTTGTGACTTGTCAATTCCTCAAACTCAGTCTGAATCTACACTTATTTCTAGTAACTGAAGATTTTCTCAAGTTTTCTTTTCAGTTATTACATCTCACAGTCATATATATTATACATTTATATGAAAGGGAAGGCACACCCAACATTCCATTCTATAGGAGGGGAGCACTCAAATATGCTAAGCAGAAAACTTGCATTTTCTGCTTGCATAGATCACAACCCAATCTTTGCAAGCCTAGAAACGCCCCTGTGGGCAGATGGCCAGCAAATTCTTTTATTTGGTCTGGAACTTTAAAAGAAATTAAAACTGGAAAGGTACAAAGAAGATTTGTACATTGAATACAGGAAGGAGTGTTGTCAACAACTGGTAGACTGGTAAATCTGCTAGAATAAATGTGAGCCCTAACTTGCCAGCAATAGAAACTTGGCTTTGCTTTTCCAGGGATATTTATTTATAATTATCTTTAGGCACTTTTATGTATTTGAATTGTCACATCACATTTCGAAGAGAGCTTGAGGATTTAACAAAATAAACTGTTTTTTTTCCTTTCCTTTTTAAAAAATCATTTCACAAGAAGTAAAAATTTACTGGCTGAATGAGAGTAGTATATTCCACTTGATTACTTTTCTAGACTTCTCTGTCTCATGCCTGAATCAAGTTTTTTTTTTAAACGGATAAAATATTCAGAGCACGTGCCAAGGGAAAAATGAATTGAGGTAGGCTTAATTTTTTTCCTACAATACAAGGAAGTAAGATTAATAGCCTAAAACTATATCTTAGGAGCTACACTAAGACATAGCACTTGGAGGCAGCCTGGAGGTCATGCAGAACATCAGCAAGAATCGAAAAGTAGATAGCAGAGGAGGGAACTCGATGACAGCCCAGGCAGGAGAGAGTGGAGAGTGAGCAAAGACTATCCTAATGTTTCCCCTGTCTCAGAAAGTTAGTTGTTGTGTTTTGTTATTGTTGTTTGTTTGTTCATTAAGTAAAGGTGATGTGTGGTCTGTAATTTAAAATCCAGCAGGTAGTATGTGTAAATATGTGTTTTAGTTCATTTTCATCTATCCCCTCAGGCAGGCAGCTATTCTAATTGAAAACACATCATCCACCCGTGATTGTCCACAACATATAATGAAAATGCCAAATTCCAGAGGCTGTCAGCTACAGGGCCTGAGTTATCATGCAGCTCTAATACCAGAGGTGCTGATAATTAATGTAATGACTGTTAGAAGCAGGTTTTCATTTGTGAAATTCCAGGTGCTGGAGATGTGGGATTGGTAAGAAATGCTTGACAGGCTTTCTCATGTTTTTTCCTGGACAAGAGGTAAGCATAGGGTAAACTTCCTGGTCCTCACTTCTACGCAGCCATGTGTGTAGGACAATGAGTGGAGTACGGTCCCGGAGGGAAGAAGCTGCAAGAGAGGGAATGGAGAGTGAGAGTAGTAGAACAAATCTCAGAGAGAGGAGGGAGCGGGGTGGCTGCCTGTGGTGTCTGCCGTTCACCACTAGCCTGTCAGGTTACCAGCTGGCAGCACTGAGGGTACTGCAGCCGAGTTTCACTAATGTGTAGCTCCAAGGTGGCTGTCGCCATCATCACCGTCTCTTCCTCTTTCCCCATCCGAGAGAAGTGACCGGTTTCTGGATACTCAGTCTCTTCTCTTTCTCCAAACTATTACAACCTTTTCACTGAAACAAACCCAGAGAGGCTGTTAAGACTATGAATGGACTTGTCCTTCTGGTGAATGATAGAAATATATTTAGAGCAGAGCTTAGAAATGATCCCTGCTTATGGCTGTTGTTAATTAATATGTGAAACCACGCATAGCATAGCTTTTGATTGACATATGATGCTTTCAAAGCAGAGTCTGTTAGGTAAATGTGAACCTTTAAATTAACAGATTTTTCTTTCTTTAAAATCATAACACAAATTTAAGGAGCAAAAGAGGCCAGTAAGGAATAAAGAGCAAGGCCATCTCCTGTGTTAATGCCAAAATAGAGCTATCAGTAAGGCCAGTGAGCTAAAAGACTGATACAATTAACAGTGTGTAATGACATTTTACTGAGAACTTAGCAATATAATTTTGCTAATTCTTACGCCTACTCTATTAACTATAACCTGACTTTTCTAAACATGTTCCAAATAAAGGTAGTGGAAAAAACTACACACAGCAAGTGAATAAATGGGTTGATTTTTTTCTCATCTTTATAAATGTTTAAATACATTCAAAGGGCCAATATTTTGTTGCATGAAGCGATAGTGTAGGAGAAAATTACTACTTGCAATCTAAGCAGTAAGATGGAGTTTTCATTGCCATGAAGTAAACTGCCTTAAAATTGATTTTTTTTTCTTTCTTTTTTTTTACTCTGGGAGATTAAATTTAATTTTTTCAGGGACAAAGGACAGACAAGAAATGGGTTTCTATATAGTGCAAAAAGCTAAGTGTGATTACTAGGATATTCCCAGTCCAATCACACTGACTAATATATATTATAAGCAAAACACAGAATGTTGGATGCTTAGTTGGAGTCCTAGAGGTAAAATGAAGGAAATTAGACATCGCTATGAAGTTCATGTTTGCGTGCAGGAGTTCTCACAGTGTGGGAGAGCCAGCACCTACAAGGCCTACTTTAGGAAACTCTAGAGCAAAGGGAATTGAGAGAATCCTTTCTTGGACTAAAACCAGAATGTAAAGGTTCATGCAGTGTAGCATTTGACCTGACTACTAAATCCAAAGGCACTGATTTTTTTTTTAAAGGACAGAAATGTTAAAGCATGAAAAACAAATATTAAATTTGCTATACAAACAGCACTTTTAAGATTTGGGCATGTCTTAATTTGGGTGTAACAGAATTTGGGCAAATTCCAAATGTATCATGATTTTTATCAGTTCAAAACTAAGTGTCATGTTAAAACACATAGTTTGGAAGTGGTACCTAACCAGATCAGAGAAGTGAGGAGCTTATGATGTTTGTTCCAGTTACATATACAACAGGTGGATTGATCCACTCTGTGTCCTTCCCTGGTATTGTCTGAACTTTTGACTTTCAAAAGGCATTGGCTTAGGGGTCACAAATGGATGGCACAGATCAGTGCCGCTCAAAGTGTAGCCTACAGACCCATATCAGCCAAATGACTGTTACTTGTCTGTGATGAAACAGAAATTGTACATTTGTGTTCATGAGATTTTAGAGTAACTTGACATAGTGATTTTGTCTCTGTTAAATCTAATAATAGAAATTAAGCTTTTATGTGCATGTATTAATTCATATTTTCAGCTAATAATTTTTATTATTTTATAGAAATATTCCATTGAAGATCAGAAAAAATAACTGGGTCATCACCAATAATTTGAGATTTGGTATAAAATGTAGTTAAGCCATAATTATTGTAAGAATCGGATTTTAAGCCAAGTCAGGTTGTTTGGGCCTATAATCCCAGCACTCTGGGAGGCTGAGGCAAGAGGATTACAAGTTCAAGCTCAGCCTGGAAAACTTAATGACTTAGTAAGACTGTCTCAAAATCAAAAATAAGAAAGGAGCTGGGGATGTAGCTCAATGTGAAGGGTTGTATCCTTGGTCAAAATTTTTTTCTAATATTCAAGTTCCATATCTCTGTTAAGATTTTGTTTTGAGTTAAAAAAAAAAGAAAGCAGATGTGGTGGCATCTGAGATTTTTTAGCTATTTATTCATTGAATACTGAGGCTTGAGTCTTCCAAAGCAAGGAAGAGTCTTATTAAAATGTATTTTAAAAAACAGTCTTGTGAGCTGCTCATCCACTAATCTTACATTACAGAGCCAAAAATCTATGTCTACTCTTGTTGTCTTGCCTCTGTTAAACTTTTAGGTCCTTCTGTCTTCTGATTCTTACTCTGTAAAATCAGACTGCGTCTGACTCCAGAAGTGATATGTGGGTTTCATTAAAAACAAAACAACTTTCAGATTTTGGTTACTTGTAGTCATCGAAGAGCAGAACGCACCAATAGCTGGATGCAGAGATTTCAACTCACTTTTAATTAGCTATAGAAAACATTTTTGTGCCTTTAAAAAGTCCTTCCTCTGGGCAGACATGTGTACAGTTAAAGTTACTGGCATTGCTGATCAGAGCCCAGTAGGAAGCCGTGTGAAGGGCCCAGGCTAAGGATTCTGTTTGTTTTAATTTTATTGATGTTGGTGGGTTGGCTGTGGACCAGGAGCTAATAATATTTGATAGTACCTACAAAACCTCTCTCTGACTGTAACAAAACAAAGGGTGTGGTTTGAGATGTCAACCTTCAGTTTGTAAAGGGGAGCCAACACTTAAAGGATCCCTTTATTTGAAGTGTAGAATAATAAATTATAGTGGGATAAATAGTAAATAATGTAGAAAAAAGGTTAGGTCTTTCTGGATAAAAAATTAACTGGCTAAAATTTTTAAGCAAACACCTAACACAGAATTTCTAAGAAAAAAATGACAAGTTTGACACTCACAAAATAATTGCCAAAATTTCTACTTTTAATTTTAATTTAAAACAAGTGTGCAAGTTCATCTTAACCATCAACTTGTCTAGATTAAGAGACTCTTGGAGAGGTGATTGGATCATAGTCTGATACACTCGTTCCACTGATGTTTGTAGCTTAATGTGCCTTTAGGCAGTGGGCCTGACTGAGGAAGTTGGCCCGGTGGGGAGTGCCTTTGGAGGGAGAGCCTCCTGATGGCGTTTGTCCACCATGTTCTGTTCCCAACTCCCACCATGAACTGGGCAGCTTTGCTTCCCTACTCCTGTCCCCCAGATATTTCTGCCTCGGCGCCGGCTACCTATAGACTTACAGCTTGGAACTTGGGAGCCAAACTAAACCTCTTTTCCTTTAGATTACAAGTAGAAAATATTTTATTCTAGCGATGGAAAAGTTGGTTAATATAGCAAGTATAAACTTTAAAGATATACATGTGACGAGGACAATGTAAAAAGACATTGACAGGATCTTCATGTGGTACATTTTAAAATATGAAAGCAATAAGGAAAGGTTGGCTATTATCACTGCATCAAATATTGTAATATTGTAAAGCCTGTATGGAAAATAATGCTATAAAAAAAGCCAAAAGAGAATATGTCTGAGAAAATATTGGTAACACGAGGTAGCAGGAAGTCAGGGAGACAATATAAGCCACAGAGAAGGAGGAAAAGGTGCACAGATGGGAAAGATGGGCAGACGGAAGGAGAAATAAAGAAGATAAAGGAAGTAAATCATAACATAAGCAAAGAGAGGAGGCCCACAATTACATTTTTCTCCTGATAGATTTTTTTCTTTTAACATCAACTTTACTGGGGAGTAATTTACATAAATAAGATGTACCCATTTTAAGAAGATAGTTCCTGAGTTTTGTGCCTACTCTTTATTAGCCCAATAACTGACCACACGACTGCTGTTCACTGGTATATTTCCATACTGCGTCCGACGGGTACTGAGTCCACCACCCAACCTTCTGCAGCCCTGCCAGCCCTGAACTGCCCCAGCTCCCTTCCCAGCCCCTAGAAATCACTGCTTTGCTTTCAGATTGACTTCTCTTTATTAAAGTTTCCATGTGTGAGAGGGAATATATGATACCATTCTGGTGTCTAGCTTCTTTTACTTAACATGATGTCCTCTGGTTCCATTAATTTTGCTGCAAATGATAGAATTCCATTTCCTATAATTGAATAATATCCTACTTTGCATGTGTATGTATCACAATATATATTATGTGATGTACTACTCCATTGCGTGCATGTATTTTATACATATTATGTTCTATCTGTTTACCTGTTGCTGAGCATCTGAATCGGGTCCATTTCTTAGCTAGTGTAATTGGTACTGCAATAAATATGGATGTAGGTGGGACTTCCATAAGCATCTTTTGTTAATTCTGATCTGATGATTGTAAGTTGCTAGTTTTTGCTTCCTTTAGAAAGTCTTCATTTTACTAATGTTTCTGAAAGAGCCATGCTCTATGCAGTAATCTTGATTGGCAGTTTTTTTTCTTTTAGGACTTGAAATATTCAAGCATCATTCTGTGCCCTCGTGATCTGAAGGGTTTCAGCTCGAAACACCAGCATAGTCTAATGATGTTGCCTTTATAAATGACTTGGTGCTTTTCTCTTGCAGATAAAAAAAAAAAAAAGGTTTTGTCCTGTACTTTTGGTGTCCTGCAGCTTGGTGCTCCCTAGTCATTTCAAGTTGAGAACTGCTTCTATATGTGGACATCTGCGTTTTCTCCAAGAGTACAGAAGTTTTCCTATTTCGTTGAGTAGATTTTTTTTTTCTGTGCTCTTCATCTTTTTCTACCCTTCAGAAATGTCAATCATGTGAAAGTTTGGTTTTCCAATGGAGTCTAAAGGTCAGAATGCTCTCCTCTTTCTTTTTCCCTGTCTGAATGGGGTGTTTCAAAAAACCTATCTTCGTGCTCTAACATTCTTTCTTTCACTTGATATAGTCTACTCTTAGAGATTTCCATCATTTTTTATCTGACTTATGAAGCTTTCATTTTCAAAATTTTTGATTGGTCCTTTTTCAAAATCTCCATGGTTTTGCTAAATTTCCCAATCATATGTAATTGTCTCTAATTTCACTTGGCTAGCTATCTGTGTTATCTTGGATACTATTGAGGTTTTTAAGCATTCATTCTTTTGAATTCTTCATTAGGCATCTCATTCACTTCAATATCTTTGAAATTTGTTACTAGAGAAATTTGTTACTAGGAGGTGTAGTACTACCTTGGTTTTTTTATATTTCATGATATCTTTTATAGGGTAGCCTTCATAGTAAGAAACTTTCTCCTGAAGATGTAACTTGGAAGATTATTTGTTCTGCAATGCAGATTTTTCCTTCTGGACATCTTAGTGTAATCTCCCTGTAGCATCTTCAGCTACGATTCATGAGTTTGGGTGGCATATGTCATATTGGAGTTGGAGAGATCCACTTTCCCTGTGGGTCTTGAATAAGAACACAGGCAATTCAGCAAGTGTGGTATAGATGGCAGAATGTGGGGAACACTCTGAATGGTTACTCCTACAATGGGAGTGGTGGGCTGTATTGGGTGATAGGGGGTTACATCAACATTATTGATATTTGCTGATTACTTGTGAGGGCTTTTGGCACAGGCTGTTCAATAATTATGATGGGCCTGGAGCACTCATTCATAATGAGACTCTGGAGTTCCATAGGGAGAGATGAGGGAAACAATCACGTCACTTTCTTCGTGGTACTCATACCCAGTCTTGTTAGCAATGTAAGATCAGACAAGATACTGGGGGCCAGCCAGCAATGACCTTCACAACATTGTTGTTTGTGAAGGAAGTTGGAATCATGGTGTTTCTCTTTGTTAGTGCTGTAGATGTGCCGTCCCAGGAGTAGAGCTTTAGACCCTCTCAAGCTGTGTACAGAGATGGGGCAATGTCTAGGGGCTTTTCTCACCATCTCCCATTCTTTCAGCGGTAGTGTCTGCCAGGATGGAGCAGAACTAGGTTCTAGCTGGAGGTGGGGAAACTCCTCTCAATGGAATTGCTTGTGAGAGTGAGCAAAGAACAGGACACAGCCAGCAGCTGGCAAAGTTTTGCATGTGGCAAAAGTTACTCCCTGGAATTTGGTGTGGTGGTGCACATCGGTAAACCCAGCATTCTAGGAGGATAAAGTAGAAGAATTGCAAGTGCAAGCCCAGCCTGGGAAACCTGGCTTTTTAGCAAGACTCTAAAACAAAACAAAAACAATAAATAGGACTGGGAATTTAACTCAATACAAAGGGTTAATCCCCAGTAACAAAAAAAATAAAGTTTCTCCCTGGACCTTTTGGATATTCTGGGTTCCCAGAGGCAAGGCTACAAGGTTAGTGTGGGAGTCACAGCATTGCTCAAGACAACTCCTACTTGTTCTTGTGAGTGGGGCAGCAGTGGGTGGGACACAAGAGTTCTTTCTTAGCAGTGGGGTAGGTGCAGAGCAGACACTGGTACCATGCTGTTGGCTAAAATCTTGCAAGTTTCACATCATCAGAACTAGTGGAGAGAATATTCAACTCACCATCTCCGTGACCAAAAGAATAAGCGTGACATCTCAGCAGAAATGGCTGAGCAAGTTCAGATGTCATGAACATTTGAACGAGCATTTCCTTCTTTGGGAAGATACTTGCATCCAGTTCTTAGCTACCAAAGAATTATTAAAACAGTATGAAACAGCTTATCTCTTCTATAGTAATTAGTCCATTACCATTATGCTAAAGATTATTTAATAACACAAAAAATATTTGATAAGCCTTTTAGTGAAAAGACAGGTTAAAAAACTACATATGGCATGATCCATATTTATAAGTAAAATATATTTGATTCATTCATCAAGTAAATATTAAGCCTTGATTGTGCATGCCAGTTGTTGCAGGTATCAGGGTGTGTTTGTGTGTGTGTGCAGCAGATTTTAGTTTTCTTATTTATATTTTCTAAATTACAACGCATACTGATTTTCTAACAAAATGTCACATTTAAAATGAAATTTTTTGTGCTATAAGAAAAGGCTAACATCATAACGGTAAGGTTCTATAAAGTAAACTGAGAAACATAAGCTATTTTGGCCCTGTATTCCACAGTGGCTCACTAAATATACTCTGCACTGCTTATTTAATTTTTTCTGTTTCACTATTAAAATGAACAGATGCACTTCCCATCACATGGATCTCGTGGAAACATGCCAACCATTTTCTTAGCAACCAAACTCTCTCTTCCTCACTGTGCATGATTAACTAAAACAGCCTGTTGACGGCTTAAAATAAACCTGCCTTTTTCCATTTAGCATTTTATCAAATGAATGTAATTTCGTTTGCTGATGAATTTAGTTCAGCTTCAAGAGAATTTTCTTTTCTTCATGAGGAGACTGGAGAATCAGAACTGTCATGCCAAAGAATGAAAAGCCACCTCGGCAGAGAGGACAAGACAGCCTGTGACGTGTCTGTGGGTAAAGTAAGAAGTGTCTTTGTCAATTCCGCTCCCTCCCCTGCTCCTGTTTGTATACTGTTAATTTAAATTTAAATTCTCTTTGTTGTTTTGCACCGTGATGTTTGGATTGCTTGATTAAAAGCATTAGTTTAAATGACTGCCTGATGGTGACTATTGTTATTATATGTGAACACTTGTCTTATTTTTATTTATTTCTAGCATTGCAATTTGCCTTAAAATTTAATTAGACTCCTCTCACATACTGGCAGACCTTTTGCTGGAATTCAAAAATGAAGGGACTGAAGAATATATAATTTGGCAAGAGGAAAGAGGTGGGCATTATGAGAAATGAGGAGTAAATATTTTCAAAACAAGCCGTGTTACAACAGAATAGATTGCTAATTTGTTTGAATATATAAATAATATCTCTGTGTCTCCATATGCATGTGAACATTTTGTGTCCGTGAACTATACGACTATCTGCTAAGTGAGGACATTTTCAAAATTTCTTTAAAGACTAATGCTTAAAGGCAAAGCCATATATACAGGCAAAGGCAAACCAATGTGGATTTACACCATCAATGAAAGCAAAAGGGTTTGACGGAACACAGTAAGTCCAAGCAGATTTTCCATTGTCTTTCACTAGTATTCTCATTTGGAAACAGTGGAAACCAGCACTAATTAGGAGTTACAATGCCATTTAAATTTCCACTTTGTTTCCCCTAGAGCAAATTTCTAAATGTTAACCATCGTCAAGCAATCAAGTTGATGCTTTAGATGCAAAAAGTTTTACATTTTTCCCCTCAGGGGGATTATACATGCAGCAAATATAAACCATATTCCTGATAAATCCATTCTTGCTGATTCCTGCTCTCTTTATGTGTTGTAAAATAAATTCCTTGTTGTATCATCTTTAACATGAGATAAAACCCACATTTGATTGATAGGCATGTTACAGTAACATTATAAGAGGACTGTTCCCTCATTTTAACATTGGTTTCCTACCACTCTGGTTTCTTTCTGTGTCAGCCTTGCTGGTTAACCCAAAATGTTATCACCTCTTTCAGTATATGTTGGAGTTAACACATTTTCAAAGCTCCCATCTTCGTTTCCAAGGTAAGAAAGTTCAATCCAAATATATCACCCTCTGTATTTGCAGCTAATCCTCTGGGAGCACTGTTCCCTCTGTACAGAGAAGAGTGGTGGTTAGTATCCTAGTCTTTTGTCACGCTGAAGAGAGGAACCTAACGCAGCAGTCAGAGCATCCTGTGGGACTAACTCCTGGAGGGCAGGCATCCTAGAGCTTTATGAGTTACACCACAGTGGCTGAAGGAAACTGCCTTGACAGTCTTCCCAGGTGCCCTATGTGAGCAGCCCCAGCCAGCCTGCAGAGATGTCTGAGTGCTTCTGCTTTCCTGCTGTCTGTTTACTTGCTCCTTATTCTCAGGTTAATGAAGGTCAAGGCTGAGCATCTTCCTCGTCTGTAGCAGGAATTTGATTTTTGATGCAATGATTCCATTATGTCTTATTTATTAGTAGTAAACTAAAACATCTTGTGTTTGGGCTGTTTTGGCAGACTATCCTTACAGTAATAACTTTGTCTTCTTCTATTAAACAGCCCTGCCCTTCATTCCAAGAGATCTCATGTATCTCATTTGTTCTTTAGGTATGACAAAATTTTAGTTCAAAAACTCAATGAAAACATCAGTAATAATTTATCGAAGGTATTGTATTAACTAATTACTATTAAACGTCTGTAGGTGAGTTAATTCTCATACTGGCCCTAATAAATAGAAGCAGGTCTTTCTAGTACTGTATAATTAAATGAAAGAGAATGCACTAAACCCATGTTAAGAACAGATTAAATGCTATAGTTAATTATTGAGGGATAAAGAAATCTCCCTCAGGGAGGACCACTTTGGCCTGTCTTGGCAAAAACTTTCCTGTCCTCCACTCCCTGAGAAAGCCCGCAAAGAAGGCTACATCCACAGAAAGTAGAGTTTTCTCTGTAACACATCTGCCTTCAGCTTTCCAGCCTCCTTAAATAATTTTATCTTCACTATCAGGAATTATTATTTTCCAGAACCCATGCTCTTTACATCTTTGCCGTGAGAAGGCTCTTTTGAAAAGAAACAACATAAACTGCTGCTTTACTTACATAGTCACATAAAAACATACTTCAGTTTCAGTTTGAAGATTGGGAGCAACAAGAGTCTAGTTCTTCTGCGGGGAGGGGAGAACTTGAGAGTCCAGTTTCCAATATAAAATTGAGGAACTAAAGTATAAAGGTAGTTTGTATAGTATCAGCAGTTATGATAATTTGGGAATGATGCTTCATAAATCAATTGATAGATTAAATAAGAATGTCTTTCACTTGTGATTTTAGGATGTGGTACTATCTTTTGCATGTAGGAAGTATCTTGGGGAAATGCTTCACTGTAAGATTTTTCTCCATAAAACGAGATTACATCTCCATAAGAGTCAGAAAGAACAGGTAGTACTTTCTTGAATTTATAATGCTGTGGTTGCCTGAACGGAAAAGGGTAATGTTGTATGGTACTTGTGTGGATAACTAGATATTGAGACACATAAATATGCCTACGAACAAGCTTCTAAGTGTCAAATATAGTAAAACAAAGATGATTTCAGTTCCACATCTTCTGACAGGGAGTCTAAGGGGCATTCTTTCAATAGGTACTAGCTATATGTAATAAAAATTTGAATGAATTAAATTAAATGTCTAGTTTCCCTCCTCAGTTACTCTAGTCACATTTCAAGTACTCAAGAGCTACATGTGGCTAGTAACCACCCTAATCATAGCACAAATGCAGAATTTGCCCATTCTGGAAAATTCTATTGAAAAATTTAGGGAGATATTTTTAAATGTACTTAATTTAAGCTTGTTAGTCTTATTCCTGCAATAAAGTCTTCCCTGAACCAATTCCTGTTTCAGAATACTAAACTCAGGCTATTTTATTATGCTATCCACATAGTGATTCAATTTCTAATTAGAAGTTGATGAAGTTCTTTCATTTACTACAGTATCATTTGAGCCACATTTTCCAGCTGCATTAAGAAGTTAAATTATCTCACAGAAGATAAGAAAAGACAGAAAATTACTTAACAGTCTAGAAAATAAAAATATATATTAAGGGTGGGTGTATATGTGTGTATGCTCAAGCGTGCTTACATATGCATGTTGGTGTTGAATAAAAATGGAATTTGAAGACCCTGTGTTTTTGCAATATTAAGACGTTAGACATACTGTGCTTATGTCTCCTACCTTTCCAAAAGTGGCCAGACAAGTCCAGCACTCTGGCCCACAGAAGGGAATCATTAGTAATTATTCTTCAAAGAAATTCCTAGTAGCAAAACCTTAACCATGGCTGTCAAGGATTCTGTTTAGAAGCAGCACACTACTCACATTTCACTGGGCAAATCAAGTTACTTCACTAAACCTGCCATGAAAGGAGGGTGAAACATAGGCCCCTAACACACAGCAGCAGCAGCAAATAGTTAGGAACAATAGTGTATAATGTAACCTGTCACTGAATTCTTTTTTTTTTTTTTGTGAGACTAGATCTTGCTTTGTTACCAGGTTGCCCTTGAATTTGAAATCCCCTGTCTCAGCCCCCTGAGTGGCTTGAATTTTAAGTATGTGCCACCATGTCTGGCTTGTAAAGCTATCTTGCTAATGATAAAAAGCTCATTCTCGGTGTTAGGTTTTCCAAGGAAACAACCAATGGCGTATACATAAGGATTTGAGGAGATTTATCATGAGTAGGAATTAGCTGAAGAGATCATGGAGACCAAGATGTCCCATGATATGCCGTCTGTAAACCAGAGATCTAAGAATTTAAACTGAGATTTATTCTGAGTCCAAACGCCTACAAACTGGTAGGTGCCGGGAGAGTAAGTTCTGAAGACCTGAAGCCCTGGAGCTCCCTTGAGCCCGGCAGGAAGAGTTGTCCATCCCAACTCAAGACGAGAGGAACTTCACCCATTCTCTGCCTTTTCTCTTCTTTTCGGGCCTTGAGTGGATTAAGTACTGTTGCCCACCCACGATGATGAGAGAAAGGTCTTCTTCACTGAGGCTTCAAAGTGATTCCTTCCCAAAATGCTCTCCCAGACAAGCCCAGAAATAATATTTTACCGTAACTCAAATGATCACATAAAATTAACCATCGTGCTCTCGCTTCTTTGCATCCTGTTATAAGGCAGCTGGTTCCTAGACAGTGTTCTTATCTCTGACGAGAAAAGGAAGTCTCATTTTTAGAACGTCTGAGGTCCTTGGTTCTCCATCCTTCTGAGCAATAGTCCACTGTGGTTTGGAGTCTGTGATCTGTCTGACTCGGCTGCACCGGTTGCCACCTAATGTTTCTGAATCTGTAAAATGAATACAAAGCAGAGGAAACTTGTGTATGACTCTGCCTATTCCAATCGCAGAAAAACCTCACCTTCAGTAAGAAGCCTGCCACTGAATGATTTGCATATTTTAAATAGAAAGTGTTGTTTATGGTCACCAGGCCAGAACAAGAGCAGCTGCCTCAGAAATCTTCAGGTGCCAATCATATTTTCTTACCCTTTGGTAGGGCACTGCTTTCTTTAAAGATGTGTGTTGGTCATTTTGTACTTGCAAAGATAGCTGAGATTTATCTTTTAGAAGAAGTAATCAACATGGCACTTAGAAATTATGATAACTCCTGTGACAAAGAGGTTTTTTAGTCCTCATTTGCAAAACAGCCAACAAAACACAGAGGAACTCCCCTTGGTTCTCACAATTCTGCAAGCCAGAGCTGGAGATGGAATCTTCTGCGTTCCAGATGTGCACATGAATCTGGCGAGCATCCTCCCACTTGGATCAATATCGTGTTTGTCCTATTCTTGCCAGGCCCTTTGTCAAAGCACTACACACATTACCTCACTTATCCTTAAAATCACCCTTGCAACAAGTGTTTTTTGTTGTTCAGTGACGAGGAAATTGAAGCTTAGAGAAGCAACTAAGGTATGCAGATGTCAGGATTAATAAGTACGGAGCCAAAATTTGAAACCTGGTGCCACTGTTTGCTATCACTTACTGACCTCTGCCACTGTGACTTCTCCTTGATGCTTCACCTTTGCATCCAAAAGCAGAAGGACCCTGAAGTGGAGAGAAGCAATAAGCCTGGAATCATACCAGAGTGGCAAGCAAAAGGAAGGGGAATTACATGAGAAATCATGTGTGGAATTGGACAACCGTGCAGGTTATGGTGGAAATGAGAGTATTAAAGTGAGAATGAGAAAAGAAAATTACATAATTGTAAAATAAAAATGGATTCCTGTCCCAGAAGCTCTATTACTAATTTTGCTTTTCAGATCTAATTTTTATCTTAAGCATGCTTATTTTGATTCTAATCCTGTTGAAGGAAGCTTATAATTAAGTAGCATTTAGTACGATGGATGTTTTTCATACTGATTAGGTAGTAATGTCTGGGACCAGGGGAGGCCCTTTGGGATCCCAGCATATCCTGCGTCTTGATTGTGTGAAGGAAATAGGCAGCAGAAATCTAACCTTGGTAGAAGGCCGGCCTGAGCCACAGGCATTCTTAGGTGTTCAGCCAAAGAAGCCAGGGAGTTCACCAAGAGACAGTCACTGCCATGAGGCTCTGTTTTCATTATGTTTTAATCACTTGGCCATTAAAAGAAACAGAGAAGGAAAAAGAAATAAAAGATCTTGGAAGGACTGAATGACATCTGTCTATAATTCAAACACCCCTAGTACTAAAACATGAGATATTTCTGTCGACGTTAGCACACAGGCAGCTGACAGCAGTTGTCATTTCTGAGTACCCTGAGTCAATCTTTTTTTGAAAGAACTGGTACCCTCAAAATGAAAGGATATAACAATGAAGTCCTACCTAGTTCAACTCTAAGGGAAATTGGTATATAACTTCTTACTATTTCAACTAGTGTTATGTACCAGGCTATACAGCTAATGGCCAAATGACCACTGCAATACTTATATATTCTTCCTCAAAAGAATTAATATTCTCAACCTCTACATTTCTAGAATGGTGTCTAGACTTAAAAATAGCAGGCCCATTTCTTACTACTCATTATAATTGGAAATATAAATATCCCTGATATTGGTTAGCTGGAAAAACAGCAGAAAAATTGGAGAAAATGTCCTCAGTGATGCAAGAAGTTCTACAGATATCTAGTGATGCCAGTACGGAGGCAATTATATATCAAACAGCATGCATCCTCGCTCTAGGTTTAGAGAGGATAGTCTTCTTGCCTAGAAAGTATCCTTCGAGACAACTGACTCCTCAGGCTGTTTGTCATACGCTGTGTCAACTGAAAAGGACATGAAAGACTAGGCTTAATTTTAAAGAAACAATGAATGCTCATCCTCAGTTATTATTCCAAATTAAAACATCACGTAGAGAATTAAAGGCTTCTCTCTAATCCTTATTTCCCTCTTAAACTATCAGTTTTAGAGCCTGATTATAAAACGTGGTGTCCTCTATCTGTGGTGTGTCTAAATACGTATTGGGTCATTACAAATCTCCCTTCTGTAATATGCCACTATTTCCCAGGAAGAATGACCCCAATCATAGATACTTATAGATACTTAGAAGAGAATTTAAAACTATGAGGAAAACAGTAATTTTTTCCCGCCACAAGCAAATCAATCTGTGATTTGTGTATTGAGACTTCTCCAGAGGGTTAGGCAATTAAGAATTGGAAGCCCTTAATTAGGATGAAAAAGACTCAGTGATGGTACACGGAGATGCTGATGAGATCCAGAAGGCTCTCTGTGCATTGAAGGAGCTGGGGAGTCAGTGCAATGTTACATCTAAAGCAGTATGGAACATCTCATTACTGGGCTCTTTAATCATGGCCAGAGCTTCCCTGGAGTGGCTCCGCATGTCCCCTAATCTTGGAGGCCTGTTTCTTCTGGTGTGGTTTTGAGTGCATGCAGGGGGTAAATGGCCCTGCTTTACCCCAGTGGGACTAAAGAGGGCATGTCAGATACAACACCTTCTGGAGCTTGCACTGGGCTTTGTGAGAAGTACGGCTTTTAGGAGCATTTATTATAAACAAGGAAAAATGCCTCTACCCCTCTCCCTGCCAGTTGCCCCCACTAGTGTCCACCTTTCCCCTCTGTGGCTAGATGGTTTACATACCCCATGTTTCATTTAGATGAACAAGCTCTTTCCTCACCACACCTAAGTCTTCCCTGTTCTTTAACAGGAAGCTTCAACCTATTTCTTCCAGACAGGTATCTACAGACTAGCCTCTGGTTTTCTTTTTAGGTGAAATTGTGAGTTTCTTGATTGTGTTACAACTCCTCAGGTGCTGAACACAATTACTGAAAAGAAGTCCTTGTTTAAAATGAATTGATAACGAGGGCATTTCTGTTTGTAATTTAGGAAAAAGTGTCTTAAGAGAAAACAGAAAAATGGAATACAAGAGTAGCCGTTCCAAGATTGAAGACTCCACATAAAGGAGTGCATTGGAGACATAAAATACTGTTTAATTATAAATGTAAATCTAACCAAAAGATGGATGAGTGTATACATGGGACAGACTGTGACTGGATGGGAATTAAGATATCTGCAGAGTAGTACAGAAAATAGTCTGGTGTTATGAGACAGCCAAACACCTAACAACTCTTTTTGGTATCCCAAAAAATAAACAGTGGTTGGAATGTTCAGTTCTTGTGCAGTATTAAATAAACTTTATCTACTGTTGAATGTTTTCTCTGCCAATTTTCTGAAATGACTTAGAAGTAGTACTGAATTTCCCCAACTTGATTTTCCTTGCTACTGTTATTTTGTGTGGCTTTTTTTTTTTTTTTTTTTTTTTTTTTTTTTTTTTTTTTTTTTTTTTTTTTTTTTTTTTTTTTTTTTTTTTTTTTTTTTTTTTTTGCCTACATATTGCTTATTTTCTTGCCTCCGGGAGATGATTTTACCTAAATATTAACATTAGTGATGTGAGTGTGGAAATTCTTGAACATATATATCCTGTTTTTTCAGGACTATCCATTACTTTTCTTTTTTTCTGTGCATTGATGTTTCTCCTGCTGTTTGCAGTAATTTTCAGTAAGAAAGAAAGCTTAAGTGAAGATTGTACAAAATAAAATTTTCAGAGCATTTGTTTCTTGGATTTGCTGCTATAATTTTAAATTAGGAACGTTAAACTCAGGCAAATATGTGGTGTGGGAGTAGGACGTATTTTACCACTGTAGGCATGTTCAAAATTTCCCAAAATATTTTTGTTTTCTTTTATTTTTTTCTTTTCTTTTCTTTTCTTTTCTTTTTTTTTTTAGTTTGACAAGAGTATATCTGTGCATTCAGAATGTCTTCCTATTAATTGAGACTTTTTTCCTCATTGTTCCTTGATGTCCGCTCACATAAATATATGATTTCAGTATGTTTTACGGTTAGGCTCCCAGGGGATGGTAACATCAAAGAGGTTTATTTAATCATGTGATGAACAGAACTACAAGAAGCAAGCAAAGGCTGTTAGCAAAGTCCAGAAGAAATCTTTAAAAGCCTGATGAACTGTGTCGCGCACACAGAACACACAAAAGAATTGCATTTTTCATCTTCCACGGAGGTATGGATGGTAAAATGTTGGGGAGCTTCGTGCACTTACTGAGGATCAATGCAGCACCGGCACGGGAGGGAGAGCGCGCAGAGGACTGCCACCCCCAGCCTGAAGCTGTTCCTGCACCTCAGAAACTATCCGCAAAACTAGCTCAGGATAAGAAAAAAAAATATGAAGCGGAGGGAGTCAGCCCCCTTAACCACATGGGTATTCCAGTCACTCGGTTCAAAGACCAGCTTAGCTGCTATTTCAAAAAATAGCAGATAGCTGCAGGGTTAGCTCTTCCCCTGATGGCTGCTCGCATTGATTTGCTTCCTAGATTGATTGCTTTTGGCATTTGCAACCCTCCTGAACAACAGGGGGAAAAATCCAGTGGCTGGGCCGAATTCACGCATGATGAATGGATGTTGAAGACACATTTGGCGTCACACTGACTGGCAATGGATAACAGTTCTTAAAGAGTAGGAACAGCTGGATTTGAGTTTTTAAAATTAGAGCTGCATTATTAATGGGGGAATAGGGGCATTGTGAGACTGAGGGTGAGATTAAAGGCTCATTTGACGTGAATGGGCTTTATGCTCTACCTGGGGGTGGTGGCTGTCAGGTGAACATGATACGGCTTTCATGCTCCTTGTCAGATGACTTTTACCCAACTGGACTTCAGCGCTGTGCCCTGGCATGCCGGGCGAGTGCTCTAGTAAGGCACAGCACAGGACCTCTTTTGTGTTATTGTAGAGATTTTGTAAAGAGTATTGTGCAGTGAATCTCACTCTGTGCTTTTCACGAAAGTATCAGGGAGAAATCCCTCACAGACCTCAGAGATAGGAAAAGTTATGTTCTCCAGAGAATTGGTGCTGTGTCGTTCTGTATTGATGACAGTGGCAAGGAATACTGTGACTGTCAGGGTTTCCCTCCTGCGTTAGCCCCACTGGATGGAGAAAGTGGTTGAGTTTAAAGTTAGACTACCATCTTTGCTATGTGCAGATGGTTAATACTTTTACTGTTGGCTTCCGTTTGCTATCTTACCCTTGTTATAAGTTTTATCTCTCTTCAGCTATCATATGTCATTTTGCAGGAGAGCATAAATAGTAAGCACACGTTTTTAAGTGACAGATTCTCATTTAAATTTTTGCCCAAGGGATATTGTAGCCTTAATTTGTAAGATATCCTAACTAATGTGTAGATAGGAATAAAGTGGCATGACACTATGGCATGCTTTAAAATATCTCAACAACAACAAAAGGGATAAAGAAAGGTAGCATTTTGGAAATTGTGAAGTTGGGGTAGGTCTTATTTTGTTTACTGTTTTCTCAATTTGTATGTGTTCAAACTTTTTATTAGGACATGTCTTCCACTGGAATCAAATTTGTGGTATAACAGGAAATCAACCTTTTTGTTGACCAGAGAGCTTAGTTTCAATCAGAAAACACTATCTTTAGTTCTGGTTAATATGCTCTTCTAAAACAGTTTTGGCTGTTTTCTTTTTCTTGGCCTTCCCATTTGAAGCTTCGTATCATCAAATCCAAGGCAGAATGAAGGTGGTCAGCCTGGAATTCAAGAATTGCTAAGGTGTGCCAGACCACAGGTAGGAGCACTTCCAAGGTAACCACCAACGTTTTCTGCTCTCTTCCCTAACTATCCAAATACTCACTTCTGAGTTTCTGAGTTTTTTCTCCATCAGATCCAGATCTGGCAATTCAAAATCTTTTTTTTTCCTATTTTTATTGGTATGTGAAATACAATGGTTACATTGAGCTTAAGAAATTTGTGCACATATATATCGTATCAACACTGCAGTCCCTTCCCCTGTCCCTTTGTTGTCCTCCCACCTCCCCTGATCCCCCTTGACTACCAATATCTCACCCGTTTGTTTCTATAAACTGTCTGTATTCTGGGTCTCTCATATTATAGGAACCGTGCGATATTGAACCTTCTGAGTCTGATTCATTTCATTAAGCACGATGGTCTCAGTTTGCATTCATTTACCTACACAGCCCTCAAATTATCCATATTCATAGAAGAGTAGTACTCCATTGTGTATCTAAACCACATTTTTTATCCATTGTTCTGTTGATGGCTATTTCAGCATCTTCCACAATTTAGTTATTGCTAAGTTTTGCTATAAACATGGTGCATATGTATCTCTGTTATGTGTTACTTTTAACTCTTTTGGAAAGATACCCGGAAGTATCACCAGATCAAATGAAATATTTATTTTCAATTTTTGAGGACTCTCCACAGGGTTTTCTGTAGTGTACCAGTGTACAGCCCCACCAGCAATGTACCTGCAGCCTCACCAGTGTCGAGCGTTGTGCAAATCTGCTGTGTTCACCATCCTCACTGGGGTAAGGTGGTATCTTAGTGATGTTTTGATTTGCATCCCTTTAATGACTAAGGATGTGGAACACTTTTTCACATTTTTTGCTGGCCATTTCTACTTCTTCATCTGAAAATTGTCCATTTGTCTCAGTTACTCATTTTTAACCTGATGTTTGATTTTGAGAGTTTTATTTTTCTCAGTTTCTTGTATACTCTAGTTACTAGCCCCCTGTCCAAGGAGAAGGTAGTACAAATATTTTCCCATTCTTCTGGTTCACTCTTCACTCTGTTAGTAGTTTCCATCTGGCAAATTAAAACCTAAAGAAATGTGTAGAAATGCACGAACCTGCAACATGTAATGCATTTGTCATGCTTACGCTCTTCACACGTGGTGGGTGTTGCTGAGTTTGGTTACCTTTTCTGGCTTCATGAGGCTCCATCTACAGGTTTTTTCCCCCTGGTAGAGGACTTAAAATTTTAGGTAAGAATTAGACGTTATATGAGTCTTAGGAAAGAATATATCTTGGTTAAGACAGAAAAGTCTAAAAAGTCTGTCGTGGGTACCACGCTGTTTACGTAGGGAAATGGTGATGCTAAGAGAAATTTATCACATGGCTTCAGAGAGTATTGTCTGGAAAAGGGTGAAAACAGGAAGAGTAAAATAACACGTGCTTTCTGTCTGTCTCATGCTGATAAAACGGTTGAATAAACGTAGTTTGCTTTCGGCCATGAAGGCACAGGGGACTTCATCTTTCCAGATACTTTCACAAAATGCTCAAGGCTTCTCACGCCGGCCTGATGTTTTTACTTCTTAACACATGCTGGATCAAGAAGCATACACAAGGATTATTTTCAAAATTGTTCCCAAAGATTCTGACTCTGAACCTTAACCACAATGTTAACCCATAGGGTCCCAAAAATAAGAGATTCTGAAGGTCTCTATCATTACCACTAATTTTTACTCTATTTTCACGTTCTGTAGAGTAAGGTTTTTAAGAAGAGTCTGAAAGTACTATTCTTATGATCGACAATGATACTCTTTCATTTTTAAAATGCTGTAATTAATAGGCTTTGGAAAAATATTAAGTTGAACCTCAGAAATTGCCCGAGGAGGCCCAACAGGCTTAATAATTTTCAACCATAAGTGAAATTACTAGGCAATCCATATGTAATTATTCTCAAATGTCTGTCTTCAGAGCTATCTGTCATACCTTTATCTGGTATCAACATTTAAATTAAATAAGTCTTTGTTTATCGATGAAGGAGAGAGATTCTGGCAGCTTCCCATCTTATAAGATTATTTTTACCAGGTTGTATTCAAACCCAGCTCCACAAACAAGCTGACTTATAAAAATATATAACACATATGATGAATGCCTATTTAATTGATAAGTCTTGATAGATTTAGTGGTATACTTAACAGACACCGGGAAACTGAAAAGTTATTAGCAAGCTTGGTCAAATATTAGATTACAATTTCAGCGTTAAATTCAGTTTAGCATTTTTATCAGTTATTGTCATATTTTAACCCAACTTTGGTAGAGTTCCACTTACCAGTTCTTTTGATATATGTATGTATCATAAAGATATTCTTTGTCATAACAGCAAGTATAAGTTTACAAAATACTCAGCAATAACCCTCTTTCATTGACTCTTTTCAGGCTCAATATAACCAATGCCTCTGTATCAAAGGCAGTGTCCAGGGTATTTTGTGATTTTTGAACTCACTGTGGAGTCCAGGTTGACTTCCAACTCATGGCAATCCTCCTGTCTCAGCCTCTCAAGTTCTGGGACTACAGGCATGTGCCACAACACCTAGCATATGTGGTACTGGGGAACCGAACCCAAGACCTTGGATATTCGCTTGGCAAGTACTTCAACCACTGTGCTACTCCTCCAGCCTTTTTTTCTTACTTTGATAATTTTTCCTACGTAAGGAACTGGAAAGTGAGAAAAAGGTTTTATTTCCTAATTCAACAAATCCTAGTTTGGATATATTTTTCTCTAAAGTCTTTGAAAAATGATTTTTTCTCTCTTATTTGGTATCATTCTTTGCAAGACCTTATAACACAGAGATATAGAAGGCCAATTGTCATATTCAAAATTCTCCCTACAAACCTGATTAACAAAATCTACAGACTCATTGAGTACATTTTCTCTCCTTGTGTTCTTGTGCATCCTGTGCACGATAGGTTTTGTTTTGTTTTGTTTTTTGGTATTTGCCACTTGAAGATTGGGCACTCATTCCAGCCTGTGGTAACTTCCTTGCTGCTCTGTAGTCCTTGTGGGTGGTCTCTTGTTTTCCCAGTTTTTACATGCAGTCTAGAGGCCAGGTGGGCCTCTTTGTCTCCCTTCATTCTCCAGAGGTTTTCTCTCTTTGTGTAGTCCTTTTCTCCAGGAGAGTAAGTTGACTTCTTCAAAGAGGAGCTGGTTTTTCCTCTGATCAAAAGCAGAGGCAATGTAACTCTTCAAAGCCAGCTCAGAAATCTTAAAATTTCATTTCTGCTACATTCTGTTGATCAAAGCAAGTCAAGTTCAGACCAGATACAAGTGACTCCTATGTCTTAATGACAGAAGCACTAGACAAATACAGATACACAAAAAATATTGATCCTTAGAGTTATGACTACGTGTTAATTCCTAGCACCTACAAACATAATCTTATTTGGAAAAAAAATGGTTTTGCACATGTAACTAAGCTAGGGATCTTAAGATGAGGCTATCATCCTATAGTATCCAGGTAGGTCCTAATTGATTGACAAATATTTTTATAAGAGATGCAGAAAGAACAGGCATAGAAACTGGTGAAGAAAAGACAATGTGAAGATGGAACCAGATGTAATTCAAAGCCAAAGTACATTGACCATAACGAAGATTTAGAACAAGGAACAGAAAAAAAAAATCTCTCCAAGAGCCTGTGAAGAAAACAATTTTGAGTTTTGGCCCTCAGGTATGCGAGAGTATTGTTCCGGCAAAAAAGTTATCAAAATGGTTGAAGAAATGGTGGTTGGTTGGTGAGAGGCCAGGTGAATATAGCAGATGAGGCAAAACTTTGTAGCCCAATTCTTTTGACTTTTGACACATCAGTTGTGGAACACACAATTGGGCATTGTCATGGAAAAGAATTGGACCCCCGATTCCAGGTGCAGAGAGTGCAGTTGTCAGTGCATCTCATACTTCTCAGATGGAATGGTTTCATGGTGAGTAGAAAGCTGTAATGGCGTAAACTGGCAGCAGGCCACCAAACCGTGATTGTGAAATTTTTGGGGGGAGTTGGATGGTAGGTTGGGCTTTGGGAGGTGTTTTGGAGCTTTTTCTCAGTACAATCACTGAGCTGGTCATCGTTGGCTATTGTACTACATCCGCTTCTTGTTGCACATCCCAACTTTATTGAGAATGGTTTGCTGTCATGTAGAAAAAGAGATGACATTTCAAAACAACTTTTTTTTTCAGTCAGCTACGAGGCACCCATTTATCCAGCTATTCCACTTTTCCAATTTGCTTCGAATGCCAACTGACTGAAAATAGCTGACATTGAATTGTGTGGCTTCTCCTGGAGTTCAGAGAGGGTCATCTCCAGTACTCCCATCTCCTTCGTAGAATTTCTTGAGGAACCACCGTTCTGCACATTTGTTAGCAGTTTGGGGACCAAATGCATGCGGATGTTGTGAGTTGTCTCCATTACTTTAAAATCCATTTTGAACTTGAATAAGGAAATAATTGGTCAAATTTACTTTTTGCTTAACAGTGTTTCAGTGGTCTAAAATAAATAGAAAATAAGACATCATCAATGAAAAAAACATGTAAAAAGGGGAAATGCATATTAAAATGATGTATAATATACCACATTTATTTTCAAATGTTTTCTAATACCGAACATCAAGTTGTAATAGTGCAAAAAGCACAGTTCCTTTACCACCCAACTAATAGGTCAATAAATATAAGAAAAAATCACTTTCATTTTATACTTGTTTAAATTTTAAAATTGTCCCACTGCAGATTTTTAATTTTATAGTCACAATATAAGTGATTGATCAGTGCACACCTTTTTGTGGTGAAAGAAACGTTTGTGTACGCCCTGTCAAGGGTTGTCACTAGACACATGAATATTGAGCACTTAAAATAGGGTTGGTATGACTGAGAGATTGAAATTTATTTTTGCAAGTTACAAAGAAGATGGTTCTATTTTGAAAACAAGGAAAGTGGGACAAAAGTTTCCACTAACTGGAAGGGGTCCTAAACTGATTTGCCCAAGATTGAAATTGTATTTCATTTCAATTAATTTAAATGTAGTCAAATGTGGCTGCCCTATTGGACAATGTAACTAACAAATCCTTTTGCAAGTTAGGTGGAATGTGATTATTTTCATTTAAAAGAATTGAAGGAGAACATAATTTTGCTGTCCACTGATGGCTTGAATTAGTCATGTCAACTACTCATTGCCACCTGGCAAGAAACTGGTGACATTCTCACATTAGGTTAATATGCCAATGAAAGCTTAATAAATGGACTATTTGTAAGTATAAGCAGTGTATAAAAAACTACCAGAGATACTGAGTGTCCTGGAATAGTGACAAGGAGGTTGTTAGCATCTTTGGTCTGAAGGGATATAAACAGGGAGAGTTTATCAGAGCCCACAAGACAGCTCGTGTAGAGAGGGTCATCTTGAAATGAGAGCCAGTTTTGCAGGGAAGAAGCTGGGAGAATAAATAAATAAATACTTTTTCTCCCTCTGATCTGCAATTTTCATGAGCTAAATCCAGCTGGAAGCTTGGGGTCCATCATGCTCACATGTTCCATGTAGGTGAGCCACCAGGTGGAAGAGGGCGGCATAGATCCAAAAGGATATGTAGAAGATATCTAATACAAACTGTTTTTGACTTCCAACTCAATTGTAATGTATTTGAATGACACTCCTGTAATTAAAGTCTGTTTACTTATTACATAAACAAGGTTTCTTTTATAGTGCTTGCCTGGCCTATGCTGAGGCTCTGGATTCAATTCCCCACCACCACATTATGAATTTGCTAGGCATGATGGTGCACACCTGTAATCCTAGCACACAGGAGGCTGAGGCTGAAGGATTGCTATGAGTTCGAGGCCAGCCTGGTCAACTCAGTGAGTTCAGGGTCCTGTCTCCAAAAAAAAAAAAAAAAGAAAAGAAAAGAAAAAATTCTCCCCGCCACCCTGTCTCATATGAGCAGTAAGTAGCTCACCCAAAAGTGCATGAGCAGAGGAAAAGAAAGACCTGTTTCTTTCAAATGTGTTTTCAAGATATGTAACTGAAATTAAGTATTTAATATATGTGATATTTAAAACAATATTGATCATAAAGCACATGATATTTACATCAATACAATTATAATTTAACTCGGGAAATTTTTCAGTAGCAGTAGCATGTAGTTGAAGAATTTTTAAAAATTTAAATATTCGAGAAATGAAATTAAAATACTTTTGAGCGTAAAGATATTTCATTACAATAAAAGTTTATACATGAAGAGGATAGACAGTTGGTGTGCCTCCCTTTCGTTTATTGTGAATAATGCAGCCATGAATGTTCACGTTCCAGCTTTCAAGTGAGCGTACATTTTCGCTGTTCGGGGACCACAGCTGGGATGGAACAGCTGGGCCATGCACTGAAGCTCTACTGTTGTATCGTGGGTAACTTCTCCCTTGTTGTAAGCTTTCGCTTTAATTCCAGAGTCTATTGTACCAGTTTTGCCAGTTTATTCACTGCATTTATGGAAGAACAGAATTTGAAAATTGATATTTTTCACTGTATCTCACCTACCTTAGAAACTGGATGCCATTTTTATCTAGACACAAAAGTACACATTTTTGAAAAACTTCAGAAAAAAAACTCAGAAATTTTATATTATGGCAAAGTAGTGATATATAGTGAATATTATTCAACAATAAAAAGAAATGAAATACTAATACATGCTCTAACATGGGCGAACCTTGAAAAGATTGTGCCCAGCAAAATAAACTAGGCCCAGAAGACCCTGGTCCCTGCAGCATGGAGGAGGAGGGATGTGGGCTGGGCCACTTGCTAGGTGTAGGGTTTCCTTTGGGATGATGCAAACAGAACCAGATAGAGGTGATGGCGGCCCAGTATCGTAAATGTCCTCAGAGCCATTGAATTCTACATTCTGAAATGGCTTTAATGGTGACTGTTTATGTTGTGCGAATTCCACCTCAGTTTAAAAATAATATATCTAGATTTCATTGTGTGACAGATTGTTTGAAAATTCTGTATTGTAAGTATTCCTGAAGGGATCGTCTTTGTAATGATTTAAACTACAGAATAGAAACATTAGCGGCTGCTTTTTAAAAAATTATATATATATAAATATATGTATATATAAATAAGATTGTTTTGATAAAGAGATTTAATGGGAGAAGTTGATGTATTATACCTTTTCAGATCACTCAAATTTATAAGTCTAGGAATTGAATACTGGAAGGTGCATATTTGTACATTCACACGGTTATCTTTACATCAATCAGTTTCCTTAGGATAAGCTTTCATTAGAGACCTGATAAGCGAATTGCTACAACAATACAAAGTTAAAACTATATCACATTGCTACATTAAATGAAGTCAAATCTAAACCACATAAATATACTTAAAGTGACAGACATGAAGGCAAATTTAGTTATTTCAGAATTCCTTAACTTTCATATCTTATTTACTCATATTTCACTAATTACCAACATATTTTTTTCTCAGCTCATTCTCCTGTAGCTGTTGTCACTTCTTCTCTGGGGTCATTGGTGTCGCTGGTCTCCCTTTCACTTTCCAGGTTTCCTTTAAGTGTTTTCTGCAATATTGGTTCAGTGGCTGCAAATTCCTTTAAGCTGTCTCTTTCATGGAAAGTTTTTAAGTTCTCCCTTAAAATTAAAAGATAATTTTGCTGGATATATCAGTCTTGGTTGACATTTATGTTCTTTTAGTGCTTGGATGACATTGCTCCAAGATCTCCTTGCTTTTAGAGTTTCGATTGAAAAATCTGCCTTTATCCTGATGGGCTTATCTTTGTAGGTCACCTTCTGTTTTTCTCTTACCGCTTTTAGTATTTTCTCTTTGTGTTGGGTTTCTAGAATTTTAATTATGATGTGCCATGATGAGGATCTCTTCTGATCAAAGTTGTTTGGTGTTCTATTTGCCTGCAATAGTTCCATGTTCATTTCTTTTCTTAAATTTTTTTGAACTACATGCTTTTAGTTATTTTCTAATGGGAACTGGTGGGTAAGGCCAGGTGTAACAATAATAACAAAGATATAGGAAAATATGGAAAAAAAAGCTTTTGGTGAATATCCCAATAAAGAGATTGGTTGGATTCAGAGAAGAGATATCAAGATCTAACTACTGTGAACCCATTAGAGGAATAGGAAGCTGAGGTAGAGTGGTGACTTACGTGAAATGACTTAGGTGTGGAAGATTAATATGTTAAACACTGTATGGTTTCTCGGACTTGGAAAATCCAGAACACAGACATTCTTTGGAACCATACAAAGTAATAGCCAGAGCTGAGGGAAGGGACAGGGAGGGGTGAGAGGGTAGAAAATGGGAAGGGATTGTAAAGTCGATGTGACACGTAGATGTACGAAACACCCAAATTCATTGTAAATACTATGTATTACATCTGTATATTAATAAAAATAGTGGGGGAAAAAGAAGAAAAAAAATAAGTCTAGGAATTGGTAAATTCCTCTCTCTTAAATAGTCTGTTTAGCTTATAAGATTCTGATAATAAAGTAAAGTTAATACTTTGTACTTTCTTCACCTCTTATTGCTATAAATTGTGTTTGACCGGTGTTTTGTTTTGTTTTGTTTTGTTTTGTTTTGTTTTGTTTTGTTTTTGGTAGTGGTAGTAGTAGAAGTAGTAGTAGTAGTACTGGGGATTGAACATAGGGCCTTCATTCTGAGTTACATCACTATCCCCTACCCTGTTTTTCCTGAGACAGGGTCTCACTCTGTAGTCCAGGCTGGTCCTGAATTCACTGTATAGCTCAGGCTGACCTCAAACTTATGGCTGTCCTCTTACCTCAGCCTTCTTAGGCATGCCTGGCTAAATTTTTATGTGATGTTAGATCAAACCCAGGGCCTTGCACCAGCTAAGCAGGCATTCTAACCCTGTAATATGCCCTGTGCCATTTGAGACAGTGTCTTGCTAAATTGCTAAATTGCCCAGGGTAGCCTAAAAATTTATGATCCTCTTTCCTCTAAAAATATTATGATTATAGTCCCAAGACACCAGGACTGGCTAAGGTTGTCTTATGGACCTGGCCATCCTGGGGAGCAGTATTCCTAATACATAGGAATGTTGGCACCCTTCTGGTCTCCCTGTCATGCTCAGTGTGGCTTTCAAATGCTAATGAGATTACGCTTGTTTCTAGGAAGAGAATTCTAATTGGCATTGACTGAGCATGAGTAATAAAGTTGGTTCACTGACAGCTATTCTTATTAATTGTGATTTAAGTGTTTGGATGCCCCCAAACCAATCCATGGATTGGCCTGCCAGGTCTACTATCCTCCTGCTGTCTCTGTTCTTGTCAACAATGCCACTTTCTCTTGGACATTAAGAAGAAAACAATCCCAGTTGCCTTTATCCCTCTTTATCTTTCACAAATCATTTTTTATCATCAACATTGTCTATTATAATAAGTCTTTTGCAGGCCCCTTGAGGACATCCTAATTATACCTCTCACTTGACAATGACCTGGGCTTTCTAAGGACCTCACATACTTTAATCTTACTTCTTACAGCCCTGAGGCAAACACTTTTGTATAAGCACCATTTTACAGTAACTTACTCAGGGTCTTGAGGTTTATAAGCAGAGCTGAGATTTGAAACGGGTCAGCCTGATGACAGAGATGGTGTGTATACCTAACTGCCTGCCACCCAGACTCTAGACCCTTCCTTGCTACAACCCAGTGAAGGGGGTAGGTATACCCTTGCTGTAGTGATGTGGGAATCAAGGCACAAAGATAGAGGTTAGTGCAGAAACATCTCATGAGATAAGTCTGCCTCTTCAATCACCTACTTCTAGCAGTTTAGTCTTCTAAATGTACCACACTGATTATTTCTTTAAAAGAAAAATAGGAAGGAGAAAGAAGAAAAAGAAAGGAAGGAAGGAAGGAAGGAAGGAAGGAAGGAAGGAAGGAAGAGAAATAAAGGAAGGAAGGAATGATGGAAGGAAAGAAGGAAAAGAGGAAAGGAAGAAGGACGGAAAGAAAGATTGAGTATTTTTCATTGCCTGAAGAATGAAGTCCAGTTGTCACTGGGCACTCAAGGGCTGCCTGTCTGATGCTTGCCCACTTTCCAGCTCAATCTGCCATCTTCTCTCAGATGTCCAGATCCCCTGGCTGTAATTCAACTGTACTCACCAGTCCTGCCTCAACTCACAAAAATGTCCAACTTCTAGAGAAGTTGCCACCCCTCCCAACTGCCCTCTCCCTTGCAAAGGCACGTTTGGAAATTTCCCTGCAGAGGAGCCACAGAGGAGTATGTTGTAAAGCTTCTCTGTCAACAGACAAATGCTGAGAAAAGAAGAATCATTTAGTTTTTCCAAAGTGCAAAAACTAGACTTGACCGGGGCTTTATTGTTGCTTTTTCTCCTGTAATGGCGCCCCATGGTGAACATTAACAGTTCGGCAACATATATAAAGTAATAAAATAAAAAATAGGATTGTTAGTGAGCTGAGTGGAGGCAAGAGGCAGATTGTCTGTCCTTCAGCTCTTAACCCTAAGAGTGATGGTCGGATAGTGGCAGCTAATAGACCTCCTGTGCCCAGACGGCTGTGTCTTATTTGGCTTTAATCTCATTTTTCTCCTCCTCTCCTTCTCCTTTCTTTCCTCCTCTCCTCTTTCTCTCTATTCTCAGACCTTTTCATCAGAGCAAGTCTTAGCCAGAGATTCCATATGGACAATATATTAAAGATACGGCTGCTGTCTGAAGCATCCTCCGTGTCCCCCCAGTTTACCACCTTTTCCTCCCTGCACCTGAGGGATTGTACCTAGACCAGTTTTCAAGGACTGTGGGTAGGAGACACATGTTACAGGTGTGCGTGGGATGGGATGGGAGACAAAGGTGACTGCTCTTTGTGTGTTAAACATTCAAACGCCTGTCCTTTTTTTTTTCGAAACCACTAGTGGTGTGTTCTGGGATTGTTAGAACCGGGATTGGGTGGCTCCACAGGTGCTTGCTTCATACTTGCTGAGCTGCTTTCAGGCTGTGAGGAATCAGAGGACTATAGGGAGCAGTGATGACCCCGGTAATCGTATGGTCTAATGTTATCATGAACTTGAACTTAAACTTCAACTCAAATTCTGCTATTCTTGTTTGCACCTGGACAGTCTCTGCTTGGTTGGCTCTCTCACACCAACTCCACACAGCCAAAGCTGAAACTGTGCTCTTGAAAAACAAGAAAGTGTTTAAGATCAACATCATAGTGGCTTGGTAAAGAATAAAATCACTGAGGAAAAAATGGTAGGCATTCAAAATGTCAATAAAAAATAGCTATGAGGTGCTGTTAATTACTTAAAGTCCATCACTAATGAGAGGAGTTCCCATATCCTGGAGTAAACATATACCTACTATTACTTCTATCTCAGTTTCTGGAAGCCTCTCATTTCATGGGCATCTCTCTGTTAATGTGATATTAATAAAAGAAACATTTTTACATCAAGTGGCCTGTAATTACAAGTCAATAATTACACATACCACATTCATTCAAATAAACAGAAATTGGGGAAAAAAACTGGCCATAATGGATGCACAAAGAATTATATATATACAAATTTGGATTTGCTATCATTCTAAGTAACCACTTTCAAGGGCAATTTTGAACACATCTGCTAACTTTAAAATCAAATTCCTGCATAAATTATGACTTCATTCTATTTGATTGTGCTGTAGAGAACAAACTAGAGTGAGCCTGACTGTATGTAGGGGAGACTTCTGACAAGAGAGCTGCGTATAGTCAGCCTAGCAGCCATATAGAGGGCAGTGGAGTTTTTTTTTTTTTTTTCCAGTTTGAACCTAGACTGGGACAATTACTGCATTTGAAGGAGGCTGGATTGAAAGTCCTCCACAGTGCTTTCCAATTAAACATAGTTTGATTATATGAATATAAGTTCATTTGAAGGTCAGGGAAGAAAGAAAGTAAAATTAGGAGAGGTTTTAACAGAGAGTTTGCCAAGAAGCTTTTTAAAATGGGATGAGGAACATGTATCATCCTGAGTAAAAAAAAAGTCTTATGTCAAAGGTGTATAAGGTACAGAGGAGTGAGGGGGACAGCTAATGCAGATGGAAAAAGAAGAAATACAGTAGAAAAAGAGCCTTTTGAGAGAGTAGGAGTTGAACTGTGTTTGAGGCAATGTTGAGCTTGGCAGCTGCTCCCACATCAACTTCTAAACCTGACAGTAGCCTAAGGACAGGTGAGCTTGAGAGCCACTCTGAAGTGCCTGGTGGAAGACCTGTCTGCTCTTTCTTCTCCAGTGCAGATGAGCTGGGGCTTTCCCAAATACAAGGAGTGGCCACAAATTAGAATTCCTGAGAGTCTGCCAGAGAGAGACCTTCTTGTTGAAGGTGTGCTTCCTGTCTGAGATGAAAGGGCCACAGGAAAATCAGCAGACATCATCCTAAAGCTACACCGTGGTATTTTGAGCACTTTCCTTTTGCCACAGAGGTAAAAAGGACTTTAAAAGATCTTTGTTAGTGAGCAAATAAATATATATTAGATTATTTTATTAAGGAAAGGAAACATTGGAAGAAAGCCAGACATGCAATCATTTCAAAAAATCCTTCTAGTAATTTATTATCTTCTTTGTACGTCTACCATTGTAATCATAAAGTAGGTAGGTTCTATACATAACCTATAATATAATCACTAAAGTAGAGAGCAGCTGGAGGAACAGTGTGTCAACTAACTGTGTATGATCAGTCTCTAATATCATAGTCTTCACCCTAGTCGCAGGAACAAAACTATAAACATTTGGGCAAGTGACTAAGGAAGGTGTCGTGATGGGCCTATCAGCAGTCCAAAAGCTGTGATATTCAAGGTAGTTTGCATGTTTCTGTATTTAGGCATTTTTCTGTTACTACTGTGTAAGTTTGTGTTTTCATTTCATTCCTTACTATACTATAAAAAGATGAAAATGCCAAAAAATGCATTCAGAAAAGTAGGAGCAGAACAAATTACATTATAACCAATTTGTACTTTTGTAATAAAGAGATCTCAAATTCCCATATCATTAACCTAGAACAGGTGAGGTTCCAAACATTTTTCTACTGCTATGGAGCTGTCCAGGGGTGAAGATAGCACTAGTGACAGTCACAGAGAAGTGTTTTAGTCACTTTCCCACCTGCTGATGCGCGTAGCAACTCCATGATCCAATCACCTTTCAAACACATGAGTCTTCTGGGGGAGGTTTGGGATTTAAGCCACAGTCAGGACTAATCACCACAAAACTCATCATCTAGCAAAGAGCATATCCAGCAAAGTAAAATCACAACCAAAAGACCTGAGGTTGGTGATGCCTGCCGGGGTTTCGGCATGATACCTCTAACACAGACTTACTTCTTGAATCTGACCAGTTTATAAGTGATCTGGAATTTATTGTAAATAATATTTACCTCTCTTTTTAAAAATGTTCTTCCAGGTAGCCATAGTGAGTGCTCCCAGGCTAGAGTGCATGATTCCTCCCAGGAATGGGTAGAGGAAGATTATGGAGGAATTTTTTGGTGGGGCAACTTACTACAATACTGAAGTAACACATTCTATTCTTTATTTTTGCCCCCTCTTCTTCTTCTTTTTCTCATTTCTGTATCTTCTTGCTGCCTTTCCCCAACTACTAATGTACAGAATAAGCTATTCCCAGAAGACCTTCTTTTTGGCCACCTCCAACTTAACCTGTGGTCAAAGAGACAGAGCTGTACATAATGAGAACAGAGTCATGTGCATCCTTGGCTGAGCAGACTGTGTAGAGCATCCTGGGAGATTCCCATGGCACCAGGCTCATGGAAATGTTATCTGAAGCATAACTTTTTCCTTAACTTGGAAAAATACAACAACTACAAGTGAATTCCAAGGCTAAAAGTCTGAAAGTAACTTTATTTGCATTATGACTGCCTCTTTCTTTAGGGTGGAAAATATCAAACACTTATTTTGGGCTATACAATCTCATATTCTGAGATTTCTAAAAATATTGAAGTTATTCTATAGAAATTGCCTACATGGAGTTTAGATGCAGCTGCATCAAAGCCCTAAACTGTCCCCTTTAAAGCCCAGGCAGGTGACTTCTGCTTTATTTGACATTTCTTGTCTATCAGCCTGTTTTCTTAAGGAGTGCTCAGGCAGGGAAGCCTCCTGGATGACCAGAAGACACTTCACTTCCCCAGATTTCACTTCTTGCAATCTTCTCTAATTGTTCATCGTTAGAATTGGCTGTAAGAGTTGCCTTTTTAAAAAAATTCTTTAGAAAGAGCTGAGTAGGCCCAGCTTTGGGCTTATACCTACATTATAAATGTTTAAGGGCTTTCTTTGCAAATAAAATACTTTTCATACACACTTGTTTAACTAAATCATAAGACACAAAAATGAAATGGTTTGAATTGATTTAAAAAAGAAATCATTGTTTGCAAAGGGAAATGGTTTCAAATGGGTTCAGACCTACCCCCACCTGCTTTTTGATCTTTGGTCTAAGAAAACTTGTGAATTAAGGGGTTGGCTTTTAGTGCACTTATCTCAGAAATAGCAAATGAAATAATAGAGAAAATAAATGGCATTATTGTAAAATAATGCAATCTGTGTCCTATGTGGTCATTTGTGGTACTCTCACTTATTATGTGGAACTGTAATTTGGAGAACTTCATATCCTGCATTTTACAACTAACCTAGAGTTTTCTGCTATGTTTCTAAGTCACTATTATATTTTCATATTGTCATTAACATTGATTTTGCTACCATAGCAGTGTTCATTTTTATATATTTAATTAAATGTTTTCTATTTTGTGCTTGTACCCTGAAGCACTTAGAATAGGAAGGGGGCAATTTTAGAAATGGAAAAAAATCCTAACCCATGTAACAAATGGTGTTCTCTCTAATGCAAAAACATCATAAGAGCTAGAATTCCTGCCTCAAAATGTTTCCACACTACATAAAGTTATAAGCAAAATGAGACACTTCTAAAATGTCAAGAATAGGTTTCTTTCTCTCATTGGTTTAATTTTGGTTTGTTTTTTGTTTTCATAAGCCTTTTCTTCTTAAAGATGAGTAGATTTTTGCTGAAGAGAATGTATGAAGGTTTATTACATGGCTATTTATTGACAATTAGAGCCAGTGCTAATGTCTAAAAATAGGAAGCTGAGCATCTCTATAACACAGTTTATATAGCACAGCTTGTGAAATATTATTTAATGACTACTACATTTTATATAAAAATTCCATATTTTGAAGTGGTATACCCAGACTGCTTTCTATTTTATTAAGAAAAGTCATGTAAGATATAAATAAACATATATAAATATGCTTTGAGGAACTGAAGGGCTATTTATAACAGGTTGATAGTAGTTCTCTTTATATCAATCAGATATTTGAAACACCTTAAAATTAAATAACTTTGAGATCGTCTAATACATTTGTTCACTAATTTATCAGATATCTCATTGCATTTGCAGATTGATCTAAATATTTGTATTTTCCATCTTCTTTCGTGTGTGTGTGTGTGTGTGTGTGTGTGTGTGTGTGTGTGTGCGTGTGTGTATGCGTGCGTGTGTGTGTGTTTTAGTGGGGATTGACCTCAGGGAATTTGTGCTGGGGATTGACCTCAGGGAATTTGTGCTTAGCTAAAATACATTTCCAACCTCCCTTTTCTAGTTTTTATTTTGAGACAGGATTATGCTGAACCACTAAATTGCCCAGGCTAGGCTTGAAATTGTCTCCTGCCTCAGCATCCAGGGTGCTGGATTACAGGTGTGGTCCATCACACTGGCTTTTATAAGTTCTTTCTTAAACAAAACTTGTGTCTGTCCTGTGTGTCTTCTACTAACTGGTCCTGTCTCTACCCACGGGAGAAGCAGATAATAATCCAAGCTCACATATGACTGCAGGTGGCTCATATTTGTGAGTTCTGAATCCATAGACTCAACCAACCTCAAATAAAAAAATGGTTCAAAAAAATTGCATCTGTAATGTTGCTGGATGATGTAGCTATTTACCTGATATTTCCATCACACTAGGTTTGATAGGTATCTAGAGGTCATTTAAAGTGTGCAGGAGAATTGTATAGATTATATGAAAATACTAAGCCATTTTATGTAAGGACTTCAGCATTCACAGGTTTTTCTTCAACTACATTAAGACAACTTCCAGTTGTTTTTTTTTTCCTCCTTCACCATCACATGCCTGGTCTGCCCAGTATTTCTCTGCGGTTTCCTGACTCCCCCCAGGGCCCTGTCAGACTTTTCTGGAGGTCCTGGAGTGGTGGGCATGCCTCTAAATGGAGTTGCCAAGAGCAGACCCTGGGCTGCTCACACTTGCTGGCCTACCAGAATTCCCTGGGCCCAGTTGTTCCTTGGATCTCTGTGGAAATAGCACTGTGCTTCGTGTCAACCTGAACTCTACTAAAACTTCTTAAGAAACTTTCTACCATAACAACTATTAAGGACCATTGGCCTTGATCTGAATTGATTCTGTCATTCTTTGAACCCAAAGCAAGCTCTATATAGCTATCACAGTCTGTGGTTCAGCTTTGGTCTGTATATTAATCCTAACGGTGCTCCCTCTATTTGTTTCAGCCTATATTCAAGTCTATCAAACTCATTTTGAGTCTTGATTTTGTCTGGCAATATATTAACTCTTTTTCTTCTGTCCCATACTGACCAATAAGACCTCATTACCTTCCTTTATCTTAGAGAAAAAGGTAAATGGCAGGAACCAGAAGTTAGCCTGCAGTTCCTGATGTCACAGATCTCTTTTGTTACACAGGACCCGATTGTGTAGCATTTCACTGGGGACTCGTCCCTCACCTGCCACACCTGCAAAGGAAACAACACAGGTGCTGCTGGGGACAGAGAAGAGGGACCCACTTGGCGTGGATGCAGCCCCGATTTCCTACACTTGAGCTTTAGCACATTTCCCACCCTGAAGCACAGTTAATAAATGGTTTCTCTAATATGAGAAAGCCAAGATACAGTCATTTCATAAAACTAATGGAGAGATATTGAGATTTGGTGAGGGAAAGGATTGGGAGGCTCAAAAAGGGGGAGGGAAAGGGATTGTAATTTTGACATGATATATAGTGCACAAAATACTCAAGTTCAATGTAAACATTATGTAATGCATATACATTAATAAAACAGGGGGGAAGACTGGAGGGGAAAAGTAGACAATAATAAACAGAGGTTATTTTCCTGAAAAAAAGAAGAGATGGTAGAAACATAAAGCCATGGTATCAAAAAGTGACTCCTTGCATCTGTTAAACCACAAGTATTAAAAAGCTGGATCTCTGCCTGGGCATCCGTGTAAATGCCACCCACGTCTGGCCCGCTTACTTGAAATGTGGCTTCCAGAAAAATCTCAGAGGAGGACCCAAGTTCCTGGGAGAATTGATCTGCAATGAATTTTACACTCATCAAGCAATATGATTACATAATGTCCTCATAAGCTCAGCCCCATACTGACGGCTTGAGGGAGTTTAACTTGCTGTGGTCGCAGTCAAGCCTTCCTCTGTCCAACATTTCTGATATGAGGATAACTTGGTGAACTGTCAAGCGGTGGTTTACTATTTTTACTTATTATGCCCTTCAAAACAACCCATATATGTATTTGATATCTCTAGGGGCTCTCTCTTTTCTTTCTTACAAATATTATTTCCATGTGGTATGTTTGTGATACAAACATGCACATGTATGTTGCCTGTCTCCTGCTCGACAAGCCTTCCACTTATCGCAGGTTGAGTCTCTGCTTTTCCCACACTCCTCAGGCTCCACTTTACACCTCCTCCAACTGCTCTGCTCTCCTCCACATGCTTTTTATTCTTTTCTAGGAAAATCACTGCAGTCTAACCTACTGGCTAGGAGCCAGCCTGCTATTCAGCTGTGAGTTCTACTGCCTACTGCCAAGGGATCTAGTTTGACTGTAAATTTTTCAAAGCTGCAATTTAATCGTGTAAAATGGAGATGATAATCTCAGAGAACTGTTGCAAGAGTATATAAAAGGTTAGGGAAGTATAACATGTTAAATATATTGCCCTGCACAGAGACAACACCCAAATAGAAGATAGTAAGTTAGGAAACAAGATAAATAAACGAAATTTTACACTTCGCCATTTCTCGGTGTCTTCACCATCTGGTCTCAGAGGAAGAAGAGTCTGTCCTTTTTCTGAGGTTATCACAGTTCCATTTGTTTCAGTTACTGGCTTAAAATAATAAGAGAAATTAACTGGAAGTTGAGAAGAGAGAAGACTTTGGCAACTTAACTATCCCTTGAGGAATTGGAATCTGGGTTCTCCTTTTGCCCTTGTGAGTATCACCTTCAACTAACAGGCAAAGCCCCTGGAGATCACAGGGGCCTATAGCACTTCAGGGGTCTCGTATTTCCTTTCTTAGGGTTGAATAGAGAACAAATGTCATTTCCAGAACTCTCAGAAGAGCAAAGAAAATGCATTTTCAATAGACTGAAGAAAGTCACTCTCAGCCCTCACTGGTTTAAACTGAGTGAGATGCCTTCCTGGTAACCACGGTCAAGTGATAAGTTCCTGGTATTTTAAGCTTGAACACCCTACTCCATTTCTAGAAGCAGAGTAGAGTGAAATTTCCCCAATGGCATATGAATGTGGGGTACTCATACAGCACTGTCTGATTAAATAATTTGGAAGGAAATTTGAAATCCAATTCATAATGAACTTCTATTCTGGATCTATGTTCTAAGTTATTTACCTAAAATACAGTGGGAAAGGTGGTTCTTGAAGTATTCAGCTGGTGGGTTTGGATTTGAAATACACTGTGGTTGCTTGAAGCTAAAGATAGTTACCAGAGAAGGGGTACTGTGCCTTGGTTGAATCATTGCAATGTGCCCTCCACTGTGTGTGACCTGGGGCTTTTCTTTGGCTGTTTTCAGGATACTTTTTTGTCTCTCCACTTGAATTTGACATTTTGACTATAATATGTCTTGTGAAATTCTGTTTTGGTTGAGGCTAGAAGGGTCCTTTAAGCTTCTAAAATCTAGATGGACAGACCTCTTTGAAGATTCCAAAGTTTTCAGCTGTTGTTATATAAAATAGTCTTCATTTTTTTCTTCCTTCCTTTCTTTCTTTCTTTCTTTCTTTCTTTCTTTCTTTCTTTCTTCCTCTTTCTCTCTTTCTCTTCGCCTTACTTGATTAACTCAGAAAACTTTTCCTCAAGTTCAGAGTTCTGCGTGTTCTAGCCTTTTGTGGAAGCTTTCTCTTATAGTTTTCATATCATTGATTGAAGGTTTTAGCTCCAACATTTCTGGCTCATTCATTTTTCGTGATTTTTGTCTCCTTGATGAATTTCTCATTCATATGTTGAGTCCACACTATTATTTCTTTGTGTTGTTCAGATATTTTCTCCTCCATCCTACTGAGTTCCTTGAGGATTGTTGTTTTAAATTCATTTTCAGACATTTCATAGGTTTCTTTTAAATTGAGATCTATTTCTGGAGAATTAGTGTAGTATCTGCACATGGGATGTAATGTTCATTTTTTCCAATTTTATGAAATAAATTTGTAGTGTGATTTTTTTATTCATACGAGATATAGGATGTCAGTCGGACAGTGTGACTATGAAGGCATTATGTCAAGTTGATGGGATTAGGAACTGCACAGGTCAGATCTTTGGTGTGTGTGATTGACTGGTGGACCATCAAATGGGGGAAGAACAGCTACCCTTGTTGTGGGTAGCCCAACCAATAGAATGTAAGTTTGAACTAAATAAAAAGGAAGAAGGAAGATTGTACATCCTCTTTTCCTGGGCGAGCTCCAGCCTTCACTATCATCACTAGACTGACACGCCTATCTTCATATCACCTCTCTCTGTTGTGGATTCAATGTAGCCTTCAAGTCTTTGTCATCCCCTTTGGGTGTCAATCCACAGCACAGATGCACATTGACCACCCTGTAGTCTTGGACTTCTGTCTCATGTCTGAGCAGCCATTGGAACCCTGCTCCCCAGCTCCACACATGGGACTTGTATGCAGCCCTAATACATTTCTCTCTCTCTCTCTCTCTCTCTCTCTCTCTCTCTCTCTCTCTCTCTCTCTCTGTGTGTGTGTGTGTGTGTGTGTGTGTACATATATGCACACACATATATGTAATTTTTATTAATTGTATTTCTCCCAGAATCCTAACCATACAGGTAATTTGGATTTGGTATAGGAGAGCTAACAAGCATAGTCTTTGTGTGATTTCTTTACTTTGATTGATGTCAGTAAATGAGGGACCTTTTTACTTGCTTATTTATAAAATGCTTGTGGGATAACTGCTTTCTCCTAGCCTAAAACTTAGTATAAAATGCATGTGTTAGAATAGTACTTTAATGATACAAAGGTAAACAAACCTTGGTAGATGGCAGTGTGGATATATTTACGTATATAATATTATCTTTTTGATCTTTGGACTATTTCAGATTTCCCAATATTTTGAAATTAGATAAAGACAACCAACTTATAAATATTTATTCTCTTTTTTTTTAGATGATGGAAAAAGTATTCTCTGGGCATTTACCAAAATTCAATAAATAATCATATTCCATGCAACATAAAAATGTTGATGATAATGTTTCATAGGCTATCTTTAACCTCAATGAATGTCTGAACAAAAAGTAAGTTTTTCCTCACAAATACATGCTATTATCTGTTTTTAGAATAAGACTAATTTCTAAGGACATGCTTATTAGTCTTTCTAAATTAAAATTACTAAGATATTGAATTTAAATTTTGTACCAAATTACAAAAAGAAATTTCCATTTGGAGAGTTTTCAAAACTAAATTAACCAATTGAAATTTCAAAATGAAGAATTATATGTACTGTGTTGATGACTTGGCAGAACAGCAAACATTCTGGTTGAGTTTCTCGATTATTCTGTACATGGACAGTCTCTTCAAAGTGTAGGCCCGGCTTCCTACTGATTAGGCTAAGATTTCAAAATTGGCCAACTTTACCAAGGAAATATAAAGAAAGGTTTCCATGGTTTCAGAGAATCAATAGTGCCCTCTAAAGGAAATCCATGTGAGGTACAATCAATATTCAGGTTTAATTCGGCATTTATTCTGCCAAAATGCTACTTATTTGTGATTGACAATATGAATTCCGAATTACCAGGAGAACGCAGGCGAGCCCTACTCATAAGGACTACATGGAGCTCTTGACACCAGTTCTGGCCGGGCTACTCCTGCTCCCTGGGAACCATCACCATTGTTGAGGCAAGTTCTTGGAAAGGGAAAAAGTGATGATTTCCAAGTCAAGGATGAGACAGCTACTCTCTGAGAGATGGGAAACAAGAAGCAAGTCCAGGTGGGTGTTTTAGGACAACATACTACATTGAAGGAAAAAAAAAATGTATGGAATTGTGTGTTAAGGAAGCCCTGTCAACCTTTGCCCAGGGCAAATCTAAACAAACGCTAAAACTCTCGGGAAAATAGCCAAATCAGCTGAATTAGAACAGGTCAGGCAATGCAGCGTGGACAAAACATGAAACTTAAAGAAAAATGTGTTAGGAAACATTTATAGATTTATGTACATTTATGGACTATTTTCCTTCTATTTTGCATAACATGCAGAGAACTATCCACACATTTCTTGGTATATTGCAGAAAATCTAGGGGAAAAAACCTTGGGTTGCTATTATTGATTAGGAGCAGATTATGTCTTAGAGAATAATACTGTGCTGGATACACAAAACACCCCTGAGTACAGACGGTTGTTAATTCCAAATGGAAATGGCCACAGCAGATATGGTGGAAGAGATTGAGAAGCACCTCCTTTATTCTGTTTCACAGACTACATATAGAGAGCAATGTGCACATTCTTAAGACTTTTCCTTCACAGTTCAAGTCTTTTTTTTTTTTTCTTGGACAATAAACATCCCGGGTTAGGCTGGTGCTCGCACCCATACCTGCAGACTGTTCACCAACTTCCCCCACACACTGCAATGTGCTCCTGCTCCTGAGTCTCACAATCACCTTGCGAGGTTGTCAAAACACCTGAGAGCAGAGCAAGAAAAACATCTCAAGGAGCATGAGCAAAATTTGGGGGAAATTTAATTTTCCAATGTTCATTTTTCTGTTCATTGGTTAGAACATTAAATTCCCTAAAGATATATTAAATTAAATATTACTGGAATTTTTAAAAATCTGCTTCCCAGCTTTTGGAATAACCCATGTTACGTGATACATTTCAGCAGAGACAGCTGTGGCAAGTAGAGCAAAGGACAGCCCTCCAGCATCTTAATTAGATATGACATGTTGTCTGCAGAAGTGTGAGAAGTAAGGCACAGAGAGTGGTTCTGAACAGCTTCCTCAAAATAAGACCAAAGCTAGAAAGTGTGTCATCAGAGCAGCAGGTGTGCGTGTGTGCGCTGCAGGAAGGGGTGAATTCTGTTGTACCACTCCCCTCACTCACAGGGCAACTAGGATGCACAGTAAACTTCCGGGCTAGACTTAGAAGGGTTTTGAATGTTTGCTTTAGCTCTACTTCCAAATAGCTCCCCGAAAATATATCACAGGCAGTATATGCTTCTTTGCATCTCCAGGGCAGGAAGTAATACAAACTGTTGCCTCTTACGATGTATTCTTTTCACAGCATGTGCCAAGGATTTACTTCTAAGGAGGACGTCACTAACGCAGCCATATCTCCAGTGGCTGCTGGGAAGGATCTGTAGAGCTTCTTGGATCTGAGTTCCCCCAGGATGTGACAGGGCACGTACAGCCACCTCAAAGCATTTTCAAAGGGTCTGTTCTTGAACCAAGGTCCTACTCAGGGAAGATGGCATTGGATTGTGTTGGCTACTCATGGGGACCTCTGGATAAATGAGGAAGACTATGTGTAGCCTGGCCAACACAGGCCCCGTGCTACCGCGGTTAGAGAAACTGCCCATCTCCACAAGTTGGTCATCAGCCATGGCGCGTAGGCTGAGGAGAGGGCTGCTGTGTTGCTGTTGATGTCCAGAAAAGTATTGCACATTTTAAAACAGTCATAACACAACTACACTCATCTGCTCACCATTATTATAGTAAGAGTTAGCCGGTACTGGACACATATGCCACTGCCAGCAACTCCAAAAGATACGGAGGGCAAATATTATTCTCCCCACTTGGCTGGTAGGGAAACCAAGAGAAAAGTTAAATGACTGTGCCCGAGGGCGCTCTGTTAGCTGGTGACGTGGTTTTCCACCCTTGAAGCCAAATCTCTTTGCTTCACACTACTTGCCTGCCCTTCTCATCCTTTACCCCGTGTCAAGGCGGCAATCTAGTGAAATGGCCACCGCTAGGAGGAGACTGGAAGTACTTCCCCCTGTGCTCCCATCTTGGGTTTTTCTGGAGACATATCTTAAAATGGTCATGGTCTCTGTAAAAGTTTTAAGCTAAAGGGGAAAGAATTTCTGCTGGCTTTTAGGAATGATGGTAAGCAGTAAGAAAATGTGTATTTTCTAAAGTGCTTCCTATAGTATATTCAGAAATATACCCAGAAAATCTTTTGGCTGTTTTAAAAAAAAAATCAAGATATTGAGATTCTGGTGCCTGTTAGAATAGAGGTGGGTGGGGCGTAGGGAGGATGCAGGTCTTCAGTCCTATATCTATCAACCCAAGAATAGTAATGTATAACTGTGAGAACATTCTGCTAGATCTTAGTTATCCAGTTGTGGGGTCACTCGGGAGGCTTCTTGTGAAAAATGGCGCAGTTATTCTCACAATTTTTATTTTTGCTAGATTTGAGTAGCATTTTGGTGGCCAGAATAGCATTACCCCTGGGGAAGATTTGAAGTTCTGTGAGTGCGGACAAGGAAAGAGTACAGAGGAGTCAAGGAGATTGTGCCTGAGTGCACCCTGGTCTTGAACATTCGTGGCGAAGAGGAGCGGTGATCAAATAACACAGTGAGTGTTTTTTTTTAATTTGTTACAGTGTAAGATACATGTCCCTTAAAACACTCCTCCTCACTTCAAAGACACTTGCCCCTTCATTCTGGCGTCTTTGGGAAGCCCTTCTCAACACCTCTTTTGGTGTCATTTGTTGTACGATCATGGCTGCCTCCATATCCTGAACTGAATTATGTTAACCTTTCATTGTCATTTTGACTTGGGGGGAAAAGCTATCATCTGGCTGGCTGCCTAATGTTGGGTTGGTGCATAGAATTCACCTAAGGCAGTTGGATGCCTGGGCCTGCACACGGTACCAGTAAAGATTGTGAGGCCAGATACAAAACAAAACCAAAAGTCCCTAGGTATCTAACAGCTATCCCTCCTCGAGGGGCTTTTTGCTCTTAGGCAATTGCGAAAAAGAGCCCTGTGTCATAACCTCTACAGCTTTGCTTATTTTTGTAAGGGTTGACATACCAGTGACTTTTGGACACTCACATTTCTTCTCCTGTCTTGAAATATATTTCTTCTTCTTGAAGGCATTGCAGTTAACCATCTGTGACTTGCACCTCAGTGCCAAGGTATCTAGCTTGCCCCATGGTAGAAGGATTGTCACACATAATAAAAGAGTATTTCATAAAAAGCTTCTTGCCAAATTTTAGCAACATCAGAGATTTAGAACAAGTGGCCATTAGGCTAGCTGTACCTAGAGTTCATTGCCAAGTTTATGCCATCTTTTCTGCAGTCAGCACTTAAAAACAGTAGAATTTTGACAAATAATAATTATAAAGCTTACAGGCAGATACAAGGGTGTAGCCAGCACTCTAAGACTAGAATTTTGACAAACCAAAGTAACAAAGCTTACAGGCAGTTATTAAATAAGCCAATAAGAGCAAACTGATATAGCCTGTACAGTAGATTTGAACTAAGCAATGCAGTGATCAAGTTAAAGAAATCTAATTTTTCTGCAGAACAAAGTTAATTCTGTCAAAAAAAGGGTAGTAAGCATACCTTGGAGCCTCCCCATGCCCCATGTTTTTGAGACAGGGTCTTGTTCTGTAGTCCCAGCTGGTCCTAAACTAACTGTAGAGCCCAGGGTAGCCTTAAAGAGTCTCCTTGTCTTGTAAACCAGTGTGAATTGCCATTTGGGAGAAAGCACATAATTTACTAATGCCAAAATCATGAATTACAGCTTAGTAACATCTTAAGTAAACACAACAAAGCTACAAAAGTTTTGAATACAGTGTAAAAGAATTTATATTTATCTTATCCTCAGAGAGTACACATTTTTGTAACAGAGCAAGACTGTCCCTTATTGACTAAGAAAGGAGTGGTTCTTGCCAGTTACAGGACCATAAGTAATACAAACAGTAGCGCTTAGCAAGACAATTTATTTTTACAGCATATGAAGACTTTACCTCCTTCTCTGGCAAAAGGCTGCCTCTCAAGGATCTTTCTGCTAATACTAGAAGAATCCCTTATATTATAATATTATTCTATCCCTGCGTAATATTTTTAATTCCAAACAGTGTAACTTTCAAACAGAAGAATTCCCAGCTAGTGTAATACAGGCATATGTGCCACATTTTCTGTGTTCAAATGACTCTGCTTCTCAAGAGTTAACATCATAATATACTCGATTTTTTAAAAATTACATTTCTTTTACACTTGTTAGTCTTACTTATAGCATTTGGAAAGTTGAAAATACTTTTTTCAAAGCCAAACATCTAAAATGTGACTCTGATTGGCAAACCTAGGCAAAATGCAAGTCAGTGGTTCTGAAGATATTTTTGTGAAGACATGGTTATCTTTTAAACATTTACTTAAGTCATATGGCTAAAAATATTTGGGTTTATGCCTTTATGATTAATGAAGCTCTTTTTTAAAAAAAATCTGATATCATGTAAATGAAATAAGTACACATGTAGACACAACATACACACACATGCCTGCAACATACATAAAGCAAGAATATACACAAAACAAAGACTTAGATTTAGCATTAACCAGCTTTTAGTTAGCATGTTTTTTTTCTTTTTAATCTTAAACAATACCTAATCCTAAATTTGCATGTCTGAGGTGCAACTTCTGATTGTAGCAAGATGAGAAGTTTACATCTTAAAACAGATTACTTGCTTTTTCATTCAGCTTGAAGGTCTTCCTGACTGAATTTATCATAGGTTTTAGTCCACTTAAAAAACTTTTTACCTTTTCTTTCTTTTTTTTTTTTTTTGACACGATCTCTCTCTCTGTACCCCAGGCTGCTTTTGAACTCACTATGGAGCCCAGGCTAGCCTTGGACTCATGGCAATCCTCCTGCCTCAGCCTTCCAAGTGCTGGGATTACAGGCATGTGCCACCACGCCCAGTTTATGTGGTGCTGGGGAAACAAACTCAGGTACTTAACACTTGACTTAGTGCTTGCTAGGCCAATGCTTTAACCACTGAGCCATTCCTCCAACCTCATTTAAAAAACTTTTCCCCAAAGTTTTAAGATATTTCTCATTTTATTAAATGTTAGATGCAGCTGCTCAGAAGTTTATACATTTTATTGTAGCTCTATTGCTCAAGACTTCTAGAATGGAAAAAAATCAACCACTTCAAGAATAATTCTCTGTCCTGAAAGAACACAAAGGCAAGTCATCAGAGGTCACATTTCTTCATTTTCCAGGTAAACAGGCAAGTAAATCAGCTATTTTCCTATCCTATTCACAGTTACGCTAGAGAATCAGTAGACCCAGGGCTCTCAGGGGCTGGGAATGAACGCGAACCTGTGGCTGATTATGTCAAAACTGGAAAAAGATTATTCAAGACTAGCTCTGAGGAAATGGAGGGGCCCTATGCCTCAAATCACCATCTCACTGTGTACAGGTGAGTAAGAGCCTTTGATAACAAAAAAACCGTGGATGCAGGGATCCAATAAGATACTAGACATGCCCAAGCTTCTTTGATTCTTCTGAAGGCCCTATCTTCTCCGTGCCCCACTTTAGGGAATAAAACTGGACTTGGGATTCTTTGTGCCAGCATCCACACATGGTCCATTCCTAGGGGCTGAGGGAGAGGTGGGGCTTGTGGTTTATGCCTTCCTTTACTCTTGAGAAAATACGAAGAAGCCACTTTTTCTATAAAGGAAAAAAAAATGTCTTTTAAAGTTTCATTTTGCCATGCTGGTAAAACTATAGCAAAGACTCATCATCAAGCATAGGGGATGGGTAAATTTCTGTGCATACTCAATTCCAGGTCACAAGGTGCAGACTCAAAACATTGCCTGACAAAAATGCTTCTGGTTGGAGACTTCAGTATTTTAATAAGCAAGGTTTAGTTTATGTCACCTAAAAGGTGTGAAGCAAACTGACTCAGAGATTTTGGCTTCCTCTTTATAAGTTTCCTTGGAGGACTTTATTTTAAACAAACAAAATCTTTCCATCTTTGTGGAAAGTTTTTGGAAAGGGAAAGGGAATGAGTCCTGAGTACAGGATGCTATCCTGGATCCCGGGAAATGAGAAGGAAACAGGACCTGGAAAGTTGCATTTGGCCAACATTAAATTAGTTAATCTTGGCAGCCCAAGAGTTCACCTGTCAGGAAACCATACTTTTTCTGAGCATCAAATATTAGAAAGCTAAAACTGATACTTCCCAGGTGCATTCAGACCGAGGGACCTGGAGGCAATCTCCCTTCTGCTTGGGTATTTTCTACTGGCAAGTGATATTTTGGAGACCCCAGATATAATTTTCAGCTGCTGTGGAGGCAGCATGAGCCTGAGTCTGGACTCCAGTGCCCTACAATTGTGGTAACAGAGGCTTTCTAAGTCTGGCTATCTAATCCCTGGATTACAGCTGTGGTGGTTCTTCTTGAAGTGAGGTGGCCTCCTGATTGTAGTAGAGGAGTGGCTCCCTAGTCTGTCAATCAGCCAATGTTGTGAGACTCGTTTCTGGAAGCCCAATCTAGAGTCCACTCCCCAGTTTTTCTAATTGGTAAATTTTATCAGCCGCTTAGGTCCGTTTGTTCAAACGTTTGCTAGCCGCTGACCAACTGAAAGGAGGCCAATATTTTGGTAAAAGGACAAGGGAATTTTATTCCAGGCTAGCTCTGCGGGGATGAAGGGGCATCATTTGACTCAAATCCTCATCTTATGTGCAAGTATGAAGGATGTTTTATAGCTAGGAAGAAAGGGGAAGGATAACACAGACATTACACATTACCAAGCTTGCTTTAGCACATCCAGACATATTGAGCTCTGTTTCTCACCCTCCTTTGGAAAGAAAACTAGGCCCTGACCTCCTGGGACCAACAATTGCATGTTCTGTCAGTGAGCTGAAGAGAAGTGGGGATGCTGGTTATCCACTCAGTAGAAAGAAGTTTGGAAAAGTAGCATATTTCTAAGTTCAATTTTGCCATCTCGGTTACCTAAGCAACTTGGATCCTAAATAAAACTCTTTTTTTTTTTTGTTTAAAATCTCTAGAATGGATTTTTTTTTGCACACAATAAACTCCGTCTGATATGCAAAGGACCAGGAAAAATAAGAGACCTAGAGTTATAATCTTGTTGATACAAACTTACAATAAGGAAACACATTTAAGTTTGTTTACCATGGTGTTTCCTGAATTTGTTTCAGAATGACAGTTATTATTTGGGAAATGCTAAGTTTACTTAATTTTAAGAGGCATAATGTAGTGTCAATGGAACTTATTAAGAAAACAGGAGACATCAAAAACAGAAGGTCAAAGTTTAAAAAGAGAAGACACAGAGGAAAGTCAGTAACCAGCAAAACCAATATACAGTGAATGCCTAGTAACTGCAAGTAATTAAATGTAGTATGAATTTTAAGAAAAGAGTCTTGAAAGAAAGGGATAATACAACAACAGTAATATGAATTTTTAAATCCTATGATATTTCAACAAAAACTATGAAAGGGGAAAGGGGAGGGAAGAAAGTTTGTGTCAATCTTTATATCTTATACTGCAGAGATCAACTTTTGGATTCATCCTTGATCCCGAAGGAAAATTTAGAAACTAAATATTTATTTATTTAATGTTAAGATAGTATAAAAGTATTAGGATTACTAACTTTCAAATGAATAGAGAGAAAAAAGGAAAACCTGCTAGAGAAAAAAAAAATCCACTATTAAAACCCAGGAATGACAACCATAAATATAAGAAGCCACTTACAGTGGCTTTTAAACAAATTTAAAACATTTTATAAGAAGATATAAAAAATAAAATCATACAGAAAGCATAAATCAAGAAGGGATGGATGAAAAATATGAGAAATGTAAACCAAGGAAAAGTAGGGAGTACTGATGTTAACACCAGAATATAATTTAAGATACAAGAAATTGTTTAAATCAAAAGGGGGATTTTTATATTGCTAAAATGACAATATAATGACAAAGGGGAGGAATTCCGAACTCCTTCCCCTCTCAGGTGTTACAGCTCAGCCTACAGAGTGCGTGTCCTTGGGGCTCACGTGTTCCTAACGCAGGGGGCTGATTTGTTGATCAGGGACGTCAGGAGAGCATTGCTGTGTGCCCTTAGGCTCTTTCCCTGGCATGCTCTTTTAGAGCCACATGCCTGAAAATAACATGAATTCTGGAAGCCTCCTGAGTGTCACAAATGGCTGGATTAATGACTGGCTTTGGAGAAACTCAGTCCTTCCCACCAAGGCCCTTGAGGGAGCAGTCCAACTGCACTTGCTGTGCAGGCGTGGCTTCAAGGTTTTTTCCCCGTGTGCCCTTTTCCAACACTGTAACCTCTGTTCCTACTGTTTAGAAACTCGGACTAGCACTTTTTCCCATTTGAGCTATTTTCAGTTAAAATGAGCTGCAGAAAGTCTTCTTTGGCTAACAATTTAAGCTAAGTCTTTCAATTCGGCTTAGCATAAAAGAAGCTCATACTTCATCCCAATATGATTTACAAGTATCTTTCTCAACTAGTTTATAAACTGGAAAGGACAAAGCTGCAGATAATTAACAACCCTCAGACCTCCAAAATAGAGGCCATTAACTTTAATGAAAATACATCACAGCAATATATAAGAAGAAATGAACAAAAATCACATTCTAATACTCAATCTTAACCAAGCAAAGGGACAAAGAACAACAGAACATCTAAGTATGTTCGTGTGTGTGTGTGTGTGTGTGTGTGTGTGTGTGTTGCTAGAGATGGACCCCAAGACCTGAGCTGCATCCCAACCCCGTTTTTTATTTTTGATTTTGAGACAGGGTCTCACAAAATTGTTAAACTGCCCAGTATGGGCTTGAACTCATAATAATCTTCCTCAGCCTTGCAGAGTTCTTGGATTTGTTGCTACCTTGCATTGATAGAAAAATATATAATAATTCCTAAATAAAATCTCAATAAATTCCTAATATTCACAATTCTATCTTCCATATTCTGCCTCTAAAAATAAAATCAGAAATTAACAATACAAAGCAACAGCAAAGTAAAATTTAAAGTGAATCAGAAGTATCTAACAATCCTAGCCTCTTGGTCAAAGAGGTGACTAAACTGCAATATAATTAAATTGTATCAATTACCTGTGTACTATCTCACATCCTCTTGATCTCACCTCTGATCCCAGCTATCTCTGTGGTAAATATTTTCCATAAATTACAACCTGGATTTTGTGGCTAGCATCTTACCTCACCCTTAGCACTCATGGATTCTCAGCCAGGAAATGTGGGAGGTTAATGCCTTTAACAAGTGGGAATGAGAGTCAATGGAGAACTATCTCCTTTTGTCTTAAGACAATTCCAAGACTTATTCTATACAGTCCTCTGAAAGTTCAGTGAGATCAAGGACCATTTTCTCACCACGACACTCAGCTCACTAGTGCGTGTGTGTCATCATTCTCTTTCCCTGCTTCATTCTCTGTGGACCCCCATCCCCACTTTCTGACAATAACTTCCCAAATCAACTAACTGCTTGCACATAAGCTCTTAGGTTCATTTTGCCTTTCCAAGATTGTGGCGGTTTTGCCACCACACAAGGGCCGGGGGAGAGGAAAGGTGAGCGCGCGGCTGGGCCCCCTCCTCCCAAGAGTACCAGACCCAGCCGGGCGTCTGTCCAAGCAGGAGCTCACTTTATTCAGGAAGTTTAGAAGCTTATATAGAGTAGAGGGAGAACGTGGCAAGGAGCGGAGAGCAGGCGATTGGACGTGGTGTCTATGTAAGCAGGCGTTAAAGCCAATCAGCGGGATGTCCTTGCAGGCAGGCAGCGGGCGCTTGCTGCAATAGTATTGGGATCATGCGCAGTCCACGTTGGCAAAAACGGCTTGGCCCAGTCATCCTCCTTGATAAATATCAAGGTGGCTTCCCCCAGGATTTCCAGTGGGCACCATTTTAGATATCATCCCACACAAGATACACACAGAGGGTCAAGTATAGTTGTGGGAAGGAGACCCTCAACATGATATCCTGAGCCCAACTCACTATTGAGATAACCACAAGAACTCCACAGCTATGAGGTGGACTCCAGATAAACTGAGAGGTGAGGTGAATGGGGACTTACAAGGATTGCCAGTGAGCACTGAGTCCATTTAACCACAGAACTAAGACTAAAGCAACTGCAGAATAGGGAATCAGAACAGAGTGTGTTTTATGCCCTGATATTATGGAAATTATTAAACATAAAAATTGGGAAGAGAAGGGAGAAAAATTATTTGCCTCACTGTAATAAAGTTGAAAGTTATCAAGTTAAAGCTGACAAATCAAGCAGTAAGAATATAATAACATTCACAAATATAAAGGATAAGAAAGATATTGTCAAGTAAAACCTGCTCTTGAAGAAAAGGGGTCAAGGGAAAGAAACATGCTAATTTTGTAACGCTGCCTGATAGGGAACTAAGAGATAATACGAAAGTAATAGAGGGCAAAGAGTGTTAGGTACTAGGGAAAAAAAAAACGCAGAGACTTTTCATGATATCAAAAAAGGACACATGGAGAAGAAAAACAAACCACGCAATAAGAGACAATTTTTAAACTAAAGCAGAATACATAAAATAATATTGAACAAAGATAAAACATATCTGAATGTCAATAAATGTCAAGTTACTTAGTTTGTACATTGAAAGAAAGGTTTCCAAGCTGAAGCACAAGTCAGTGTTCAATGACAAGATCTTTCCGCTCTTTGCTGGGTGTATCTGTATGGGCACCCACCCCAACAACTGAACATGTTTGAAATGCAGCTGCACCACCTCCTACCTCCCAGAGCTTCCGTTCTAGTGTCATTGTCATTGCCAGAGTTACTGTCTCTCACATGCAGTTGATTACCAAGGGTGTTCAATTCTATCCTACAAATAAATCTACTATTCATTTATATAGTATAGTCTAACTGATCCTTTCAGTATTTCTTATGCAACACCTAAGTAGTTGAATACATCCTCCACATTAGGATGGAAGCCACTGCTCCAGAGATGAAAATTTGTGTCATATTGCCACTGAAAAAAATTATTTTATGTTTTCTAGTAATTGCATTACCTAGGAGATCCATTAGCTCTTGTGAAAGCAATGAATAAATGGACAAATTGCACCCTAGGCAGTGAGCACATTCAGACACCGTTATTTTTATATTTATTAGTCACAAAATAATTATTGGAAGAAATGCCCCACAGATAAACCCCTTTGCCAGTCCTCACCCTCCATAACTGTCCACACCAAATCAAGCTATTATAGATGAGGCCCTATTGGGCTTGTAAGCTTCTTGATTTTATGTCATTAAATCAACCAGCGACAATGGTTGAAATTTATGTAAAATTTGGAATAAAATACACCAATAGAAGATCATAATAACCATAATAAGATTTCTGCAGAGCTACGGACACGAGGAAGATGAATTTCCCAATGGTGATTTAAAATTCAGAATTCTTTCAGCTTAAAACCCGTATACATTGAGCAACCCAAAAAATACCTTCCCTAAAGATCACTAATTCTCATCCTCTAAATTGTTATTCGAAACACATTCTTTGTGAGCACACCTAAACACATTACTGCAATACTAATTGCATTCAGAGATATATAGCACTCATCATGCCATAAATTTAAATGCAATCCTGGCCTGTATGTCTATGAATGAGTAAAAATGGTACTTGGGAAATCTGGCCTCTGCAGTTAATCAGGAGAATTGTATCTTTATGAGTATCCTAGCAACCTCTTTGCAGCAAAGAAAAAATCCAACGGACATTGTACACCAATTTAATTATGCTGCCGGACTCTATCAAACTTTGCAGTTAATCAAAAAGATACTTCAAAACAGAAACAGAAAATTAAGCTAGAGCTGAAAATGAAAATTACCGAAGATGGGGAAAAATTTCTTGAGGACTCTTCAGAGCGTGTTTATAAATATGCAAACTAGTAAGGAAACTGATAAAGTTATGATTCCTGTGGAGGTGTCAGAAGCAAGATATTAATTACTCTAAGAGACTGCCAGTCCCCAGGCCAAAGTTATACGATGGTAATCGCAGTTTTTCAGATATATGTAAAATCTGCAACTTGTCTACATTTTCTTTGCCTGCCAATATATATTTTCTAGTGGTGTGATATTTCATAGAACCCTGAAGAAATAAACCTAAGATTTCAGAAAAAAAATGTTTTTTTTTTCAGGATGAGCATTGTTTTGTTGGATTTTGATTTTGTAATGGACATAAAAATCTAGGAAGTCAAAGAAACACATAGGGAGATTTCGTTTTGGAAACAAAATCCGAAATCAGAAAAACATGCTGGACTTTATATGTAAATAAATGTTTCCACTGGGTGTACATGAAAATTCTTGTTTATATACATCTGTCTTCACAGATGCTAAGGAGTGGACACATGAGAAGTTTGAATACTTAGTTCTAGTTTACTTTTATTAAAAAAATATTCCTTATATATAGGCTAGTATCTTTTAGATAATTTTATTATCACTTAAATCTCAAACACAGAAACTTCTTGCTCCGACCATTAATACACACACATACTTTTTTCTCAAACTTTGCAAACATCTGAAATTTTAAGCTGACACTAAAATAAAAATACATGTCAACTTTTACATTCAGTATCTTTTTGAGGAAATCATGTAAAAATATTTTAAGGGCTTTTTTAAATTTAAAGATTATAGGTTATAATGAAGAAAGAGCCATATGAACTGCCAAATCGATTATACTTGGTGTTGCTTTATTTAATAGAATTTCTGATTAGTTCAATTTCTATGACACATAAACCAGAGGATTGACATTTACAGACCACAACCTGGTTGCAGCCATGCAAAAGGCAGTAGTTTCTTTCAAGAAAATGCATTTTGAGGAGGCAAAAGTGAGACTATATACTTTACCTGCACTCTATGAGTCTAGTCCAAGGTGCTAGATTTGAATATCTAAAACCCTAGGTGGCCATTTCTGTATGTAAAAGACCATCCTCTTATCCCATTACTGTAACTGTTGAAAACAGTTTCAAAACTTTTGCCCACATAGGGTCCTCCTCGGGGCTCGTGCTCATGAAGTTTGCTGGCCTGTACCTGCAAAGTTTCTGACGTAGCAAGTCTAGAATGGAACCCGATACTGCGCATTTTTACAAAGTTCTCAGGGAACACTGCTTGGCTCTGGAGAACATATATGGAACAAATCAAATTTGTGTTTTTAAATCATGCTGAGGCTGTTTATGAGAAAAAAAGTAGCATTATTCAGAAAAACACCATTATTTCGGGGCTGGAGTGAGGAGTACATAAAGCTCATGAGGTTCATTGGTCCATATTTAGGACCCTGGTTACAAGTAATCACACAGATCTTCCTGATCTGTGTTCTTTGGCTCCACTGATTCTATTTCTCTATTGAAAATTATTTTATTCAGGATCAGCTTGGGCTAAACAGCAAGACTCTGTCTCAGAACAAAATTATTTTAGATAAAAACCATGAAGGTATGTTCCAAGTATTTGAAAGAGGTTCTCAGTTACATGCTAGGAAAGTAAATATTACAGATAGCACATAGTTAAGAAGCAAATATTGAAGCGAAATTTAAGATCTGTGGGAGAGAAGTTCTTAGGGGGAAAAAAAAGACTTCAGTAAACCTTTTTGTTTCTATGTGTACTCAGAAGTTTCCGCTATCCATGAATGTCTAAGTATGGTAACTCTTGAGCTCTATATTATCAGGTTTTAAATTTTTGACATCTACGATGTGTAGTTATAAATCATGTGAAAAATGTACCTAATGAGAATCAGTATCAACTGGGACAGGAAATCTGAACTATGACGTTCAGGTCAGTGAGAGGGAGAGTCGTCCCCTCTGGCCATGATGACCAGAGCATCCTCCAGTGCTGGTGGCAGGGGGTCATTCTGAATTCTAATGTACTGTCTTCAGACCACAGACCTGGCTCCTGACTTGCATCTACTACTCCCAGGTGGAAAGAGTCTGCTATGCAAAACTGTGTAAAACTGGTCGGCAGGGTGGACAGGCAAAGGTCACGTAGGAAAGGAGTGAACCTCTGAAAAAAAGGGGTGCACACAGATGCTCACTAATTCCAAACCCCATGGTTCTAATGGGTTACAGAATTTGGAATTCGTGTATTTAGAAAAAAATGTTAGATTTTGTCATGTGAATATTTTTTATCAAGAAAAATAATTCTGCTTCTCCCACAGGCTGCTGCTCACAGCAAAGTGCGTTGTATAGAGGATTGTCATCGCTGCATGGCTTTGTAAGCTGAGTATCACTTCAAGATCGTAGATGATAGGGTAAGGAGCAGAGTTTAAAGATTCTGGATTGATAAGTCTCTAGAGTTAAAAAAAAAAAGTTTGGGGTGTTCCCCCAGAAGCTTGTTTCTCCTTCAGATGCTGATAGATAATGCACTCCCTCCACCAACATGCCTCATTCTATCACCCATTTTACTTTCTCCAAAACACACCATCTCAAACTAATGCTCACAGTAAGTTTGTAAAGTATGGCCAGCCATATTTTTGCATCGGAGAACCTTAGGAAAAATAAATTTTTTAACCTAAGTTGTAATTACTGGGTGTCAAACTGTGGACCCATCTTTTTTTCCCCTGAGCCTTGACTGTTTATTCCAATTTTTTTGTTGTTTTAAATGAAGACTTGATGTATGTTCGCGTATGTATATGTATTTCACAAATACAGCCTTTAGCATGGGAAAATATATGGCTAGGTTTCTTAAGCTTTTTCTATGAACTCTAAAATGCGAGTGTTTCTGTATTATTTCACTTATTACTAAAATAGCTTACCCTTTAATAATCAGTGAGTTTCATAATGCAACCAGTGGTTGGCATTCTGTATTACAGAAATGCCTTATTCTCGGGGATAAAGAATATTGAATAACTATTTAATGCTTATTCCATTAAAAGAAAATTTTTATATCAGAAAATATTTTATATATATATATATATATATATATATATATATGCCCCAAACTCTCTTATCAGAGGAACCACACTTTCTGTTCCACAGAAATCTTGCTCCTGCCATGAACAGGGCTAAGGTAAGCCTGGTACATAAACTAGGCCAATTAGACTTCTGCCAGGGCCGCAGAGGGTTTTTTGGCCTCAGTGCCAGCTGAAGAAGAGTTGGAGCCTGTCCACTGTAATACTGTTGCCAATGTGAAGTGTATTAGAAAACAAGACTCAGAAAAGCTACAAGGTGGATAAAACAAGCATTATTAATTGTATCTCCAAATTCAACCACTTTCCTGAGTTCTCCAGAATCACGTTAAATTTCCTGACTTTACCTAACTATTTTGACTTTCTGTAAATATTATGAATACAAAACTCTCAAGTATTTTCTTTGGATTTCTTGTATTGAGACCATTGAATGCAACTTGCTTAATGTACAACTTAGCTTTTGCAATCTATTAACTTCAACTATAAAATGGGAGCAGAAAGCATCAGAAATGAGCTAAAACACAAAACCGAAACTGTTATTTGTGAGATTCAACAAATGCAACTGCCCTTCCCCCACCCTATTTTTTTCCCCCAAACAAGAAAAAAAGCTATCACGTAAATGCCCCTTGTTCATGTTTTGGTGTAGCAACTCACTGATGGCATGAACTACCATATGGTAGATGTTCTCGTTAGCCCTGCCGCCTAGAAAAGGAAAATGGAACAGAGAGAAGCGTCCCAGCTTGTCTGAGGACACACATCGGAGACGTGGGGTACGCATCATCACGTTACGCATCCAGACAGCCCTATGTTTTCTGGATTTTGTTCTTTTTGCTGAGGGATTTACCTTCTTGACACTGAGCCTGTCTTCAGGAAACCCAGAGCGTAGCTTTCCCACTCTTCTTGGGAAGAGCTCATCAGTCTCACCGCACATTTAATACGGACTAGAGTAAGCAAGGTGACTGAAGATCCGAGGCACAATGTCATTTGTTACAGATTTTTAATGATAATGTGAACATTCAGAAGCATTTCTGCTTATGTCTCTCACGAAGTATTATGTCAATGTTTCCTACTTAACATCTCTCTACTTTTTCAATTTCCTGAATCTCTCAATTAGCCCTGATAATAGCAGCCATGTTTGCTGAGTGCTCGTAACATGCCAGGCACCCTGCCAAGCATCGACTTCAGTATTTCATTTACTTATAACCACCATCAGAAATGTTCTAAAAGGTCAATATGAGCCAAGAAAGCTGCAGTCCCCAGGTGACACAGGCAGTGTGAAATGACAGGAGTGGAACTGCGCCCGTTCTGTGAGGGCAGGGACCCGTTCGCTGATACCTATTTCTGCCACTGAACGTCATGTAGGGTACCCAGAAAGCAACTGCACTTTTAATGAAAACTGTTCTTTAATAAAAAGACAGTACTTTGAAATTATGTAAAAGGGAAATTTATTGTAAGGAATGTGTGTATTGTATAGCAGAGAAAAGCTTTAAAAGCATTCTCTGCTGACAATTGATGGCATCTCCTTTAATCCTAAAAATCGATATTGTCACTCTGATACAAATTTCTCTTCCTCTTTTCATCAGGCAGATTTGTATTCTCTATCCAACTACCAACCAGTCAGGGGTGCCAAAAGTGTAGGACTGTGTGGCTGAAAATGAAACAAAAAGTGTGATCAGAGAAACAGTGAGTTGGCCATGAAGTAAGTTTTATTTAGTATTCATTTTTTCCCATTTTTTATTATGAGTAATATCTGCTACTATGATAGCTACCAAGGGTGAAAGGATTAATTAAAACTATAATTATCTGATAAGTCTCACATACTGTCTTAACCTGATTTAGGGCAAATTCATCTACTTCAACTAAAAATACTGACAAAAAATAATGCATAATGAAATAAAAATTAACCCTGAAGATCCTATTTCCACTTACATATTTTCTAAGAAACCTAAAATGTTGTTGAAATAAAGAGTCATTGTATGTTTTCAAATTTTATTAATGAGTTCTCAGTACAAATACATTTAACTTCACATTTAGAAAAAATGATTAGCTCTGTATGGTTTGTTCATTTAAAAAATCCAGTTTTATACATTTTAATCTCCAATTTTAATACTAAATGCTATATGTTTAAAAACCTATAACTTTAACCTTATGTTTAATTTTAATAATTCTGTCTTATTGCATTTGGTTAAGAAAAGCAACAGAATAATTAAAATAACCTACATAAAAACTTTCCTAAAAAATAAATTTAAAAGTGTTTAAAAAAACTAAATAATATAGTTCTGACTGAAAATTAGCAGCTATGAACAAAATTAACATTATATATTTATTTAGAAACTGCATTACAAGTAATATTGGGCTTTACACAGATTAGATTTACAACACAGCAAATATTTATATCAGATATAAAAACTCTTTAAAAAAGATTTAATACAGTTCAGCACTTTGGTGAGATTCTGGTCTCCTCAATGACAGGAACACAATTCAGGAGAAGACAGATGGTACATCATTTAATTACAGACTTAGCCAACTAAGTCTTACATCATGAAATGATATTCACTAATAAGCATGTATAAGAAGTCCACATAAAAGAGTAACTCTTTCCTTTTATCAATACACATGTTTGGCATCAGAAATCCTAGTAGCAGAAAATACACACTGACTTCCTGGAAAAACAGATCTCTTTAAAATAAGTGCCGATCACTCTGAAGTTTTTATTCCTCTGGATACGCCATTTTCTCCATGCTTTATCGTAAGTGCTTTTTCTTTGGCTGATGCTGAAAGGGCACTCACACCTAGCATGCTCCTCTGTGGCTGAAGTGAACTATAAAACTACAAAAGAAAGCCAGTGCATCTCAACAGAAAACTGTCCACCCTACTCAGAGGGCAGAAGGCCCCCTCTAAAAAAAACTTATCTGAAGCTGCTCTGAAATCCAGTAAGTCCAAGAGTATTATCCTATTGTTTACATCTTAGTTTTAGGGCAAGTTCAAATCTTAAAAGTATTTACTGAAATTTCCAAATTATCCTTCTCTGGAAACATAACTGGGTTGAAAAATCCTTTTCTATCGAAGTAACATTTCTCTTATTTCTTGAATTTGGTATGGAATCTTACATTCAGTCACTGAGATATGAAAAGCGCAAGAGAAAAGAGAAGAATTACTTTGTACCCAGGCCTCTGGGAGCCCTGACAGAGAACAGCCCACACAGAGCAATGAATTCTGAGTTCAGTCCAAAATGCTAGTAGATTTATAGGTAAGTGAATTTAAAGGGACCGTAATTGAGTAGTGTTGAACTGTAGGTACTCTGAGAGGGATGAGAAATCCCAGTGTTGTCACTCCCATCACTCAGGAGTGGCTGCGCCTTGCCATTCCTTGCCAAGAAAGAGCCCTATTCCTACCCATAAAGGACAGGCTCCTAGGTTACACCAGCTCTTCATTATCCACATTCTCCATTTTCCACCACAGGGCTTTTCACCCTTAATTTTAAGTAAACAGTCAACATGAAAAATATACTTATGGTTCAATGAGAATTTGACCAAAATAAATAAGAATAAAGGGAAATAAATATGATTGCCAGTGAAGTAAAACCTCCCACCAGCAGGCTTACGAAGTATAAGGTAATTCTAAGTGGAAGTCAAAATGAAGTTAGAGATACCTCTATTTTTTTTTATTTCATCCAAAAGAAGTCTCCTTCGTTTTTGGCAAACAAGCTACATGGTGTGAACACGGTATACTACTTTTTAACTGTGCTGTACTCAGCTACTAGAAATAATTTCTTAAGGACTTTTAAAAAAAGTCTTGCTATGTATAATAAATACTGTATTAAAATATTTTAATATTTACAATCAGAAAAAATGTAAACACTAGTAAGTCATCTCAGTGCTATTTCTTCAATCTCATCTTCCACAGAATCAAGTGCTTCTACCGCTGCCTTGTTTGCACGTTTTAACCGCTGCTTACTGGGATTAAAACTACTTCTTTCACCAAGGAAAAAGTCGTCATCTTCATCATGCTCTTTTTCCCGGCTGCTTTTATCCTTATCCCCGGAAAGAAAACTCTGAGGATCAAAATCTCCTTTGCTGGCAGCTAGAGAATTTGGGTTGCTCCTTTTAGTGAAAATGGTGCTGCCCCCACTGGTACCAAATAGCTGCTCCATCAGGTTGGCTTTTTTCTCTTTTCTTGCAATCAAATCCACACTGTCCTTACTAAGGGTTTCCATACTACTTGGGGGGAAATCCAAAAGACCACTTTTTTGGCTAAATGGATTTGATTTCCCTGATGTTTTAGCAAAGGAAGGCACATAGCTACCAAATGAAAATTCATTTGCAGGACTTCTGGTATTTTGTAGGTTCTGACCCTCTCCTTTTGAAGTGAAAAAATTGTTTTCTTGCATTTGATGCCCATTAAGTAATTCCTCTGAGGATTCAGAGAACATGTACACTTTGGGGCTTTTCTCTGGTGAGTGCAGTTTTGATTCCCTACCAGGTATTAATGGCAAAGAAGGACACTTCAGATTCCAAGGATCTTGGAGTTCTCTGTTGATTTCATTCAGTTTGGCAAGCAGCATTTCTCTCTTCAGCCTTTCTTCTTCCTCCTCTTCTTCCAATTTATCAGTGTTCTGAAATCGATACATTCCCATTTGGTAACTTCCAGCTTCCAATTCTGGCCTTTCTTCTCTCCCAAGTAAAGATGTCTTTTCTTTTTGCTTTTTATCAAGTTCTTCCCTTCCCCATTCTGCATGAAAATCAATTTTGAAAATGAGAAATAAAAATATAAAAATATAAAATATAAAATATTTAAATATAAAATATAAAATATAAAAATAGCAGTTACAAAACATCACAAAACATTGTTTTTGTGAAACAACAATTTTTATTTAATTTGGGTATTAGTATGGTAAGGATGAGTATCATACTTAATCTCTATATTGGATATTCTAGAATTAAAGAATAATACATTTAATGTGTATTGCATTTAAAATTTGCATTCATAGAAAAAATTGTTCCTTAAAGTATAGGTAGGGAAAAGTTTTCCATTTTTAAATAACCGATGTAGTGATACATACTTGTGGGTGGATAATAGAATATATGATGGAATAAAGACTTTTCAAATTAAAAACAGACTTCCAAGCAAGATTGTGGCCAAGTAACAGGGCTATGCAGTGTCTCCTCATGACTCACTCAAAAAGCTGAATTAAAACCTACCTGTTTAACTTAGTTAAGAAAGGAAAGAGCACCCCCAAAATTGAAAGGAGGCCACGGGAATGTCAGAAATCCCGAAGATTATGTATATTCTAGCAACATAGTCATTGACTTTAATTAAGAGAAAATTTCAGACAAACTCCAAATGAAGAATATGCTATTGCTATAATGCAGCTAATGAAATACATGCAAAAAATTGGGAGTCTGAGATGCCTCCTGCCAAAACCTTTGAAATATTTTATCCAGATGGAAATGAACTTAATCCTGAACTTCAGTGCTAGTAACTGAACTTACATGAACTGGTTCACTGAACTTACATGCTAATGGCTGAACATATTAAAATTTTACTTTATAAATTAAAATTAAAGAAAAATTATAGTAATATGCTTATGACCAAATAATTCATTGGCTTTTGCGCTTAAGTTTCTCTATAGACTAAAGTTTTGAGTCTAAGAAAACAGAAGTGGTTTTCTCTCATTGCTCCAGTGAATGCTCCAGTTGATACATAAAGAATGTGCATTTTTCCTCATCTGAATTCTGTTCCATTTAAATTTTTTGAAGGCAACTTGTCCTTTATTTCCGGATCCCCAAGGAGCAACTTAGACTTCAACTTTTCTCCTTTTTTCAATAACTTCACTTATGTGTGTGACTCTGGATATACCATTCTCACCCACTGACTAACCTTTGTTTGTCACAGTTCTTCTGGAAGAGATTACGGCACCCTGGCCCTTCTTTCTCAAGAGATGCTGACTCATTACTTGCTTATGCAAACGTTTTTCTTACCATCCTCCAGCTTTGCAATCTCTTGTTTTATAAGGTCCATTCTTTGATCTTTCATGTGGTTTTCTTCTTTTTCCACAACTCGTTTGTTCAGAATCTTTGCTTCATTATATTCATCTTGCTCTTGGGAGTCCAGGTCCTATGATATATTTTTTAAATGCAGATTCATGCATTAAAAGGGGAGACATTACTTAATATTAGAAATTTAGTTTCTATTACTTTTAAGTTTATAAACTTAAAATTTGTTTCTTATGACTCCTTCAAATGTTTGTGTATAATTTTTCTCAATAAAAGTAGAATATTGGTAAAGATTTACCTATTAGATAAACTGTATGCTGGTAATCAGTTTAACTTTGTTCCTTTTAGTAACAGAATCTCTTGAGATTTGGCAGGGAAAAGGGCTACCCAAGTAGAGATACATTTGCTCGCCTCTCCTGTACTCAGGAAGTCTAAGCACAGGTGAAACTAGAAATATTTGTGCAATTTCTGATCACAGTAATGAAAACAGCTTACTCTATTTTTGCACAAGGATAGTGAGGCAGTTCCAGCCATACAGCAGAGGACCACACTCTAAAATAAAGGATCAACTGGGTGTGGTGGTACACACCTGTACTAATCAGCACTCTGGAAGGCCAGGGCAGAGGGATCACAAGTTCAAGCCCAGCCTGGACTACTTAGCAAATTAGCAAGGCCATGTCTCAAGTAAGCAGTTAAACAGGGGCAGGAGATGAAGCTCAGTGCTCAGGTCTTCAGTTCAATCCCCAGTTCCGTGGTAAATAACTACACAAATAAAATCCAGTAAAAACTACAACCGACTACTAACTACAGACTGTTTTGAGAAAATGAAACTTGCATCTTACTTTAGCCACTGTACAGAGTCACTTCCAACATTAAGTTAACTTATAAGTGGCTCTCATACGGAAGGTCAAAAAATTAACTCTAGTTAAATTCTAACAAATAGTTTGAATATTACTATACATTGCTATAAAAGTAAATTTTTTTAGGGTATTTAAGACCATCTAAGTGTATTAAATTTTTTTCTCTTCCACCTCCAACCCAGGTGTTAACATTTAATCTCTTTGAAGTATTTGAAAAAGGAGGTATCTGAAAGAGTCAATGCAAAGAAATCCAATAAAATACACAAATCACTTTCTCTTTAAAAGGCTAGTCGAATATTCATACAGGTACAGCACTAGCTCCCTTGTTGTAATTTTAAAATATCCGATACCACATCTTTAGCAACAACTTCAAATCTAAAGTTTAATATATAATCACAAAGTCACCAAAGTAGGATGTATAATCACAAACTCACCAAAGTAGGCTCTTTCCATTTGTTTTTACAACACAGAGTTCTTTGTGGTGTGACAGGAAATTCTTCCAGGTCAAAATCTCCAATGGTTTGCACTCCTTTTGAACACAGGAATGTAAAATCACTCTGGCAAGCAGCTATCAAAAAAAATATTTTAAAAAATTATCCCATTGAATAATGCTAATATATATGTGTGATTCAACTGCCATATATTCATTATCCAAACAAGGTAATTTATGTTTCATTCAGCTCAACTGAGTATTTCTTGTTAATGATTTTGTTCCCAAGATTTCACTGGAAATCATGCGATTTGAGGGTAATTCTGACTATTGAATGCTATTAAAGTTGTTCAAAGTCCATGTTATAAAATTTTGAAATTCACTTCCAGTAAAAATGGCAACCAAGTAACAGAGCCACACAATGTTTCTTTGTGGACCCACTTAAAAAGTTAAGAATATAGTTTTAAAAACGCCTGTTCAATGTAGCTGGGACAGGAAGGAGCATCCCAACAACTGAAAAGAGGCACAGTCAGAAACCCTGAAAACACATCAAAATCAGAAGCAAACAGCAGTACGGGAAGCAGACCCAGGCCGACTACAAAGAGCTGGGAGATGCCAGCAGCCACAGATGGAGGAAAGCCTGCCCAGAATCTCTGACCAAGGTGTGCACAAATCAGAGAGAAGTGGGAATTGACAGCAGCAGATAGCCTCAGCCTCCAAAAAAGAAGCCTACATGTAAGGCATACTACAAATGCAATGTGAGCTCCCCCCAGAAAAGGCCTCCTAGATCCTAGATCAGAAGCAGTTTGTGGAAGCCGTAACAGTCAATGACGTAAGCAAGAACCATTTTAAAACAAGAGCCTGAGACTCAGTTATTTAGAATAAAACATAGCTCAGAAAAGCACACCAGGGCTTTTGAGATCAATCTTAAACAGTCCCTAGAAAAAACCGGCATAATAGACAGTTGTGGAGAGGAGAGAAGGGCTGCCTATCTTTCAAGCTTTAAAAGTCAACAAGTGTTAACTCAGTTGTTGTGTCCAACAAAATTATCCCTGAAAATTGAAGAATTTTTCATGACCAAGAATCCCTAAAGAAATATGCAACCACTAGCCCAGCACTGCAGAAAATACTTGAAGAAATCTTTGAGAGAGACAGACAAGCAGCACCAAAGAACTTGGAGGAAAGAAAAGAGAAAGTGTAACAAAAAAAAAAAATGGTATTTAAAACATTTGATTGACATCACACACTAAAACAGGCTTTCTCAAAAATTTGTGAAGCTTCTCCTCATAATTATTATTTTTAATAGTATATTAGTTTCCAAAACTTAATAATTATATTCAACCTGGGGAATTGGTATAAAATCTTTTTAAAATAAAAAAAGAACTTTTGGACAGATAAAATGATAAACCAAATGTGGCAAAATGTTAATTAGAGAAATGTAAATAATTTACAAAACTTTTAAAAATTCTGAAATAACTATGCCATTATATCTATTACTTATGTGTACTTTATGTAAAACATAAAGATCTTTTCTCACGTTAAAAAAACTGACAAAAGTTTAAAGGATTTCTGAAAATTATAATGCACTTAAACTGTAAATACAAACTTAATATTTAAATGATTATCCCCCGTATCATTCTACTTCAAAACTAATTTATTTTATTAATAGAAGCTACAATATCAGTTTGTCAATAATAATATGGCTACTATACCATTTTTCCTTGATGTAAGTTCTTTTTCTTTCCTTGGAGAGGACTTTGGCAGACGATTAGAATATATGTTTTTTATATCTAGTTCTCTTTCCTTTTCCTGAAAACAAAACCAACACAATTAAAGAAGCAGAGTCTCAGTTTAAAAAACACCTTCACTTAGTCAACTGGCATTTTCCTTACAAACTGAAATATATATAGTTTAGCTTTCTCTTTGTTAAGTATGAAATTATAGAAAGGAGTTATATAGATTATAGCAAAGCACTGGTTTTCCTTCAAAGGCTCAAATGCTCTCTCAAGTTAGAAAAAAAAAGCAAATAACAAATTTTCTTCCTACTCCTACTTGACAAAACTAGTGTTGTCTTCATTGTCATCTAGTCAGCCACAAAGACAAAAAATTCAGTTAACATTTCTAATGAAGACTGAGTTAATGATAAATTAAAAATTAGGCCATCCTTTTAAATGCAGGTGTTCTTGACTCTTTGTGAGCTATGACTTTCTCTGGAAAACTAACCAAAAGAAAACTGTTTAAGGTAATGCATATGTCTGCATAATTCTGCATAAAATTTGAACCTACCAGTGACCTCTGGATAAAATTAAGTACAACTGCTTTAAGAAAATTAAATGCTACCTATGGACACTGGGAAAATGAAGGGCATTATTTAATAGCTTTTAAATAACATAATACCTTTTAAATGACTTTTAATAACTTTTAAAATAAGTTATGGAATTAATTTAGAAGAACAGTAGATTAGTCAATTGTTACAACACAAACCTTAATTCTCATAATTTTCTTTCAGGATTTTACAATTTTAGAGTGATCATGTCAACAAATCTTTACTTTCCAATAGCCAAAGACAGCATTAGAATTCTGTAAATTATATCTGATCAATTTACAAGAATGAAGAGTAGCTTTAAAATATTGAATTTTTATCTAACTTACACTAAAGAGAAAATAATGCAATATAAAGTGCTGACCTTTAATTTGTGATATAGTTGCTGTAGCTCTTGTTGAAGGACTTTATTTTCATCATGAGCCTCAAATGCTTTTTTCCTTTCAGCAAGCAACTGGCGTTGGAAACTATTAGTACTCAGCTCAAGGTTTTTTGATAGTTCCTACATGTACACATATATTAATAAACAGTATTTTCAAAAAATCCAGTAATAAAACACAGCAATTAACAGTGCCAAAACGATGTTTTCAGTAGTACTATAGAAGACATACAAGCTGTGACCTGAAATACTTCCTAAAATGAGATAAACTATAAAAACTGAAATTACCTGCCACAAGATTCAGCTTATAAACAGACTGTTAAAAACTACCCCAAAAGAAAAAAAAGAGAAATAAAAATCTCTATGACCATACAGATAGCTATTCTTAAAAAAGAAGAGCACAGAACTGAAGAGACAGTTCTACCAAGATGTTACAGAAGTCTGAAGACATATGTAGGATTTTCATTTGTCTTAATTTACAAAATGAAATGTCATAATCAAGCTCCTGGCTTTATTCCGTAACCACCTTGTTTTTTAAATAGGCCATCATTTACTAATTATTATGAATTATTTATTTATAAATCATTCATTATTTATTTAGAAAAATATTTATTTTGGATGAAGTAAAATTTAGAAAACTGAATGGGGAGCAGAAAGCTGTATTTCACAGCAAAGTAAGACAGTCAAGAGTAAACAGTTCAAATTTAACTACTGAGATTATGCCAGAGGCCTGAGGAAGTATGAAAAGGAAAGCTGGAGAGTAGAGAGTGATTATTCTCAAGTGATTTGCAGAGGCTACACCACTCAGAAGAGAGCTAATAGGGTGTGACAGCAAAAGTTACATTACTGATTTAAGAGAAATAATTTCACAATTGCATAATAAATGTAGACTCTAATATAATTTCAATTACAGCAGAAAGAAAGCAGTTTGAACCTATCAATCAAATCATGAAGGCATAGAGCTCATAAACCCAATATTCTTTAAAACATAAGGAAAAAACTTCTAAAACCAAATCATTCCATTGTATTTTTACTCCAACAGAAGCTTCAAGATTTGAAAATAGAAGTCTAAAAGTAATATAGCCAAAAAAGAATTGAGACCATTTAGAAATCAAAGATGACTTAAATAAGTAGACAGATACACTGTGTTTAAAAATCAGATAAGTCAAGATACTAAAGATGTCGATTTTCCACAAACTGATCTATATTTAATGCAGTTTTATCCAAATCCCAGGAAGGTATTCTTAGGCATACAAAAGCTCATTCTAAACTTTATATAGAGGACCTCAACTGGCCAAAAATTTCACAACAAAGCAAGAGACAGAGCATTCTGTCTGGTGTTAGGGTTTATCATGGACCCTAGAATCAAGAGTGTGTACAGAGTAATGCAGGATAGATACACAGATTGACTGAAAAATAGAATAGAAGATCTACATTTGGATGCCCCAAAACATATGTCCAACTAATTTTTGACAAAGATGTCCAAGGAATTTAATGAAGGAAAGGACAGCTTCTTCAATAAATGAGGTGGTGAACCAACTGAGCACCCACAAATAAAGAGAAGAGCAAGCAAAAGAAAACGAAAGGAAGAGAGACATAGATAGACAGAGCGGGAGAGAATCGCTTTAATCTAAACCTCAATAATCTGGATACAACTTAACTCCGAATAAATAATGGTCTTAAATGTAATTCACAAAATCATAAACCTTTTACAAAACATCAAGTTGTAGACTTTAAATATATATAAGATTTGTCAATCATGACTCAATAAAGCTGAAAAAAATAAACTTCTGGAAAAAGCAGAGGAGAAAACCTTAAAAGTTTTCTGCAGCAAAAGATATAGATTGACAAAAGGTGTTGAACTGACACAGAAGTACAACTGATAAAATAATCTGATAAAGTGAACTACATCAAAATTAAAAACAGTTCCTCCAAAAGACCCAGTGAAAATGACAGATTGAGAGAAAACATCTGAAAATCACCTCTCTGAAAAAGCAATATACAAATATCTCCCAAAAATCAACAGAAAAAGCATAAATAACTCATTGGAAAATGTACAAAAATGAGCAAAAGAAATTTATCCACAGATATTAAATAAGCATAAAAAGATGCTCAACCTCATCAGCCACCAGGAAAATGCAAATTAAGCCCACAATAACGTGGTGTTACCCAATGATTAAAATAAAAATTGTTAACAACTAACACCAAGAAAGATTTAATGGAAGGATAGCTTTTCCAAAAAATGGTGGATGGATCAACTGAGGACCCACAGGCAAGAAAGAAAGAAAGAAAGAAAGAAAGAAAGAAAGAAAGAAAGAAAGAGAGAAAGAGAAAGAGAGAGAGGGAAGGACAGATAGAGAGATAGAGAAAGAGGGAGGAAAGGAGAAAGGAAGGAAGGAAATTTATATCATGGATTACAAGTCAGAAACAGAAACATTTGACACATGCAACAACTTGGATGAGTGTGTAAGTAAAATCTGCCAATGTGGAAAGGTTATACACTATACTACTCCACTTATACAACATTTGTGAAATGACGAACTTATAGATATGATGAACAGATTAGTGAATGCCACAAGTTAAAGAAAGACAGGAGGTAGTTATGAGTGTAGAGAATAACGCAAAGAATCCTTGAAATATAACTCTGCTCTCTATCTTGCATGCGATCATGGTCACACAAAACTGTATGTAATAAAACTACATATAACTCACCTAGCATGTTGACACACAACTGTAATCCTAGAACTTAAGAAGCTGACACAGGAGGATCTAGTATTCAAGGCCAACTTTGGCTACACAGTGTGAGACCCTGTCTTGAAAAAAAATAAGAAAGACACTCCCCTCAAATTGCCTGTAAATATACACAAAACGTGAAACTAGTGAAAGCTGGCTAAGCTTGATAGATTGTATCCATGTATCAACCAATTTCCTAATTATAACAGCATTATACTTATGCAATATATTACCACCAGAGGAAACCAGGTAAAAGAGATCTATCTTTATAACATGAGATATTTCTATATAATTTCCTTACAACTGTATACCCATCTACAATGAGCTCACAATAAAAAGCAAAAGTTAAAAACAAGCCTTTTAAAAATCTAATTTGGAAACAAGCTGAAGAGACTACATGGTTAACTATTTCAGATACTTCACATTTCTGACGACTGATTTTCACGCCTTGAGTAAGCACCATACAATTTGTCTGTCCGCCTTCAACTCCAAATCCACACTTCCTTCTATTTCTTCTCGTCCTTGTCCCTTCCCCAACGACCTGTCAACTCCCTTCAGAACTGACCGTAGTGGAGCACTTCACTATTTATACAGGTGTGTATGTGCGAGTGCACTGCATTTTCATACTTTCTCTCTTTATATAGCTCTGGATGTGTATGTTTATCTCCCTCTGTTATTTATATTTATTATTTATTCTGGACTCTTCATTCTTAATTAGAAAATCCATCATGTGGCACATTTCATAACTCCTTTTAAAAGTAATTAAAATGTTAGTTATTTGTTGTTCATGGTGATAACTGTCTCCAGTTCCCAACCTCATCCCACTTCATGGGTAACTGGCCCTAAAGTTTCCTTGTGTCTGTTTTTGTTTTGCACTTTGTGTTGATCGCTGGTGGAGCCTAAATAATGGGATTATCTTCTGTGAACAGAAATAGAAGATAACAATTGCAAAATTTGGAGAACAAAGTAGGTGCTAATTCTGGCCACTGGTGTATCCTGGTGTATCGTGTGCTTCCAGGCACACCTCTATACACTGGACAAGAAATACTATATAGCACTGCTATGTATTAAATAATCTGAATCATAGTGAACCCAATTTATTGGTAGTTCTGAGTTTCCTGTGCTCAGAGAGCTCTCAAAACAAGGATTACTTCCAAACTTTTTTGTCTTCTTTTGCTTTTCAAACTACTATACCAATTCTAAGCAACAGAACCTGACTGGTCTTTTGTTTATTGGATAGCAAGTGTAATCTAATATACTTTCTCGTGTAAAAGTCGTGAAATAGGATTATTTTTCTCATGCTTTCCACAGAAAGAAATATTTTTAAAAGATCGACTGTGTGCTCATACTAGTTACTCAACATTCTCCACTCACTCTCTTACCTGTTTTTATTTGAAGGTACATGGACACACCCTTCCCCAAGTGATGTATTATCACTAGACTGTCGCAAATGTGCATATAAAAAATAATGTCTTACTCATGGGATTTCTTATACAATGGTCCCAAAATGTCAGTTTTATATACATACACAAGAAGTATATCTACTGTAGTATTATTTTTAATTTCTGAGAAACAATCAGATAATCAAACAGAATATTTCCCCAAGTGGCTAAACATTCATATACCAACACACACACAGCTCATGGACACCAGCAGCCTGCCCTTAAATACACGACCTTAAATTTTCTCCAAATATCTTACTCAAAAGATAATACTAAACATAACTTTCATTTCCAAGTAAATAGCAATAAGCTCTTTAATCAGAGCTCAAGAAATGGTCACCACACCACAACCCAAACCAGCACGGTCAGCAGCTCGAGGCAGCTGTAGCTTTACCTTGATCCGTCTCTCCGTATCATCCAACTTCAGTTCTGCGGAAACTAGTTTCCTGGCCAAATCATCCCTTTCAGGTAGGTGTCTAGCCTCGGAGATCTTTCTCAGTTTCTGTAAGGAAAATTTCGTCCTGAACAGTTCGCCTTCTGCATCTTTTACTCGTTTCTCAGTTGCCCGTTCTTTCTCTTGAGACTTTCTCAAGCGTTCTTTGAGTGCTGTAATTTCATTATTATGACGAGATATAAGTTGTGAGATTTCATTTTCGGCATCTTCAAACTTACTCAGCGCTTTCTCCTGTCTGTACTGAAGCCTTTTCAAAGCCTTATTTTCTTTTAGCAACTCAGTTAACTTAACCTGGAGTTCAGATACTTCATTCTGTAGCGCAGTGATTTTTAGCAGTCTTGCAGAAAGAACCCGCTTTGTCACAAGATCAGGATCCTTCCGATGTGGCTCTCTACTGAGGCTCTGGGAACGAAACCCGACTCGGGCTCCCTTTTTGTTTGGTACAACCTTAGGGCTGGGTTTCCTAGAAGCTACAAAACAAACAGTAACACGTAAAGGAAAAGCTATACAAACATCTAGTACTCACTCATCCAAACACAAGTGGACCCATAACATATTTTAGTTAATTTTGTCCTTAAAAGAAATATTACAATGTTTAACCCAATATCAGGTTTTACTTATAGTTCTTCGTATGTCTGTTAAGAAAGATTTGAAATCTCCTAATAAAGGTTGAGACTATTAGCATACTTAAAAAATAATATCCTGATAATTACATAAATTTATTCTATACTGCTTTTAAAAATGGTATCAGTATCAGGCCAGGCCAGGCCCAGTGGCACAGGCTCATAATTCCAGCACTCTAGAAGCTGAGTCATGAGAAGCACACATTCAAGGTCAGCTTGGGCAATTTAGCAACTTAGCAAGACCCTGTCTCAAAGTTAGAAATGGGTTGGAGATGTGGCTCAGTGTGAAGACTGTGAGTTTAAGCCCCAATACTGGGGAGCGGGAGACACATCATCGTTATTAGGCTTTGGCAACTTTCAACTTTAAGATGGCAAGTCAGAATTCAAACACAGATGTCATTAGCTTGGCACATAATGATGAGCTTTCAAAAAAATAAAGCATTTAAGTTATTTATTTTGCCTAGATAGTTGGGATTACTACTTGAACATTAAAAATATGTGCTTCCTCTAAATTAATTACAGCACTTTATTGACTGTTAAGCAGTCTTGCAGGAAGAACCCAGTTTGGCACAAGATCGGGATCCTTCCCCACTGGCTCTCTATGGAGACTCTGCGAACAAAATTCTACTTGTGCTATCTTTGTTTGGTACAACCTTAGGGCTTAGTGTCCTAGGGGCTAAAAAAGAAAGAAAGAAATAGTAATAATGTAAAGTGAAATCTGTATAAATATAGTATTTTAATAAGTAATAATAATATTTGGGACTCAGATTTACCACTAAAACTCCTCAAGCAATTCAATTACAACTTCGCATTTCTATTTTCCTAACAAGGAGGATAAAAATAATGCCACCTACACAAATAGATTGTTACAAAAATTAACTGGTGTGTTTCTAAGTGCTTTTTCAGGGAGTTTCATTTGTGTGCTGTTCATGTCAAGAACACTGAAAATAATTAGAAAACAAAAGAAAAAAATCAAATTCTAAAAAAAACCCATATCTTCAAAGTGTACATACTGAATCACATTTCTAAAAAATTTGCAGTGCTTTAATTTTTCCTTATACTTAATATACAGAATACCTGTCCTATAAAAGAGACACTACAAAGTCTTCCAGCATTAAGAATAGTGAATTCTGATCTCCAAGGTGGCTGCATTTTCAAAGAGGAAATGCAATCCGGAGTTTAAAAGAAAAAAGGAAGAAAAACTAGAATATCCAACTTTCCCTCACCATCTCACCAGCCAGGTATCTGATTCATTACATAAACAAGAAGAAAGTAACCAATAATTTTTACAATTTAACACTATGAAGTTTTATTTTAAAAATGAAAGCTATGGTAGATGTGCACTAATTTGAAATTCTAGCCCTATATGATTGAATACATGAAGTGATAATAAAAAGAAGTGAGGGAATGCTAATTGTAACTATAAAACATGCTATCCAATATGGTAGTCATTTGGCCACGCAGAGCTACTGAGAAACCTGGCATGTGGGTAGTCCAAGTAGACATTTGCTGTAATTGAGAAATATAGACTGGATTTTGAACAGTTTGTGTTAAAAATGAAAAATACTTCACAAACAACATTTTATACTGACTACATGCAGAAATAAAAATATTTTGGTTACACTGGTTTAAATACAACTAATTTCACATTTTTTAATGTAGTTACCAGAAAACATAAAATTATATATATGGGTTGTATTTTTTACTAGAATTATATTTCCATTGGACAACATTGCTTCAGAATGTAATTTTAAATGCAATGCTTTAAAATGAGTAACCAATATCTCAATTTTCTTTCTTTTCCAACAACTGAGGTAGCAGAGTTTTCAGTTACATAACAGTACTCAGCTCTTAAACAGAAACTTTATACATAAAAATGAGAAACAATTAGTTCCAAATCTAATTTTAAATATTTTGTAATTCTAGAGATTGAATCTGGAGCTTTATCACATGTTAATAAATCTCATTTTTATGTAGAAAATTATATTCCTCAGGAAACAAGATTTCATACAAGCAAAAATTTGTTTCAAGACCTACATCCTACCTTACATAAGTCAGGATAAAGGTTTTCATCAATACTTGAGTTATTTATTCAGATACAAAAGGGTTTCCACAATATACTTTTGATAACCTAAAATCCGAACAATGAATTTTTAGCATACATTATTGTAATAACTACGGACATTTCTTTAACCTAAAAACTTGAAATACTTCGCAGCATTCTACTACCCTTCTGATTTTTATTTTTAAAACTATCAAGTGAAATGTAGTACTAACAGAAGAAAGAAGAAAGATAACTGGCTTGTGTGGTTCATTCCTCATATCCTCCTTGCTAAGTCCTCACCAAAAAATAGGTGGAAATTTTTTTTAATTACTTCAGGCATTCAGAAAAAGGATAGTTTTAAGATGTAGTAAAAAATAAACTATGCATGTGCCCAAAAAATAAATACAAGCTCAAATTATTGATAAAACAAAAAATAGATAAGAAGAGAAGAATGCAAGCATATATAAAACTATTATATTTTATATTATACATGGAAACTGAGAATCAATGTATTTTTAAAATAACACTTAAAATAAGAAAAACGTAGAATATGCTATTAAACATGCAAATCTGAAAATTCAAGTGTTTTAATATGCTGCTTAATCATACTTGTTCCTTCCGTAACTTAATCTACTCTAGTGACAGAAATTTAAACCAACAGAAACAAATTTGATATTTAAGAAAAGATACCAGTTTAGTCTTGTTGCCTGACCTGAGGCAGAAAAATTACCACGCTTTGATCCTTCCAAAAAAACAGTGCAAAGCAGAACATAGTCCAATTTCAAGGGAACACAATAATTTCAGGTCTCTGAACAATGCCAGAAATGCTGAAACTGTTTTTCTTAGGCTTTTCTCAGTTATTTTCTCACATAAAGTAGGGCTTACAAAGTTCTCACTGCTTACTGGCTAGCCTGCTTGTTCTGGGGAAGGAAGGAAAAAAGTATTCCTAACCAGGACTATCCTGAGGCTTCAAATTATTTTTTAGGAATAATAAGCATTTTCTAGGATTCAATTTTAGGATATGTTTGTTTGCTTTCAATTATTTAGCATAAATTTGAAACTAAGAAACTGCAACAAGGATGAGACGTTGAAGCAGATTTCAAGGGAGGGATGAAGAAAAACAAAACAATGACAACCAAAAATCATGTTCGGAACAATGTCAGTTGTTAAAAATAAATTTACAATGTGCTACACTAAAGTAAAAATCTGTAAAAGCAAACTTAATTATTAACTTTCCTTAAATCTCTTCAATAGCTATTTTTCCAAAGAAACAGTCAAAAAACTGTCTCAGCATAGAACACGTTTTTAACGATGTGGTCCTGTTTACAGCCTCCACTATTAGTACTTGCTGCCTTACAATACAGTCTTACCAGCTGAAGCTGCTGCTGGTGTACCTGTGCTGCATTTAGTAATGCATACACTATAATCAATTCATTAGCTAAAGTTTCTTTTCCTATGCTATTCTTATAGACTTCTCATATTTCATTAACCAGTACAATGAGGTTCTCTTGATCAGACACTTATCAAAATGAAGAGATTTATAGATTACCTAGCCACATATGTTCCAGAATAGTAACATTTTTTAATAACAAATTCTTCATTATCACACATTTTAACGGACAAAAAATTGGGCTGGTAGTCTCAAAACCCCAATTCCATTTTCAAATTTAAGATGAACTGTAAATGTACAGTAAGCACTGTGTTACCTAAGGTGAATAATTTTACTCAATATATAAAAACATTCTTAACTACTTTATATCAATGACTTTCATTATTTCTTATAAATTGTTTTGTAGGTTTTATTTTGGTTTCCCCTTTACAGTAAGTACCTCAGAGATCCTAATATAAACATTTATTTGGGAAGAAGAGAAAATAAAATGAGCAGGCTTGTTATTTTCTTCTGCATATTCTATGACTCTGAATATAAAAATTGTTATATAGAGACCAATAAACAATATTTATATAAATTTATAAAAATACAGCATTTTCAAAATGCAAATCAGCTCACTTCTATGGATATAGCAGTATATATATGAATAGAATTTCATTCACCCTAAATTTGCCTACCACACTCCACATGAGTCTTTTTGGTTCACTGGACTCTTAAAAGAATACTTACTTTCTACATGGTGAGTTCAGGACCAAGCTAGGCCACAGAGTGAGACTGTCTCATAAAAAAAAAAGAGAGAGAATACTTACTTTGATGATGCTCTTGGTTTCTTGACACTTCCTTTTTAGAATTTTTTTCCCTAATATTTGTAGGTGAAGGAGGACGAACTGGAGATGACTGGCCTGAAGACTGGGGTGTAGTTCCAAAATCAGATGAAGAATCAGAGTAATGATGTTTGCCTGCTTTGTTTTCTTGATCAATATCTGGACTTCTTGTTCTTTCCCCCATTCTTTGAAAAGTGGTCTCTAGTCATGTAATTTCACAGATTTACGAGAACACTGAAAGGTATTTTCAGTCTTCATATCCTAGTGATAATCGCTTTATACATTTTATCCACAATAGATCCCTGGTCCACAATTCATGTCACCAACCAGTAGACACACCTTATTCCCTATAATTAAGGAAAGGAAAGGGAGACTCATTATCATGAAATAGAATTCTCAATTACAAGGAAAAATATTAAAAGCAAAACAATATACAGTTTTCAGATTTGAAGAGGTTAGAATTTAATTTATATTTTTACATACTACTTACAATATTTGAAGAAAAGATTAAGATTTTTGTCATGACCTTTAAAGAATATAACATGTAAAGTACCTGGCCTATATACATATACATATATATATATATATATATATATATATATATATATATATATATAAAATTGCTTTTGAGTAAGTGGCAACTAAATCTGATTTCTTTGAATCTTAAGAGGCATAACACAATGCTCACTTAAGCAGCACATATACTAAAGTTTCAACAAGACAGATCCTTGTACAGGGATGATATGCAAATTTGTGAAGCACTCCATATCTGTGTGTGTGTGTGTTTGACAGAGAAACAGAATACACAGAAATGCCAAATTTTACAGGGCAATAGTGATCTTATTAGCATTTTTTTTCTTTTTAGTGGGGTCTGGAGAAAAAGTGTTGGTCATGATAAGGAACAAACCTAATAAGAAAAAAAATACAAGACTGACTACAAAAAAATGTAAAACTAAAGCTATTTAAAAACTGAGAGGAAAAACATTTAATAAATATTTACAAACATTATAGACAAATGGTTACCCCACTTAACACATAAATATAAATAAATGCCAACATAAGAAATCATAAATCACCCCATAAGAAAAATATGAAGTCACAAGTTAAATACTTGATAAGATACCCAAAAAGCCAATACAAATGACAAACAAAATTACTCAGTCTCAGATATTATTTTTGTTTTCTCTTATTTTTTTTCAGACAGGGTCTTGCTCTGAGGCCCATGCTGGTCCTGAACTCACTCTGGGGTCCAGGCTGGCCTTGGACTCACAGCTATCCTACTGTCTCAGCCTCCTGAGCACTGAAATCACAGGCGTGCGCCACCACACCAGCTTATATGGTGTTGGAGAATCAAACTCGGGTACTCAGCACTTGACTTAGCACTTTAATTGCTGAGCCATTCGTTCAGTCCCTCAGATACATTTTTAAAGCTATCATATTGTCAAAGATTTTTCTAAACATTAGCACTTAATGCTGTCAGAGCTGCCATCAGCAAAATACCCATGGTGTTTTAAAACTTTAACTATGCTTTTACCTCTGATTGAATAACTCCACTCCTAGATCCCAATAAAAATAACTCTAAAGATAAGAGAAATGCTATATGCAAATATTTAAGGCAGTATCATTTTAAAAACTGGAGCAACCTAAATGCCTAACCATCTTGGATTAAGAAAAGTATGCGACAAACCAATACAGCATAATATCATGAGGCTGTTGGAAAGATTTACAAAAAGTTTATGTTCAAGAACAAGGTTTAGGGCCTGGGAACATAGCTCAGTGGTTAAAATGCTTGTCTAACAAGTGCAAGGCCCTGGGTTCAATTTCCCTGCACCATATAAACTGGGTTTGGTGGCACAGGACTGTAATCCCAGCACTTGGGAGGCTGGAGCAGGATTGCCTTGAGTTCAAGGCCAGCCTGAGCTACATGGTGTGTTCAAGACCTGCTTGCCCTGAAAAGTGAGAACCTATCCCAAAAAGAAAGTAAGAATAAAAAAGAGAAAGAGGAAGGAAGGAAGGAAGGAAGGAAGGAAAAGAAAAATGCTTATCCTACTGTGATTTTTAAAAATCAACTAGTATATACAATATGATCTCAAAAGCATATACTCATTGAAAAGATGCTGAAAGAATGAGTAGTCTCCCTACCTGATACCAGGAACTGAAAACAACTTACAAAGCAAGGGTTACATGTACGCCAAACAAAGTCAGCCTCAACAACACGGGTTTTAGATGACTTTATCTCTCCTTTATTATATTTTTGTTTTCTAATACAATGACATTGAAATGCTTTTATAATTACAATAGTTGTACTCAAAATTTGGAAGACACAATCTTCAATATGCCTAAGAACCAGTGACTGGATAAAGCGAATGTGGTATATATACACAATGGAGCATTACTCTGCCCCTAAGAATGTCAAATTTGGGTCACTGCAGGTAAATGGATGCACCTTGAGAATATTATCCTCAGCAAAATGAATCAGACCCAGAAAGTTAAATATTTTATGGTTTCTCTAATATGAGAAAACTAAACCATAAAAATGTAGAAGATACCGAAGAAAGTAAGAAGATGGACATAGTGGAAAGGGAAACAACAAGGGAGAGCTAGAGGGTGGGAATGGGAAAGGGAGGTGATACGTAAATAAATAAATATTTTATATATAAAACAGGAGCTGCAGACGTAGCTCAGTGGAGTGAACTCAGGAGTTCAATCCCCAGGCCCCCAAAAAAGAGTAATAAATAGCTGGGCTAGCAACAAACAACACTGGAAAAAAATTTAAATATAAAACAAAATTGCATAACAATTTAGTAATAGAAGGGGCCTTAAGATTATCTTGAGTCACAAAGCTCCATTTATTGAAACTTGAAATAAACTGTAAGTTTTCTACCTCTTATTTGAGCAATCTATTCAATATTTCAATAATACTCCAATGAGACCTAGCTCTGGCCACCTTCACCTGTGTCTATTGTTCATTCTCTCATCTCCCTGATAAAAACTGAAAAAAATACCTCTGCTCTTTTTGAAGCCTAAACCCTTTAACTGTCTTCTTACCCATATTCTTTCTCCACATCAACAGCTGTGCCCCTACAACGAGGCCCTCTCTACAGGGCCATTCCTGCCCACAGAGGGGCTCTAATGAAGCTCATGCCTCACTCCATATCTTATTGCACTTACAACCCTTTTACTCTAATTTTCCAATCAAAAAATGTTAGAGAGTACTCTGTAATCTAGAATATTATCTCTATCTCTTGTCTATTTTCTTTGGAACTCACACTACTCAAGTTTACATGGCCACCACTCTACTGAAATAGCTTCTGACAAGATTTCCAATAACATTTATCTTCCTAAACTCAACAGCCAATTTTCTATTCTGTTCCCACTTGATCTCACAGCGGTATTTGACACAACCAACAATCTGCTTTCCCTAAAACTTTGTCTTTTCTTTCTCAGTTTTCACAGCCACCTACTTTCCTGGTTTTCTTACTGCTCTAATGGTTGTCTCCTCTTGGTCTCCAAATGTTTTGTTTTCATTTGCTTTGTTTGTATTAGTAGGAATTTAACCCTGGGCCTTCCCACTGAGCCTACTTTTATTTTTTTTTATTTTGAGACAAGGTCTTGCTAAGTCACTAAACTGCCTAAGCTGGACTTAAACTTGCAATCTTCTTGCCACAGCCACCCAGAGTGCTGATATTGCTGGTGTGGACCACCACACCCAGATCTCATGTCTACACATCAAAAATGCCCAAGATGCCACATACTGGTCCTCTTTGCTTATCTATACTCTCCCCATAATTTGATAGCCACCTTCCTATTTAACAAATACTTAACATTTACGTGTTCAAAATTAAAATCATGATTCCATTATACACTTACCCTTTCCCACCATTCTGATCTTACTAACTAGCATCTTCATTTACTATCAAATTAGTTATGTCACAAACTTTGGACCATCTTGGATTCCTTCTCCCTTCACATGCCATGTCTAAATCACCTACAAAACCTGATGCTTTAATCTCCAAACTATATTCCAGACCTGGCTATTCTTACCATGAATGTTGCTCCTGTCCCCATCAGGAGCCACTGTCTTTTCTCTTGGACTTCTGCAATAGCTGATATCCTCATTCTGCATTTGCTTTCCCACCATCAGCTCTTCGCAGCAAAAAAGCGACTAAAAACACATACGAGAAAATTCTTCAAAAGCCTCTAAAAACCAATTACTTCCCTCAGGTACACAGCTTGAACAAGATCTAGCACTTCTATTCCCTCCCCACCTTATCTCACGCCACTCCATCTGCTTCCAAGACGTCCAAGCTTTCTACTTGCTGCACCTTCTGCCTAGACCTTCTGAGAAGTGGCCACATTTCTTCTTCCTATTCAGTCAGCACAAATGTCACTTTCTCAAAAATGACTCCCCCCTTACAATCCTATTAAAGAAAGCCCAGTCATGCTATCCTTTTAGTCTCCTTTATTTTCTTCATAGACCTTATTACTGTTGAAAGTAATTTTATATTTTTGGTCTTACCCTTTTACTAAATGTAAGACCCACAAGAAAGAAATCTTACTGATATATGCATACCTATGTTTACAGCAGTACAATTCATAATACCTAAACCTTAGAAGCAACCAACATGTCCATCCACAGAAGAATGGATAAAAAAGATGTGGTTTATGTACACAATGGAGTACTACTCTGTCCTAAAGAAAGATAAATTGGAGTCATTTGTAGGAAAACAGATGCATCTTGAGACCATCAAGCAAAGCAAAATGAATCAGACATAGAGTTAAATACTGCACAGTTTCTCTAATATCACAATACCAAATTATAAAAAAACAGAATACCTGGGATTCAGAGTGAGAGTCTGTCTCAAAATAAATAAATAAATAAATAAGCAAAAAAATAGCAAGAAACAAAATAGGAAGATAAGTTTTATGAAGAGGGAACAGGAATTTGGGGAGATGAGAAGGTGGGAAGAGTGAAGGGAAATAAAACTGATCAAAATATGATATTGTATATGCACCAATTCCTCAAGATAAATGTATTATACATTATAAATACCTACTAAAATAACAGTTTTAGGGAAGAAAGTATTGCTCAGAACCACTGTCACCATAAAGTCAGAATATATTTTTCTGGGTTTAAGTAACTGAGAGGCTAATAAGACTTAAGACAAATCAAAGAATTAACTACCCAAAAGAAAAAAAAAGTATAAGTCATACCCAATCTCAATTCCTAAGAATTATTCCTTTCTGTAAGTGGCCAAGAGTGCCACTATAGCAATGCTAGAAAATAATCAAATGTAGTAATTGTCATTTTCAACCAAAAATAAATTCCTTTTTAAAAAAAGTACAGGTTAGTCAGAAAAGAATTACCACAGTTCCTTCAGTTCTAGAATGTTTCCTTTATCCCCTATTTCAAATGAATCATAATGTAAATCTTCAGTTATGGACATCACTACATCTATATAATGATATATAGATATACATGTATTTCATAATTATCATCTTGTCAATATAACTCTAAGGGTTTTGGTTTTAAGAAAAAGTAACTATAAAATCAAGGAACTGTTCATTTCCTTATATATTCCTCTGCTTGGTTTTGTTGTATAAAACACTGCTGCCTGGCTACCTTTGCTACTGGTGAAGAGCTCACACAACATGTAACAAGGCCAGCAACACAAAAATAAACTAAGAAAAAAAGATATAAAAAAGGTGATCTCTGTTCCCAAAATAAAGTAAGTAGCTAAATATGTGATAAAGGTAAAAAGGATATTGCTGCTACATTAAAACATACCAATATAGTTTCTATGAAGGAGAAAAGATTAAGAAATAAAAAAGTAAAATGTTCTCATTCTATATCTTATTTATACAAAGCTTTCTTATCCTATTATGTTTACTTGTACAATAAATTATTTTAAATGAAACCATTTGAGCTCTTAATTTTGTTAAATTTTAAAACCTATATTTGGATTTTAAATATGACCAATCAGGTCACAATAAATGATTGACTTAATTGCATTTTAAAATATAGTCAGCATCATGAAAGCATCTTAACTGCAGCATACATTGCCAAAGTTTTGTTGGTCAAACCAAAACATCTCAGGATGTTACTACATTTACCCACAAGACACATGCTGAACACCTCCCAAGTATAAAACACTGAACTATGGATGGAACTGGCAACACAAAAACGTGATATATCACTGGCCCCTTATTATTTAAAAAAAAAAATTCTCAGCACAGGCTTGTAATCCCAGCACTTTGGGAGCTGGGGGCAGGAGAATCACAAGTCCAAATCCACCTTAGGCAACTTCCCAACAACTTAGTGAGAGACCCCTATCTCAAATAACTAAAAGGGACGGGGGGCCTAGCTCAGAGTAAAGATCCTGTGTTTAATGTTTAATCCCCAGGACAAGGGAAAAAATTCCAGCCAAGAAGAGAAAAATAAGTAACGGAGAATAAACACTAATAACAATGGGAGGGGTTTTCTTCTAACTTCTCTCTTCTTGAAGACTCAGTTCTGTCCTCAAAACTAAGAGTAGAGAGACGGGATGGCTTCCAGAGGACATAATGCCTACATTGGGTCTCACTGTATCAGACACAAGCACAATTTTAGGAAAGGGCGTCTATGTACAGGGGAGGCATGGTAAATACGGTTAGAAAATGAAGGTAACAGAACAGAGTCTCCCTACACAACTCAGCTGGCCTTGAACACAATCAGGATTTTCTTACATCAGCTCCCAGGATGCTGAGATACAAAGTGAGCCATGGCAGCCAGTGGGAAAACTTTATTTTAATAAAAGGAAGCAGAAGGTCCAAAAGGTAGAAGAAAAGCACACATATCCTCAAAGTACAATGAGTTCACAAAAGTGTTGTCTAACACAGAGGCTACTAACAACCTGAAATGGAGCTTGTCAGAAGTGAGATATGCCATAAGTATAAAATATATGTTGATTTTTGAAAATTTAGTACATCAAGTTTATAAAATATATCTATACTAATATTCTGTAGTTGTTATAGTAGAATACTTAAGATATATCAAGTTATAAATAAAATTATTAAAATTCATTTCATCTGTTTGTATTTTCTTGTGTGGCTACTGAAAAAAGTGTATTGCTCACAGTACGTTTTTATTGGACAATGTCAGTTTAAATTCAGGGAATGCTGTGGGAAGGGGGGGTTAGTGACACAGTAAGTGAGACTGGGTCAGGTGTAAGAGAATCACATCAACAATCTTTATGTCATACTAAAAAGTTGGTTAGAAACAAAGGCTCATCAGTAGGGTTAAAATGAACAAATCCTACACTGACAAAGACCCATCTCCTACACAATCGGATTCTAAAGTTCCACTGGAGAGCTATAAGGACAGATAAGTGATAGACAGTTTAAGGTTATAACTAAAGATGCACAGTACAGAACTGATTCCAGCAATGAGTACCAAGTGAAATAAATTAGGCTCAGTGTTCAATTACATGCACAATATGACAAGAGAGAAGAAACAATATTTCAACAAATCTCATAATGAATCTATTCCTACTCCAAAAAAAGTCCTCTGCCACCATTAATTTGCTACTAACTGATGCCAGTACTTTGTTCAAGTCCAAATGGTGAACAAAAGGGAAAGTGAAGCTGTGCTCTTCACGACTGTCAAATACTTTCCCCTGATTCACCCATCATAAAACACGAGGTTTCTAAGCACCCACTCCAACTCCTTCTGCCAACAGAGTATACTTCCTGCTAACTTCCTTTACTTGTTTCATCGCATTCCCGGAGGATGTGCGGAGAATTCACAGCCTGGATAGACAGAAGTGCCCTTCCACTCTAATCACAGTGTAAACAAACCTATTTCCACTGAGCTACCAAAATTCCGATTCCCTTCTTGGTCCTGTGCCTCCTATCCCATCTTAAGTCTCTACAGGCCTCCGGGGTCTTGCTCCTATTTCAGCATTTGTAGTCCCACCTCTGGATCTTCCCGCACCGAGCCACCTTCCTTCTCTCGCCCGTCCCAACAACCCTTTCCCAACTCTTTCAAATTTCCAACTCCCCGTCTGCGACTTCGACCCTACTCTCTTGCAGGTGCACAGCCCTTATCATTTTCCTACCACGTCTCCTTCCCCGGGTCCCCAAATCCTCCCGCATCCCTAATCCTTTCATGCCCTAGGCTTCATTAAACCCAACCACGAACGCCCAGTCTCCGCTTCCCCACGACTCAGTCCCAGTCTCGCCTCGCACCCCCAGCTTCCGCTCGTCTCCACCCCCAAACCCAGCCCCACCTCGCGGCGCTCCTCACCCGCGCCCGCGCCGCGTCCCGCCTCCTTGCCTAGCCCCCGACAAATTCTCTCCTGAAATCCGGGCGTCCGGCCGCCAAAGGGCTGGTGCCTGACGCCGGCGGAAGCGGCAGGTGGGTGCAGAGGTTGCCTGGGTTCTGGAAGTTTGAACAGAGGGATGGGGCAGGGGCGGGGACTGCGGCTGCTAGGTGGCGGCGACCTGGCGACCTCGGCTCCAGGGTAACAGAGGCCCAGACTGCACCGCGGGGTCATGGCCACCAATGATGCCTCTCCCCGTGTTCCCATTTGCTACTGTCTCCGAGTGACTCTTTCTATTGGCTGCAGTGGAACTGGGAGGCGGGATGACTGCTGCGGAGGAAGACGGCCATTGGTCAACCTGCCTAGCTGAAGCAGGGATCGCTAGGAAAGTTGTTATGGGTCGAGGGAGAAGAGGGTTCGTGAAATGAATTGCAAAATTGGCTGCTGCGTAATTGAAAACACGGGAAATTGTCTCGACTCCTTTTTGGAAATTGCTTCGTCCTAAACTATGAAGAAATGATAAACAAATAGCTTGTGTTTTTCCGTCTGGTTACTACTGATGCTAATTTTCAGGAGAACGTGGGCTCGATGTGTCACTTCATGTGCCTCGGGGTCTGAGCCTTAGCGAAGTACGAATGCGCCTTGAATTTGGCTTGAAAGTGACTTTTAGGTTATGGAACGGGTTTGGTGTAGATTTGAAACCATATTTGCACGCGATGTTTTTAAAGGAAAGTGCCATGACAGTAGCTTAAAGCATATTTTCTCCATTAATTGCAATAGGCAGGGAATATATAGCCTCTTTCCCAAGGGGTTTTATGTCCTCTTTCCCAAGAGGGTTTGAAACGTCTCCGCCTTCTCATCGAGGTGAGATGGTACTCCACTGCTGCTGTCGCCATTGTTAGTGTTTTACTGGATTTTTTTTGCCTCCATTGTGCACACAGCCCAGCTGGAATTCAAGCGTGTACTAATCAATCTGTGACCATCAAATATGGCAATTTCTGTCTCTTGCTTCACCTCATGTTACTGCCTGTGCACCATTTGAAAGCTTTCAAGGTGTCCTGTCAAAATATTACGCTCAAGTTACAGATTAATCCGCCTAAAGAATGTTGCAATTAAATGTAATCTTCTGTATATACAATCCTTATGTAGATAACAACGGAAATCGTGAGTTTTTTTAAATCCTTGAAATTGCACTGAGATACTTTTCGTCAATTAATCTGCTAGTACTCTTTGTTAAAATTGGCTCTGTTAGAAATAGCACTATGTAGTTTAATAAACATCAATGAATTACTTTTGAAGGAACTCAGATTGAATTTATGCAGACAGACAAAGCTTCTCACCTGAGTCAAATGGGGGTGGCTCAAAGACAGATGAGACAGAAGTTAACATTTTTTTCAGCACAGAATATTCCAAGCATTGTATCCTCTTTCCATTTTCAGCCATGACTCTAGAAACGTATTGTTAGTTAGTCATTGTTTATACTTCAGGAGAGAAATTCAGACAGATTAAAGAATTTACCAGGAAATGCTTAAGTAGTAAGTGTGTGAGATAGAGGACAGCAAGGATCCATAGGGGGATGAGGTGTCGGTGGGCACAGAGGTGAAATGCAGATGGCAGTTTCTTCCAATGTCAAACGTATATTTCTAATGTCAACACAGTAATTTAACATCAAGGTATTTACACAAAAGCAATAAAAACATATATCCAAAACCAATAAACAGTATGTATAATACTTGACCAAGTTATTATGTCTTCAATAGTGGTGATGGTAGTTTTATTCAAATATGTTCATAGACCAGCGAGTGGGTTTGTTTTTAAATTTATGAAAATATGTATAACTCTAAGTTCCCCAGTCTACAAAGATCTACATCCCATGAAATTGACTTTCCTACCAGTAAGATCAGCACTTCCCAGAAAGTGCCTCATACTTAGGGGCATGGCTAACTTCACTTGTTAGTCCCCACTGGACAAGGCACAGGGCCACTGCTTTCTCAGGTAACTAACTCTGAGGTTAAAATAAATTTGTCTAATACTATCAGAATGTGAGTCACATATTTAAATTTTCTTGTAGCCAAGTGAGTTTCTAAAAAGCGAAATTAGCTTTTGAAATATATTTTATTTGACAGAATTTCAATTAAAATTTCAATTTTAATGGAATCAGTATTTCTAAATTATCAGTGAAATACTTCACCTTTTTGGACTAAGGCTTCACTCCCTAGTGTGCCTTTTACGTTGCAACATACACCAATTAAGACCAGGCATGAAGGTCACGGTACCTCATGGAACAATACCAAGTCTTGTTTGTTTTGGTTTTTTTTAATCAGAGGAATAAAATAGGAAGTAGTGGTCCCACCTTTCTGAAAACTGAAGTGATGCTGGACTGGAAACGTAGAGACCTTAATTCCAGTCCTGCCTTTGCTTCTTACTAGTTATAAGACAGTGAAAAGGCATTCTTCTTTAAAGCTGGGTTTCTCACTGCTTTCTTTTTTCTTTTTTTTTTCCTTTCAAGTTGGCATCAGTTGTCTGTTTTTCTCCCCTCTCCCCCACCACACATTTTCTCAAATGAAAGCCTAGGTGGAAGCCCCATCTTCAAAACAGAGGTAAGAGGTATATCTAAATCCTAGGTAATGCATCTCTGTTGAAGGAACATGGCCAGGGATTGGATGTATGGCACGAACCCATTTAGCCTTCTCCTAACGCCCCACCACACCTACACACCAAGGCATCTCCTGAGAGGTTCTAATAAGCCTTTTGGGCACATCGGAAAGTTCTTGGAAGAATCATCTCTATGATCCTTTTCATTTTAGACAGGTCTGTTATTCTGTGGATAATTCATTCAGATGTGGTCTTCTCTTTCATTCAGGGTTTAAATGCCATTGTAATGCCAGTAGTATCTAGAGACCTCAGTACATCATTGTTTCACAGTTTTATTTTTTAACATCATCAATTTTTATAAATATAGGTGGGCATGTTTGTATAGAAATGGTTTTCTAGGGTTAGTTTTCCTTAGTAATAGACCTTCCCTTCAAACAGTACCTTATCAAATAGAAATCTAAAGTACACCGTAGTATTTAAAATAAGGACTGTCATGCAAAGTTGAGTGAATTTCAAAATACCTCCTTCTAACAATCCTTGCTCAAGCCAGTGCACAACTTAGCAGCCAAAGATCAGGCATAGCTCCAACCCCTTTACCAGATGAGAAAGCGTAGCTGGGGAGGGTCTCAAAGTTCCCCTCCCTGCTGGTGTCAGGACTGGAATCCGACCCAAGCCCACCGTTAAGTTTTCAGAAATGTTGCAAGCGACATGGCGTCACACCGGTCGAAATCGGCTGTGGTGAAATTATTTACCCCAAAGAAATCAGTAAAAGTCACAAATCAAAGCTGCCCCCAGAGCCCAAGCTACTAAACCTTTTTGAGCACGCCTCTGAACAGCAGGGTTCCCGGGCCGGGTCCTTAACATTCCATGCAACAACCTGAGAAAGGAGTCGTCGCGTTTTGAAAGAAAACAAAGATTTAAGTTAATAAAAATATAATAATAAACTCAAGTAGAAATTGTATGGCTCAGGAATTAGAATTTAACTGCTCAAATAGCAATTGTTTTCCAGTATGTGCTTAACATTTCCCTTTGTCCAGTGGAGACTGATTGTTTTGATTCTTTCAAGCTGTTACTAATGGTATTCAACCCCTGCCGGCATTTTTAATACTCGATAAGCCAGGCGAGTGCTCTTTTAACATTTTTAAATTACGAGTGTTTTAAATCACGTAAATCATTTAAAGGAAAGCCTGCACATAAAAATACTATGGAAACTGCCGTCCTGGTAGCAAGAGACCTCCGTACAACTCCCTGTCCCCTTCTGGTTCTATTTCTAGCTAAGCAGGTTATTGAAAGGTTGGCGTAAACAAGGGTGGAAGCGATTCTTCGTATTTAATCCTCGCAACTGAACCTGTGACTCCTCTCAACAATGACCTGCTTCGCGTGGCCCCTTCCTCCCCTGCTCGGCGGCTCTTCGCTCTTTCTCGCCCTTTGTGGCGGCGGCTCCGCGCCAGCTCTCCCGGGGCCCGTTTGGTCTTGCTTGTGACGTCAGATGCCTGCACTTGAGCTGTCCTTTTGTAGCCATGGTGACGGATGAAAAAATAAGCCGCTTTGCAGTAATTTGAACTTTAATCCGTTCAAATGATGCATGCGTTATGACTCAAATGATTTCTCCCAAAACTTTCAGATCACTGAAATCTCGAATTGTTAAAGAGGAATTAACCTTTATTTCTTTTTCTTTTGTCCTTTTTAATTTTCTTTCTTATTATTATGTCCTGGTAAATTTATTTAATATGGTTTTGATCTCAGTCCCCAAAAAGTTTATCTTGATAAGGAAATGGATAGAGAAATAATTTCAGAAATATCTCAAAGGGAAAAACTATAAAAGATATTTGATGTTACTTCTCACTAAATGTATATATGTAACTGTATTAGGCTATGTAATTCACAGAGGACCTATAGCACACAAGGGAAAACTAGACAAAAATTTTAAAACATTTCTAAAGTAATGTCATCCAGAATGTTGACCTTTTAATAGCGGTTCTTATTGTTGTCTTAGATAACAGTTATATGTAACATGGAATGAAAATATTTCTGCATTAAATAAAGAGAAAACTTCATTCTAGTGGTAAATTTTGGCACCTTGCTGATCAGACAAAAAAAAAAATAAGGAAAGGCCAGTATTCTTGTAGATAATCATTACAGGCAATAGTTTCTAACTAAAATGATCCTGACAGTGTCTGAGGTGTCTCTGACTTTCCAGTGAACTAAAATTTACTTATATTGAAAATAAATATGTCACCAATAGTGGAAAGAAGACTGACTTCATGGTATCCAGATCAAGTAGCAGAGTAGAAAAAAATAGTGTAGTGGTTTCATGTGCTTTGGTCCAAACTATAGTATCAAAATTAAATATTAGGAGTAGAAATTAGGTGAGCCCTAACACTGTGGAACTGACATTACCCCAAGAATTTAGGGAAACTGTAATAGTTGAATGAACTAAGAACTTTTCCTCCTAGTTAATACTAATGAAATAATACAAACAGTGGATTAGAAATGATTATGTTTGAATTTGTCTTCAGTCTTCCCCTTACCAGTTCTTGCTAAGTAGAATGGTGGCTGAGATTTTTTTTCTGCTACCTTGAATTTGTAGCTACTGCTCAAAGCTGAGCCATAAGTACTTATGACTCAAAACTTTGCTCCAGAGTCAGTTGAAAAGTGTGTAAGCAAAGTGACATCAGTCATCAACCTAGAAAATTCTCTTCTTTGTCTTTGCCCCACTAAAAGAGAGATCTATAGTTCATTCAACTATTACCGTTTCCCCAAATTCTGGGGATAATGTCAGTGCCACAGAAGGAAAGAAACCGTATTTGACCTCCTGGAAAGAACTTTAACTCTTCCAAAGCTTAGTTGGTAGGAATGAGTGAAAGAGAGCCAAGATGGTAATTCATAGAGACTTGTAAGGTAACTATAAGAAAGGGTGGTTGAGTTCTCCCTTTATCACTGATGTGTGCTAAATCACACCCTCTTTGTTAACCTTATGTTACCATTGAAATATTGCATTTGAGACAGTTCTTGGGTTTCCCATTGTTCAGGAGACTTCCAAATTCTAGCCTAGAAATTTCTAAAGACATTAGTACAAAAAAAAAAAAAACACTACAAATAAGGCTTAAAGATACAGTACATCCACAATGGAATACTACTCATGTATAAAAACAGATAGTTCTGAGGTCTTTGTAGATTTACCATTTACCAGATGCAACTCAAGACCATCATGCTCAGTGAAGTGAGTTAGAAGCAGAAGGTTAAATATTGAATGGTTTCTCTACTATGAGAAACACAGATGACAGTCATTTCATAGAACTAAATGGGGGAATAATGGATACTGGGGTGAGGGTATTCGGGGGAGGGTCAGAAAGGTAAAGGGAAGGATTTGTAATTTTGCCAGGATATTATATGTGCACAGAATAGTCAAGTTCATTGTAAACATTATGTATCATGTGTGGTGTGTGTGTGTGTGTCTGTGTGTGTGTGTGTGTGTGTGTATCAATAAAATAGAGGGAAAAGATACGGTTCATCTGAGAGGACAATGAGGCCTCCATGCCCAGTTTGATTCTTCATGACATTAAAAAATATAGCAAAGAACTCTGAAGTTTTGTAATTTTTTGAGAGGAGAAATTACAGGAGAAGTAGAAAAGCCTGAGGTTGCTCATGGGACTTCTGGGTGGTAGACTCAGAGCCCAGAGAAGATGCTGGGAGGGTAGACCTGGGGGAAGCCCTCCTCTTCCTTCCAGGAAGGACTTTGGAAAAGCTTAGTACTGCCCAAGGCAAACACAGTTGGCCAGTTTGCAGACTGTCTCAACTCTTGAAGCACTGGTGTCAGACCTGAACATGATCTGAGGTGAACCCAGTGATGCCTGCCTTCCCTGGCCCAACAGGCACTCATATAAGCAGTTGATGCCCTCTGTCCCCTTAGCACAGCTGCCCAGCTTCAGTCATCTTCGTGTTTCCAGCCTCTGCCCTATGGAAAAGTGAGAAGATTGAGTCCGAAATGAGATCAAGGTTTGAAGATTGGACTATGCTGCAGAAACCGAAAGCAACCAGAGCAGTATGGAACCTGTCCAAAGTACTACAATCATGGAAATCTGGAATTCAGTGAAGCCTAACTAGGAAAAAGAAATGTGCAATTTTTAATACCGCACTGAACTGAGTCTACTCAATCAAAATTAGAGTACAACTATCAATATATGCATAATTTTGTATCATTTCACTTAATAATAAATTTATCATTAAAAACATATAAATATCATTCATAACTGTTTCATGTTATGATTTTATAGATATGCTAATTTTAAACCACTATTGGATTTACTGTAGGACATTGTGGTTTTTAATTTTAAACTTTACCATATTTGTATGTTTCTTTAAATAGAATTATTGTCATCTCTGTTAAATATCCACTGATTGACTTAAAGAGATTCTGACTACTAAGGTTTTCTGTTTTTTTGTTTTTGAGACAATCTCACTCTGTAGTCCAGCCTGGTCCCAAACTCACTATGTAGCCCAGGCTGTCCTGGACTCACTGTAATCCTCCTCTCTCAGCCTCCTGAGTGCTGGGATTATAGGTGTGCACCCCACTCTAATTTTTATGTGGTGCTGGGGAATCAAACCCAGGGCCTTCAACACACTAGGCAGGTACTTTACTGCAGAGCTATGCTGCCCTGACCACTTAGTATTTTAACAGAAGGCAATCTGAGGTTTTGATAGGCCTGCTGGGAGTTTTGATGACGTGCACCACTACATGTTCCATCTTTCCTGCGCTTGCCAGGTTGTTCAGCACTGAAAGCTACAGTTTAGGAGGAAATGGCTTGTCCTTGTCCTTTATACCACAAGCAGCAAAAGGACAACAGTTCTCCGCTTCACTGTGGATGCCGACTACCTAGAAAAGAGCCCGGTGTAGGGGAAACACTCAGTGTGTACTTTTAAAAATGTACACAGATGAATCCAGTTTGCAGGAGGAGACCTGGGGGCTGGAGCTTTTACCTCTCTGTTTTGTGTTTCTAAATAAAGACTTGCTACTCACAAAACAAAAGGAATAACACCTTACAACTTCTCAGTCTCATTCAGTTTTATCAGAATGATACGACAGCTATGTAAGTAGATGGTTAGAACAAGCAGATCTACAATAATAGGGAAAGCTATAAAAGGAGACGGGTGCTTTTGAAGAAGACAAATGAAAAGAAAGAGAGAGATCGGGTCCCCTGGTGCCTGAACAGACATTGATGTGATCCTGGGGTTTTGTTTTTTTAAATTAATCCAATTAGTGAGAATCAAGCTCATAACAAGATGGCTAAATCCAAGCAGATGGCCATATGGCAAAAATTATTCCTAACATTGCTAAGCGGTGGCCTGAACACACATCTAACCCTTTGCTTCCCAAGACCCGGCAAAATAACAAAACACGATGAGATAAATAAAAAAGAAAAATTAAGATTAAGAACAACAGTAAGTGTGATAGGCATGGAATGAAGACAGTGGTTCCCGAAAAGCTTGAGAAAAATCTCGAAAATAGAAGCAAAATAGTTTTAAACTAAAATATTTAAGCAGAGAACTAAAAAATACAGCCCCAAAATTTCAGAGGTAAGAGGAATCCTTTCCAAAAGTGCCTGAAGAAATTTCAAATTCAGATAGAACCTTTCCATTTGTTAGTTCATGAGAAAGTTAATTAAGTTCTGAGACAGCTGGATCCTCCTCCCTTCACGTTCCCAGTCTTTCCTTTGGGTTTAGATTTTCAAAATAAATCCATAAACATGGCATATAAGAATTACTTATAGCTGTGAAACAGCATCAAAATTATATAAATACTGTTTAAAATTGTCAAGTAAAAAATTGGAATATATATATATATATATATATATATATATATATATATATATATATACACACACACACATACATACATATATATGAGACAACTGGCTCATGTGGTGCTGAGGAATCAAACTCAGGGCCTTGTGCTTCCTAGGAAAGCACTCTAACTGCTGTGCTGTTCCTCCAACCCAAAATGTATTATTTTTTATTAAAAGTACCAAAAACAAGAATGGTTTGAAAACATTTAGTGGGTACTGATGAAAGCAATTTTCTCTAAGAAATAAAGAGTTGAGGGCTGGAGGAGTGCTACAGCAGGAAAAGTGCTTGCCTAGCACACACAAGGCTTTGGGTTCAATTCCTCAACACCACATAAGCTAGGCATGGTGATGTACACCTGTAATCCGAGCACTCGGGAGGTTAAGGCAGGAGGATTGCTACAAGTCCAAGGCCAGCCTGGGCTTCGTAGTGAGTTTAGGACCAGCCTGGCCTGGACTGCAGAGTGAAACCCTGTCTCAAAAAAAAAAAGGCTTGGGATCGGCAGAAGTAGGAAGAGTTTTACACAAAACATTTGCCTAACTTAGGAGATTTTAATTTTTTTTAACAAAAGAACCCTTAATTTTAAATCTGTAATAAGAGAAGAATATAAAGACATTCTCGAAAAAGGTTAATAGTGGTTGTTTTTAATGGGTAGAAATTATGAACCAAAAAAATGTTTTAGTTTCCTACAATTCTACATTTTTCAATTTATCTCCATTATGTCTATACGTAGAAAAACTTGTTAAGAAATGCTACAACCATGCTTTTTCTGTGAAGCATTATGCATGCAAAAATAAATTTTCTCTGAAGAGAGGAGAATGAAAAATGACAGGAGGAAAGGCTGGGCCTTGCAGTTGCTGATAACAGAAAGAGGCAGAAGTTGGCACTGACGGAAAGGAAGAAGCTGGAACTTATATCAGAAAGGAATGACTTCTGATTGTCCACCGGAACAAAAAATTTGACCAGTCTAACTGAGCCACTCCAAGACTTTCCTTGACTATAATCCTGTTTAGCTAGGCATTTCTTTGTGATTAAAGTGTCAGATCCATCTTTTTCTCTCTTGCTCATCACAGCCAGATAAAAATCTGACTATCTGGGAGATTTTTTTTTAAGTCACTGTTTCCTGGGTTCAACCTCACTGCTCATGTCTGTCCCAATCAGATGTGATCATAGAGAGTTAGCTTTGTGATCACCTCTCTGTCGTTTGTACTTGGTCAATGAGCCATGCCCTTAAATATTTCCACAGGCTGATCATCATATACAGTATAGTTAAGGCAAAATATTGTCAGAAAGCACCAGGCAACTGTAGAAGGTACTTCTGCACAGCAGCAGCAGTACCTGGGCATCTGTTAGACTCTCCTGCACACCTGTCTTACGTATCCTTCAGAATCATCACCACAACATCTGTCTCTGGGTCTTTCTTTTCATGTCTGTCCATGCTCCAGGTGAACATGTTCTTTCATGGAAAATCCAGCAAAACTTTTCTAAAATGTCAGCGACCTAGGATTCGGCGTCATCTAAACATCACTGAGTACCATGCTGATCTACTACGGGCAAAGAGCCCTTCAGAAATATTCGTTACTTCAGAGAGCTCACTGAGAGGCATTTGAGAATGCTTCCAAGATTTGAAGGAATGTTATGGCTTGAAGGACATTTTATTCTATTTTGAAGGACTGTTTATGATGCCTGTCTAGGCTTTTGCACTGCACCATAAAAAAGCATTTTAAACCATATACAACTGAGAGTGATGTGCACACTTGTAATCTTGATTACTCAGAAGGCTAGAGCAGGAGGATCCCAGATTTGGGGCAAGTCTGGAAAATTTAAGAGATCTTGTCTCAATTTTTTTTTAAATGGAGAGAAGATCTGGGGCTGGGGATGTAGCTTAGCACACTATGAGTTCAACCTGCAGTACCACAAGGTGCAAAAACAACACTATACTGTAATCTAGTATGAAGAATATAAAGTCTCACCCCAAAATTCTTTAATATAAAATGGAGCCGTAGACAGTATTGAAATATTCAGGAGCCATGACTGCCTGTGCTTTGGGCCATCTGCAGGTCACCTGGGATCTCTCTTGGACAAGGTCTTTCTTCTCCAAGTGGGATCTGCAAACAAGCAGTATTTGCATCATTACGAATCATTCAGAGTCTCAGGGTCTAATCCAGAACTGTAAAATGAGGATCTTCCTTTCAGCAACTTTGTATGCACAGTAGTTTGAAAAAAGTTGATTTAAAAGAAGCCATTGTAAACCTTAAATTTTGCACTTATACATATCAATAAAGTGGGGGTGGGGGGGGGGAGAAACCAAGGTTGATTTGGGAAAGTTCTTGGCTGTCAAAGCAAGGGCTCTTTATTTTATGAATTTCCCAACTAGCTTCTTAGCATGCTCTGCTGTCATAACAATAAGGGAGACACCTCTCATAATAGCAGGGTTTTAAATTGAACTTACTCTAAGCACAAGACCCTTTGCCCTAGGGTGTGGAATGAGACCCTCCTTCATTGCTTTGATGGTTCCGTCACTTTTAACTGGGATTAATCTATCAGAGAGAATTCCATCTCCAGAACAGTGGTCACATTTTAGCGTGGAATCTGCTTTCCGGTCATTACTGGGATATTCCTATGAGAAACATAATCTACCAGGCAGCTATAGAAATAAAACAGTCCAGGGTTGACATGGGGTGAAGAACAAAGCTCTGGTTTCAGAATTCACCTGTCACAACCTCTGAGCTTGGATCTGTCCATCCCAGTGTCACTGTGTTTGAAAATGAAGAATGTCAACGGAGATGGTGCCCTCGTGCTTTATCGCCCATGGGCTAGTTCACACATGTGGAGTCCAATGAACTGTCTCAACATTGCAAAACCTGAACTTGAGACAAAACATCTGCACGCCCCGATGAACGGAGCGCAGAAGAGCTCATCCCAGCATGACTTACCAACTTGTGGCAAGAGAGAAAAGAATCTGAAACTCCAATGTGTGTTTCAGTTTCTTGCTTTGTGGATATTCTTTGTTTTTTACCACTTGCATAACATGCAAACACTACACCTCAAAACAAGCCGAGTGCTTCTTATGGCCATAATGGACAGAAACCATCAGAACACCAAAATCCTGGGATGGCTTCATCATATATGATAGATCTATTTCCGTTCTTTTTCTGTGAAGGATTTCTGTTAAGGTAGATTTTTCAGAAAAAATTGATATAGACCCATTCCATTTTAAGGGCTATTCATCTTCAAGAAATACTATATTCTTCATAAACTACTCTGTGGTATATCATCATCCATTTCTCAGTAGTCGTTTAAAAAATTAAGCCATCGATTGAGGCACAAGTTTGAGAACCTCCAGCTCAAACTTGAAGTACAATTGTCAATGGCCTTCAAAAAAGCAAATGACCCATCTTTTAATTTTATTTTGCCTATTTTAATCACAGTGATGTATTACTACTATTTTATTATAATAATCATCTAAGTAATAAAAATAGTAAGTAGAAATTTCTAGAGGTTTCTAGAAGCTTTGTATTGTAAGGAATTGTAGGAATGGAGGAGACATAATTTCTGAATCACAAAGTTGGCTCTAAAAAGCATAATATATGCAAAAATATTAATAGAGGCTTTCTAATCTTCTTTTGACAAATACTACTGACAGTCATTTGAGAGTTCTTGTTTCTGGAGTATTCTTTGAAATTCAATAGAAAATTTATTGAGGAGTCTACAAGAGGGAATAAAGAATGTTGATTTGAAATTTGTAATTCAAATGTACTTTTCTCTAAATCCTGAAGTTCAGGTAATTGGAATATAAATTAAAAGTATAGAATTCAATAGCTTTCATGTTTCAGAATGATGTGGTTAAATGCACAGAATTTGAAGTCACAAGTCACAAAGATTGAGTCTTTCACCAGAAGTTGAAAATTGGTACAAGTCACTCAGAGTCCCTGAGATCTGGTTTCCCTGTTGGTAAGATGGAAACACGATGTCCACTTTCTCAGGTTAGTTTAAAAAGTAGATTAGGTGATGGTTTAGTAAACTCCGGCCAATAAATTCAGGTATCATATTGTTATTGTACACTTGTAACTATCTGGCTAGAGAGCACAGGACACAGATACTCCAGTTATTATTTTCGTTTAGCAATAACTATCTTCATAATGTATAATAAAAGATTTTTTACAGTAGTCACATTCTGTGACCTACACAAAGAAAAAATTTATCATGTCCTTTGAAAGAAAAACTGAAACATTTAAGGGAGTCAAATGTTCCCAAATTGATTTATAGGCTAATTAACACTTCATAAACCATTTCTTTAAACATTTCAAAATGATCTATTTTGTTGAACTAAATCATATACCAAAACACTTTCAACTACCTTCATATTTGTGGTATTTTTTTGTTTCCTTTTATGGATAACTTGTAAGAAGTGTATGTTTGTATGTTGCTTCTTTTTTAAAGAAAATGTTTCAAGGATGAAAATTCTAAAGACAGAATTAATGAATTAAGGGCTACAATAATTTGAGATTTTAAATATGTTAATAAAATGTATTAAACCAATTTATAATTGAGTAAGAGAATACTTATTTCATTATATTCTTACCAACATTCAGAAATTATATTCTTGAAGTTTGAAGTGGAGAGGAACCTATTTGTATTAAATATTTTAATTCTGATAATTTTTAAAGAATTGTGATGGTGTTTTTAAAGTTTCTAATAACATTACAATTTCCTATTCTTGCTTAATTTCTTCTTGTATTAATTTCTACTTAAGCAGTTGTCTTTTCATAGCTTTTGTTTAATAGAGAGTTTGTATTTCTAAAATCAATATATGCTTTTAGATTACTGTTTTATGAGGTAGAATGTGTCTATTTTCATCAAGTTCTTGTGTCTTGAACTTTTGATCCTACTACTTCAACCTCTCAAGCAGCTTGGGAATCCAGGGGTGCTGTTGTAAAGCACGTTCATACACTGCCATGCACTTTGAATGCCCAACTGATTCTTACGGGGTCTTACTCTATAGTCTAGGCTGGTCTTTAACTCACTATGGAGCCCAGGCTGTCCTTGAACTCATGGCAATCCTCCTGCCTCAGCCTCCCGAGTGCTGGGATTAGGGGGCATGCACCACCACTCCTGGCTTACATGGTGCTGAGGAATTGAACCAGCACCTTGTCCTTGCTAGGCAAACTCTGTAACCCCTGCACTACTCTTTCAACCCCAACTTATTTTTAAATGTACAATATTCTTCTAAAATTCTCATTAGATAGCACAGATCATGAAGGAACTAAGACACAAAGGTGAGTTACAGTCATTCTGAGCAGCCAATTTCATCATCTAGACCACAGAGGTAAAAGGTTGAAAAAGCTTGGCAAGACATAGAAAAGACCTGGCTACGAAAATACTCCGGAGTACAGAGGATTATGAGTGTCACTTCACCACAGGGCAGAAAAACTGCTGTTACTAGGTCAAATACTTTCTGCATAAAAGTGGTCATCACTAATAAACTTTCCTTGCTCAGTAGCCCCCCTTTTGCCTCTACGCTACAGAATCCAACAGAGTCTGTTTTTGTTAAGGACTTCCACACCATTTGCTTATTGTTTGCACGCATTCTCGACTCCCACCACCATGCCCATTATGAATTGCCTTTGAATGAAATAATATTAATGATTTATTTTTTGTTAGTCATGAGTTAAGTCTTGAAACTTTACCATACTTAGAAGAGGGTGATAATTTCAAGTCTGAATGGAAAGTCAGGCTCAGGCCAACTGTGCACCTTGAGGCTCTGTATTGTCCGTTTTAATATTCAGTCTACCGTTTACTGTTTGGTCTACTATTAGGTTTTTAAAATGTCTTCACCTGAATAAGCAAATTGGTTGGAGTTTAAATTTAACATTAAAAACAGTTTCGATTCTTAAAATGCTTGACATTTACAATATGAAAAGTTAGCAATCTGAAGAAAGGGCAAAAATTACGTTTTCAGAATAGATTATAATTTTTGGTTTCTCCATGGTATAAAAATGATAATATTCTCTTTTCTTGCAACAAATCTCTTCCACTTATTTGTAAAATCTTGTGTGTCCTTTAAAATCAAGCTCAGACATCATCACCTGTTACAGATTGTTCATAAAGTGTTCCTTCCTGTGTAGACCTTTCAGATACTCTCCTTCAAGAGTGACGTATGGTGTGGCCAACCAACTTGTTCGGCCAATAGAAAGGTAGCAAATGAGCTTGGCAAGTGATTGCACATTAAAACTCTGTCTTGCTGCTTTTGGAATTCAGCAAGCACGTCAGGAATCCTGGGTCACCCTGAAATTGATTGAGTATAATTGGTCCAATTGCCTGTGTCACTCCAGCCAGCCACCGGGCACGTGAGGTCATTCATAAGAACCAGGTGACATTCCAGCTCAGTGTATGAGTGAGTCTCCATGAGACAAGGAGGAGACAGAATATACACCTGTCCAGGCAGAATTGCCAATATACAGAATTGACAGGTTGGTAGTCATTACGCTCCAGACACTGAGCTTTGGAGTGGCTTGTTACAAATAAAATTTTACCGACAGAAAAGTATATATCTATAGAGTACGGTCCTGTCACAACCAACATCTAAGACATGTGACACTTACTTTAAGACTTTAGCTAGTGCTGAACCCGGAAGAGCCATGGGCTGAGGCTGTAAACAAAGACCCAATCAACAGCAAGAACTATGTTAGCAAAGGCTGCGTAAATGGTGCTGTAGCAGGTTAGCAAGATGGCGATTCGTGTTATAAAATACGAAATAATTGGTGAAACTGCAATCTGGGTGGCTTGGAAAATAGGAAATACGCCTAAAAATATTGCTGACCTCACAAAAGAGGACTCTAAGCAATGCTAACTACCTCCTGCTAACATGGTATCAAAAAGTACTGCACATAGAGATGAACTTTTTTTAAAAAGGAGGGGACTATTTAGTTTGTAAATAAAATTTAAAAGACAATGACAGTTACGCCTGGCAGAAGTACGTTAAGAATACACAGGTACACTGTATTTTATTCAGTTTTCTGGTGCTTGGAATTCAGCATTAGTTGGACTATCCTTGCGTTTGCAAATTCTGCGTCTTTGACTCTATCTTCTATTTTATTACAGAATAAATGCTTGTCTTTGAGACTGCAGATGAAGGACCAGAGCTGAGAAATATGCGCGACCATGCGAGACAGAGTAAAGCCCAGATCTGATCCTGAGCTATCCGCCAGCATTCTTTCCAGAACACTCTGCTTCTTTCCTGTTTTCCAAATTATTTTTAACAAGGAGAGCTTCTCAGTTTGAAATGAGTTATTTAACCTGAAGTATATATTATGCTTTCGTTCGTAAGGGCTCATAAAATGTACGCAAGAGCTTCGCAGGACTGAATCTTTCTAACAACCAGGATGGTCGTAGAATGATACATTATGTATGAGGGGCGAGAATCTGCTTTCCACTTTTGTAATTGTAATAGAGTGGAACCGATGGTGACCTAGCAGTCTGTGCTGTGAAAGGTGGACTTTCCCTTTGATATCTGACCCGAAATGTTTGCCTGGCGCATCTCCCGTTGCTTCCGGCTTAGCTCCGTGGTGCTCTTTCTCTGGATAAGCTTCTTTCTCTCTTTTAATTCTGAGAATTCCCATTTAGATTAATGAAATGGAATTCTCCTGGCAGAAGAACAAGGAAGAAATGGATTTTCTACAGAAACAAAATATGATATTTAACTTACTTAGGAAGGGGAAATATATTCAGTTTAAGAAAATTATTCTTTTTTTTCCCTTGTCCCTTCACAATGAAAGAGCTCTTTTTTCATAGAATGGTAATTTTGGGTGTTATTTTCCCTGGAATCAGAAAACACAGACGATAAATTTTGTTAAGTGCTTTATCCTCTGGATTTCTACACTAATTTCCTTCCTTTTTGGATTAAGGAAAAATTCTCCATCTCTTTAAAAACCACAATTCCACTAATAATTAGGTCTTCTTCAAGAATCTTGATGCCTGGCAGAAGAAACATTAAGAATATAAAACTATGCTATATTTTATTCAATATTTAGATATTTAAGTGCCTTTGTACACTCCTTCAATTTACAATTTACTACTTCTGCCGTGAACTTTTATTAGAAAATTGTTGCTCAAGACAGAATTTATGCCTTACGATTTATCAGATATCTTAAATAGTGTGGATGAAAGAGAAAGTCTAACTTCATGGTTTATAATATTATCCATTATTATTCCCTTGAAAATTCTAAGAGAGGTATTATTTATTATCATTTTGAGTGAAAAGATAATTCTTTGGGTGGGATTGTTCTCTGCTTATCACTCTGGTCCCAGCACACTCATACCGGTGGGGTCCCAGAGTCTTTTCTGATAAGTAAAAATGGCCACACACATTTAAAAACACTCCTTGGAGGCATGGTATTGTCGCCAAGTGAGAGAGACTCATTAATAAAGTGCAAATTCAAAAAATCCCAATTTCTCTTCTCCCCACCTAAATTTTTCCCAGCTAATGATGCGAGTTTCTAGGGAGCATCTTACTGGTGCTTCTGAAACAGTTCTGTGGACTCACAAATGACCACAGCTAATTTTGTCAAGCCTCTTTGTGGTCACTCGTGCTCAACTGCTGGACCTTGCTCCTCAGAACCTGCACAGTCCTTGTTCCTTGCACATTCCGGTGGTTTGTATTAAGTAAGGTGACTGGTAGGCTGAGGCTAATTTGGGAGCCCGAAGGATGGAAAAAGAAGAGTGGACCAGAAAATGGTCTTCTTTCATCCTATAGCTGTGTTCAATTCTCTTCTCCCTTGGAAGGTGTTACTTCCGGGAAGCATTTCAGAATCTGCTAGGTTCTGGATTCCACAAAGGCAGGGACTTCTGAGGAACACCTGGATTACATCTGGGAAGCAATATTTCAGGTTTCCAATTAAATTGAATTAATGCATTAAACCCCCTGAATTAAGCAGCAGCCCAGAGAGGACCTCCAGTTATTCTCAGATGAACCCCACTCTAACATTGGCACATGTGAATTCTCAGTCTGAACTTTCCCTAACATTTTAGCTTTGAAAACTTAGCTGGTATCTCAACTATGTCCTTGTGCTTACAATTGTTTATGTGCTTTGATTGTCCCCAGCTCAGTTATGTCTAGAACAAATGTATTATCTTTCCATCACCTTAGGTGACTTTTGTGCTGCTATATCAAAATAATTCAGACTTTTATTCATAAAGAACTGAAATTTATGTCTCACTGTTGTGGAGTGTGGAAAATCCAAAATCAAGGTAACAGCAGGACCAAGTGTCTGAAGATGCATCTTCCAAAAAGGAAGAGATTTTTTTCTTCACGTGGTAGAAAACGGATGAGCCAGTATCTCAAAGTCTCTATAATGCTCTTTTACGAGGGCCTTTATCCCACTCATGAGGGAGAAACCCTTGTGGGTTAATCACTTTTTAAGCATTTGAACTCTTAGCACTCTCACATGGATCATTAAATTTCAACACTTACATTCCCAAGAGGACAAATTTAAACCATGGAACTGCTCAAAACTTCTAGAAAGTCTAGCTTCTTAATTTGTGCATGTGTGTGATAGCTGGAGAAGTCCATAATGTAATAGATTGCCCAGGAGAAATATTTTGACGCAATCTGACTTTTTCTTTTCTTCTTATAAGATATTAATTATTGAGATATACTTCTTTTTAGTGCTCAAATGTGTCTTTAATTTCATTGATTTCTTTATAAATATATTTTGATTTGTTAAGTTGGATTTTCTTCACATTGCCATGATACTTTTCCCAGACCTTCATTGTTATATTTATTTTATTTTTTCATTTACTTATTTATTTTGAGACAAGTTCTCACTCTGTAGCACAGACTGGTCATGAACTCACTATGTAGCCCAGGCTGGCCTCTAACTCACAGCAATCCTTCTGTCTCAGTCACAGGTGTGCATCACCACACCTGATTTTTATGGTGCTCCAGAGTTGAACCCAGGGCCTTGTGCTCCCTAGGCAAGTGCTTTAACTGCTGAGCTATACCTCCAGCCCCTTCATTGTTTAAAATTAGATTAATAACTACCTTGCAGCCCAGTTTCTTGGCTCACTCATTCTACTGAATTCGACAACGAATTTTGTATTGAATAATTACATGTCTTTTGTATATATGTGGCTAGCTCATTATACCAATACTTTTAATACCTATTATATACCAGATTTTGTTTTTCTTTTCCTTTATATTTTTAAAAGTCCTATTTAATTAATAGAAATGGTTTACTGATCTCTTCACCTTTTGCTGCTTGTTCTCTGAACATTTATTCCACAATAACTAGTGTAGCTCCAACTTAAAATTGCAAAGTTTGGAAATTTTATTTACCAATCGTTTCCATGGTAAATTATAAATACTTAGAAGACTAAACTAATTTTGTTTTATTTATATGTTTTCTACATTATTTGGAACAAGGGTGGGAACATAATTGTTTGTTCACTGATTTTACTGAAATCTTACTTTCTCCCAAGATTGCCTGGATTTAGAGCTGTCTGGGAATAAAATATACAAGATCTTTTTAAAATTGATTTTTAGCTGGTTTCCTATGGGCTGTGACATTTTATGTTTTTGAAACAAGATAAGCTCTCATTACATTTTTTTAGGATTGCTGTTACAAAATAACAGATTTTTAAATCTCTCAGTATTCTTTAAAATGATCTCACAATCTTTTTGTGTGTAGGCTCAGCTTGTTTTGTAACACAGTTATAAAGAAAGAAAATCTGCAGAAATATTTTACTAAATTGTTTTTGTGAAATCTGAAAAATTAATCACAACCATGCAAAAAAGGCCAAGAATAACTGAGGAGTAAAAGGAATTGCCAATATAATCTTGAAGAAGTACTGTGCATATTATAATAAATTTTATCCACTATATCACCAGGATTAAAACTTCACCAATGTGTTATTAATGCATGCATAGTTAACTACACCAACTTTTAAAAGCTAAGAACATCAGCGACAGACCCTTCTGTATATGAAAGAGGTCAGTGCTGCAATGCTAATACAGCGCATGTGTTAGAGTTTCCCAGAGAGGCAGAACCCATAGAACATACAGGAATGTACTGTGTAATGACATTTCAGTCAATGATGAACCACAGATACCACCGTGGTGCTGGTTATTATATAACATAGGATGTCATAGCCATCTTAATATATGTAGGTATACTCTATATACATTCACACAATAATGAAATCACCCAATGATGCTTTGCCAGATAATATCCCCATAGGTGATACATACCTATATAGAAATATGAGGGGATTTCTTAGAGTCCTTGGCTCACATGGTTATGGGCTGGCAAGAGACATCCCATGGCAGGCTATCTACAAGCTGGAAACTCTGAATGCCAGCAGCATGGGTCAGTGTGAGACTTAAGGGCTCAGAACTAGGGAAGCTGATGATCAAGTTTTCAGTCTGAAGCCCAAAGCCTGGGAACCCAGAGAAGATGCTACTGACCTAAGTCTGGGTGTCCACAGGCCAGAGATTCTAGAGTTCTGGTGTCAAAAGACAGGACAGGAAGAGTGTGTCCGAGTTCCCAGAGACAAGCAGACACATCTGCCTTTTCACTTTTTGTTTGCTCCAGGCCCTCAGCCAGTGGACTAGGATGTGCCCACACTGAGATGGTTCTGGTGGATCCGCCCCACCAAATCCATTCACACTTACATATTCAGTAAACATTTAGAATCATCCTCACAGGCACATCCCAAAGTTATGCCTTCCAGGATTTCTAGGCGTTCCTTCGTCTAATTAAGTTGACACCTAAAATGAACCATAACAATGTTGAAGGAATGGGCAGTTTAATAAACAATACATGGAAAAAAATAGGTTTTTGTGTAAATCCACATCATAATCAAAAAAATTTCTGATGAATTAAATACGTGTAATTTTTAACTTCCTAAAAACATAGATTATCTATACAAAATATATTATGAAAAGATTTAAGTCAAAAGAATCCAGAAAGCAAAAAATAAATAGAACTCTATGAATATAAAACTTCTATTTACTGAAAATGTGAAAATACAAACAATAAACCAGGAGAATGTATTTCCAATACTTGTTAATTAAAAATAAGAATAGTATACTGTACTTTAAAAAAACTGCAACAAAAGGACATATAAAACAACAGGAAAATAGAAACATTTTGTAGTAGAAGAAAATTTCATGATCCAATGACTCGTAACGTTCACCTTCACTCACAATCAAGATAAAACTGGTATGTTTTATACTCAAAACATTGGCCAAATTATAAATACTTAATACTGATTATATATGATAATAAACAGACTTCTACAGGACAACAGACACTCTGTATACTGTTAATTACAGAGTAAATCCGTCCAATCTGCTTCGAGAATAGAATGGCATTACCTACTAACTTTGAAGATGCACCCACCTAGTACCCAGCAAATTCACTCCTAGATGAATGTCCTAGGTAAGAGAAATCCTTACACACCATGCCATAGGACACAGTACTAAAACACTCATTTGTGGTACTATTTTTAACAGGAAAATCTGCAATGAACACAAATCATCACCGACAGATGATTGAATAAATGTGTAGTGGTATATAAATATAATAGAATACTTTATATATCACAGTGATGAGAGCTTCACATGTTCCTATGAATCAATCTCTCATGTATAATGCAGACAAAAGTGAAAGAAGAATACATAGACTGCAGTTATATTTATGCAAAACAAAAAACCATGTAGAACCCAATAAATACATTTAGGGATGTATACACTTAAGAAAACTACAATGAAAGATAAAAGAATAGCCCATAATTCAAGATAATGGTTTCCTAAGAAGCAGAGAGTGGAAAAATTGAAAGGGACAGTGATATTAGATTAGGATGTGAAGAATATGTTAGAGTTTTCATTTTTATTATTTTTAAAATTTTTAATTTAATTCTAATTTATTTTATGATTGCAAAGTTTTTATGATAAGTTTTTCTTTATGCTGAGTAGTAGATATAAACAGGGTATTTTTCTTCTCTATACTGGACATACATTTTTATAATCATAGTAGATATAAAACAATTCAAATTGAATATTTTTATTATCATATATAATAAGCGTTAAGCCAAATAACAGGGTTTCAGGGTTTATTCTGATTTTAAAATGGATCTATTTGCCGACATTGGGTGAATACTGACCTACTGCAGTCACTTCAAGCACAGTGTCGACGTTATCCCAACGATGATGCAAAAAGAATTGGCTCTTAACTTCTATCCTCTCTTATGGAGAATTTATATCCAAACTGTGCAGAGCAAGACCATCAGTGGCAGCATGCAGAAAGTCAGGATGAGTTTGCAAAAACTGGGGGCGAGATTACGAATAAATTGGATGATTTCTACATTGCTTTCTGTTGAGTGGTAACGGCCTGTGTGTCTACAATTTTAGTATAACAGTTTTTAATCCCTCTTCTCCCTTTTTTCAACCCTCCTCACACTAAGTATCTTTAGGAACATATGGGAGCTCCAAGAAAAAGCCAAGTGAATATCTAAAACATTAATGCACCGTGCTGCTATCATCACAAGAATGAAGAAAACTGGGAATCCAGCAATCTCCTAACGCAACAACTGTTGCCTGCCAATTCCTGTATCAAATGAAAATCATGGTTTAAGGGAAGGACGGCTGCACAGTGACTAAGCAGGCAGACGGCAGGTGTGAGTCAAAACACTCTGGGGTGCTGCTCGAATCATTCTGCATTACTCACGGCTGGAGAGGGGACTCAAAAGCACAAATCGCCCCTTGGACTAGGAAGAAAGGACTGGAAATCCAGGTAACAGATGTGTAAAAGGTAGAGAAGACAATCAAGTTGTAACTGAAACGTTCCAACTTCTACACCAAACTCTTTGGGGCTACCCTTTGATCTGTCCCTGCCTCCATCTGTTTTAAGCCTCTCCCACCTTTCCTTGCTGGTAATTATTTCCGTGTTATACACAGGGAGGTAATTGTTTCTCCCCGTGGAGCCCCTTCCTGAGCTAGGGTCACCTCTTCAAAGGGTTACCTGGCTACATTCCTGAAGGGCGATGTCCCCAGACCAGAGATAAGGAACTCGTAGTGGTTTACTACACTAGCCTTCAGTTTCTGGAAAGGACCATATCTAATTTTCATGTGTTACACGAATGCCCAGGAAAGAAAGAAAGGGAAAAAAAAAAAAAAGAAAAAACCCTCAACCACTCTGTCTCATTTGCATAACTGCTTTATATATTCCGTCATAGGAGGTGATTAGCTACAACGCACGTACATGTAATTACAGAAAAGGGCCCTAGGTGGAGCCTCAGTACTGGTGGCGACAAACGGAAGAAACAAACCGAGAATAAATCTAAATCCTCCGGAAATTCCATAAGGAATCTTAGCATTTTATAGAATAACCTATTTGCTGTTGTTCCTCCAGCATGGAGAACAGCTAGATGCAGAAATAGATGCTTTGTTTGTTAAGAAAAATTCGAAAGAGCACGTTGAGTCATACAGAACGAAAGCACGTCAGTGCTGGTACTGTCTCTGCCAGGGTTTCCGCAAGGCCCTGCGTGGGTAAGAAGAATGGCCCTCAGCTGTGAGCACACTCTGCTGAGCAGCCGTCCTTTATCTAGGGACATGACCTTTAATTTATTTAACTATGTATAATAAAAGCATCTCACATCGTAAGGGAAACAGAATTCTTTTAAAGATGAATTGTTCTTACTAGATTATAACCACAGAAACCACCAGATGTCAAAATTACTTTTTTCTGTTTTTATTATCTCTTTTTCTTTGTCATCACTGGCAAAAAATTAGACTTATTACATTTTTTCCAACTTTATTGATGTATAATGGACCGATAAAACTATAGATGGGCAAGGTATACAACATGAGATATGTATATTTAGATATAGATATGTGTTGTGAAGCGATTATTGCAATCAAATTAATTAATTCATGGACACCATTTTTGTGTGCTAGAATCCTAATTCTACCTGATTCACAGGCAGAATTACCTGGGTCTGTGGTTAAAATTCAGGACATCCATACCAATCCTACTTTTATTTAAAATTTTTGATATTTTGTGCATCACAGTTTTTTACCTTGTGATTTTTAAAATCATTTCATTAACATATTCCTGTACTTACTGAGGGATTTTTAAATTTTTGAGTCAAATTTTGCTTCTGGCCAATTGCTTCTGGCAAAGAGCTGCAGCCATCTTGAACTTATCACAATGCCCGTTTAGATAAAGCTTTTTAATTCTTTTGTGTGTTAAAAATCTTTGATAGTCTTTATAGTTTTTGTACGACTGATCTATCAGTTTCTGTGAGAGCTATGTTAAATTATCCTGTAATATATTAGTAGGCTTGTTACTGTCTCCTTACAGGGTTTTTTGTGTGTTACTAAGGATTGGACACAGGGTCTTCACACTGAGCTACATCCCAGCCATCATCATCACCATTTTATTATTATTATTATTATTATTATTAATTTGAGACAAGGTTTCCAAAGTTGCTAAATTCCCCACGCTGGGCTCACAATTTGGATAAATCTTCCTGACTCACCCTGTCAGCATGCTGGGATTACATACACATGCCACCATAACTGGATTAATTTGTCAATTAAAAATATATTCTTAAGCTAATAAGATGGGTTCATTCTCATTTAGAAAGTTCTAAATTTTCTTGTTAATTATACTTCCAATACTAATTATTTTCCTGGGACAATCTTGTTTGATGCTTGGTGTCTTTGGGGAAAAAAAAGTTAATAGTGACCTCTCTCACCTTCAAACATGTTTCTTAAATAAATGATTTGGCTTCAAATTATGCTATTTCACTTACAATTATAATTTTTCATATACAAATATAGATATAACAGCTTTATTTGGCTTTATTTATCTTAATTTTTAGTGTAACTACATCTTTTGTGGTAGCAAATTCCCACATAGCTAAATTTTTGTTAAATATTTCTGTCTATTCTCAAAATGTCTTCAACTGGTAAATTCAGCTTAATTTTATTCATTTTGATTGCTGATGTTTGCATTTATTTTTAGCATCTCCCCTTTTTCTCCCTGTCCTACATTTGCTTGATTTATTTTTAATTTTCTTTCAGCTATGTGGAGTCGTAAGTTTCTTTTTCTCAAGGAAATTACAAGTTCTATTTCTGCCCTTTAAGTATGTATTCCCCATTGTCTTAAAATACAGCTGTGTAACAAAATCCTGGTAAGTCACTGCAATAGTGTATCCCTAAAGGATTACATATCTAAAGGATTTTAAAATAGCTTAAATCCAAATTGCTATTACATGCTATTTTTGACCAACATTGTGATTATATTTTTTTAAATTAGCCATTACAAATTGCTTTGTTTTATGTAGTCATTTTATTGAGGCTTGAACATTTTTTAATGCTTTCTTGGAACACACATCTTTCTTGAATACCATTGTGTTCCTGTGAACTCAGATTCCTTCTTCCTCATTATCTGGTAGATAACTACAAGATCCTTGATGTCTGGGGCCTTAGTGCAAATTTGTTGACAGTAAAGTCTCTTAGATGTTTTTCCTTTAAATATGACCATCATCTTAGTTAATTTTTCGTCGCTGTGACTCAATACCTTATATCCACAAATTTAGGGAAGAAAGGTGTATTTTAGCTCACAGTTTTAGAAGGTCACAGTTCATTCAGGGGTGGCTGGTAGCAATGGAAGTACATGGCAGAGGCAGAGGTGGAGGCAGCTTCTCATGACATCACAAACAAGAAGCTAAGTCAAGGCAAGTTGAGACTAGAGCAAATCTGTAACAAAGAGCTGTTGCGTGTAGCAGGTTTATTTATCTGTGTTCTGAAATAGTACTAAAATGTACCTACATTTGATTTTCTATTTTCGTTATTATGGATTTTTTGTTGTTGTTGTTGTTAAATTGGTTTTAGTAAGGCATAATTTAATACAGAAAAATAGACTCATGTAAAGTATGTATGTTGTCAATCTCATGAAGCCACCACCACAATGAAAATATTTAACATTTTCAAAGCCCAAATATCCTCTTGGTACCCCTGCGAAAGCATTCTCCCCACCGCCAAAACTGGCTCCTCTCTCTGTAGCTGTAGATTAGATTATTCCCTTCCAGAACTTCCTGTAAATTAATATGCTATGTATTTTCTTATATTTCCCTATTTTTCAGCGTATTATATTTGAAAGAATTATCCATGCTTTTGCAAGTGTCAAAGTAAAGTTTCTTGTGATGTTTATAAATTTAGTTTTTACATTTGTGAATTTGATATACATTTTAGGTTTGGATTTTGTATGTAGTACAGAAAGAGTCTTATTTTCTCTTCCTGTTTCTCTTCTTTTTAAACGTGCTGCCTATTGTCTTGCTTCATTTTGGGACAGGAAAAAGGCAGCTGCCATACTTTGGAATTAATTGACCATATATGTGTATGTCATAAACTTCTTACTTTGTTTCCATTGACCTTTATGTTTAGTTCTAAGCCACTATCCCCTTGTTTTGTTTAACATAGATTTATAATAAGTCTTGATATTAGGTAGTATAATTGCTTATTTTCCTATTCCTCCTTTTCCTCCCAGAAATGTCCGCAGCGCTGTGGCTGCAGGAAAATTTCATTCACTTTGCTTTCTAAACTTAAAGAGATGCATCTAATTGGATAAACCTGGTTTGTGTATAGACATCTACATCACAGTGAGCCACAGAGAGGTAGTTTCCAGCTTCCCAGTCTAAGATAAACGGCAGTTGGATGGAGATCAAGTGAGCAACTCCCTGCCTGGTATGTGTTGGCCCTTGGACTTGGTTAGGATAATTGGTATAGATCAGGGGTTGTTTGGTTGGTGCAATCAGAAAAATTATTATCCTTAATTATTATCCTTAGATACTGATTAAATTTGTCCACTTGGAGAACCAAAATAAAACTTTCGAGATAAGACACCCTCTGCCCTACAGAGAGCTGGAGATAAGAGATGGCACTGATTTCTTTTCTATGAATTGCACAATTAATACTTTCTTTGCTCTTTGCAATGAGGTAGTTCCATGGCAATCAAGATGCAAATTGCCCATGAATGTCTCTTTCCTCCATCAACTACCCTAGCTTCTCTATTTTTAAGTGTTAAGTTTTCCCATCCCAACAAAAACTACATATTTGAGATATACAAATTATCATATTTTGATATCCAAGTTTATTGTAGAAACAACTAACACTATGAAGCTAATGAATGTATACAATATTTCATAGTTATTATATGCATATGTGGTAAAATATGTAAGATATAAGAATTTTCCCATCCCAGTAAACTCTCTGACAGAAAACTATCTTGAAGGAGTTAAAAATGTGCCGTCGCAAGTGGGTATATCAATTATTTTACGCTGAAATCACTTGAGAAACTGTAAATTCAGAAAGAACCATCAGACATATTTTTTTCTCTCCATGTAGCAAGCCATAAAAGTTCTTTCGTGAGGAATGTCCTTTATATATCAAGGCTGAAAAATAACCTTAATCATCAGAGACTGGTCACTGGGGACTGCAATGAACCAAAATAAAAACTCTGAAGTAGCCTTTACATACCACCTGGTTCACTTTGCTCCCCCACCCACATACACATCTTAGTAGCATCCTCAGAATGGATGGCCCCATTTTGTGATAAAATGAATTCATCACACATTTCATCTGTTTTGTTGTCCCTTCACAAATTTGTCATTCTTTGCCTAAAAATTACAAAAGCGCTGTGATTTGTGAAGATCCCTAAGTACATTTAATGTAAAGCTAATGAGATCGTATGTTCCTCTCTTTATGTTTCGCTTACTTTGCTTTCTAGATCGAGCCGGAACCCAGATAACAATGGGGAGAGTGTGTCCCTTACAGCCCAGAACTGACTGTAATTTACAAAATTAGGTATGATAACACTCTTACATTTTTTAACTGCATTTTTCAAACAGCATTTAGACTTTTTTAGTTGCAAGCTGTTATCTTTTCCAGTCAAATAAATTTGATATTTTTTCAATTTTAGGTAATTTCTCATTTTTATTAAGTCTAAAAATTTGAGGAGTACCTAATTTTCCAAGACTACCATCTACTATTAATCTATTAACTCCTTAAATTTTTCATATTACTACATTTTCATTTCTTTGGCAGAACTAGAGATTGAGGCTAGGACCACCTGCATGGTAGGCAAGTGCTTTACCATTTGGGTGACCTCCACAGCCTCCCCTAAATCTGATTTTTAAATTTTTAAAAATGTATTACATCTTTCAAATAAAAATGCATGAAAAGCATGTAGCTGTTAAACTTGTGTTCATTTCTTTCCGACTTGTATCATTGGAAATGACAATTTGGTAGCCTTTTTTTTCTTTTTTTAAAATCAAGATGTGATTCAAAAGCATTAGCTTTAGAATAATGATTTATTTAAAAATTATTATTTTTACTATTTACATATAGATGGGTTTGCCAAAGGGAAATCAGAATGAATACATAATTTAGACTTTTAACAAGTTATAGCATGTAGTAATTACAAGTTGTATTACAATTTTAAAAATAAGTCTTCTTGACAAGTTAACATTCAAGGAAACGCAAGTTTAGCTAGGCCCAGTAATGCAGACCTATCATCCCAGCATCATGGGAGATTGAGGAGGGGGGATTGCAAATTTGAGATCAGTCTGTGTAGAAAGACCCTGTCTCAAAATCAAAACTAAAAAATGGGTTGGGGAGGTAGCTCAGTGTGAAGACCCTGGCCTCCATCCCCAGTATCAAAAAAAAAAAAAGCGAATTATTGGTTTTAGTTCTCAGAAAGGCAGAGTTAGAGTTAATGGAATTTCTAGACATAAAATTTCTTTATTTGGAGGGCTTACAAGTCTGAGTAGAGGAATAATCCAAACTGGTCATAGACAGAAGCAAGAGCGGCAGGGTCTAGTAGCTGCTCCGACTTGGGCCAAAAGGGCACCAGTCCCAGAGTGCAGGACAGCCAGTGCAAGCCTGCTGGGGACTGTGGTCTAAAAAGCAAGGCAAAGGCCAGAGCCTGATGTCAATCTGCAATAGAGATCAGTGAAGTCAAGGCAGGAGCCAGTTGACAGGAGACTCAAGCCCAGACTGCACCTTTCCAGGAAAGGCTGTAACAAGGTTTCTTCTTCCTTTCCTTACTCAGTCCCTGCCAGTGGGTACCCCACACCAGAGTGGGCACTCCTGCCTCGCTTGCTGACGCACAAGTCAACGACACACATCTGAAAGCTCTTCCCTGGGCATTTCCCGATTTCAGCAATTTGACACAATCCTTCCAACAGTCACAGAAACACAAGCTTTTAATCATGTCCAAATCTATGGTGAAAAACAAAATGGAGTCAAGTCACAAGAAGAGGAAAGAGTATGGAATCATCATGATTCTTATCTTGTCCATGTCAGCAGGCTAAGTGAATTCAACCAACCATGCTTTTCAGTCTAGTGCTGTAAAAATTACTACTTTGTTCATACACATTAACCTTCATGTGTATGGTGGTTAAGCATAATTCTATCAACTTGGTTGGTTTGAAAGCCACCAAGAAAATGAGAAGAACACACCTCTGTGGGTCATGCAGGTATAATCTTGCGTGCTGCACCTCCTCCTCACTCTGTCCTCTCTAGCACTCCTCCCGCTTTATTTCTGTGTCACATGAACTAAGCATCTTTGCTCTGCATGCCTTTCGACCATCATGGTTCTGTTTTGGATTCTGCTGGCCACAGGACAAATCTCCTGAAACTAAAATGAACCTCTCCTCCTTCACATGGCACATGATGGCATTGGGTCTCAGCAGCGGGAAAGCTGAATGATACACCCGCATACTTTATCACAAACACACAACACAGGTGGAGCTATTGTTCTTGTTTTTCAGGTGATAAATTTAATAAATTTGAGAGATGAAGTTCCCACTGTCAGTGTTAGAACTTGAGCAATAAGGCAAACATGCTGCCGTAAGTCCAATACATGGCCATGTGACTGTGCTTACCCTTGTTAGGCCTCTGTTTCAATTACATATCATGCCACGACAACAAGGGAGTGTGAATTTATAAGATAAAAGAGTGCTAGGGAGATGGGTGGTTAGGATTTTTCCTCTGATTCCAAGGGCGTCTTTTATTCTAAAGGATAGGATAGGAGAGGGGGAGAGAGAGACAGAGAGAGGTATCATTTCATTTCTTGCATTGCCTTAATTCAGGCCTGGGGTCCATTACATCTTATTCTATGATTTTTTTTTGAAGTATACACTTTTTTCCCAAAGATTCCCCCCATCACACTCATCCCTTGACAGAGTTATTCACTTCCTCCCACGTGCTATCACTGTATTTTCTACGTGTCTGCAGCATTTTCCTACTTTCAATTGTATTATGATTATAGGAATCCCTCTCCAGGGTAGTTTATCTGCCAGAAAATTATAAGGTATGGAGATTGCTCTATCTTTCTTTGAAACCTAGAGGATTTTGTATAAAGATAGTTGTTTATTCTAAAAATATTTAGAAAAAAGGGGATGCATAAATACAAATTACAGGTGGCTGAAGGAATAGGGTAATCGTTAGAGCATTTGTCTGGCAAGTGCAAGGTCCTGAGTTTGATTCCCCAACACTACATAGCCAGGCGTGGTGGTACACAGCTGTAATCCCAGCACTTGGGATGCTGAGGCAGAAAGAATGTCTTGAGTTTGAGGCTAGCCTGAGCTCCACAGTGAGTTCAAAACCAGCCTGAATTGCACAGCAAGACCTTGTCAAAAGAAAGAAAGAAACAAACAAAGAAAGAAAGAAAGAAAGAAAGAAAGAAAGAGAGGAGAAGATGATGCGCGTGCCTTTCACTTCCGTAGCTATCATCCAGTAAATGCTAAGGAAGGTCTGGTGCCCCAGGAACTGACCTCTCTCTCGAAGATACGTCAAGAGACTGCAAGGAACAGACTAGATCCTGGAAATACACAACAGTATGGGTTATGAAGAAATGACACGTTTTTGCTATATATGTCAACTCCAACCAAATAAAAAAAACTTCATCCTGCTAAAATTTTGTGGAAAAAAATCCTAGAATCTACTGTTAAAGTGCATTGGTATGTCTGTTAACACCGTAAGAGAAGAATGACTTTTGCTTCACCTTCTTAGATTCTGTGACTAGAAAAAAAGATATGTTAACAGGCCCAAAGCATATAAATTTTATTTGATGTTAGTATTTTTACATGCACATGGAGATTTTCTTATATATAACAACTGAAGGCCAAAAAAGGTAGATAGTGCTGAGAGCTTGTAGGCTATTTTCACACCAAACAACAAACTGCGGAGATGAGGAAGGCAAAGGAAAATAGAGTAAGAGCTAGGGACGGTAAACTACAGGAAAGTAACTAGGAAACACACAGGAGAAACTAATATAACTTATTGAATAAATTTGTTTGTGTAAATTCTCGTCAGTGTCAACAACCCCTGTCTATTGATAAGAGTATTTTCCTTATCCTGGAACGGAAAAGCACCTTCTATTTTGGGAGACTTCCGTCCTACTTTTAGGATGAAAGGGGCTGGTTGCTGATCCCTCCCTGCAGTTGCGGTTTCTCGGTTGCCTTCAGATCACAGCAGTCAGTGTCCTAAAACAGCATATTTGAAGGTGGCGTGATGTTCTGATCCCTTTCACCACTACCCATTTAAAATGTATAAAATTGTCAGAGACATCCTATTTTATGGCAAGAAAAAATCGTTACCATGTAGAACAGACGGGGTGGCAGAGCTTGTCAAATGGATTCAAGACCCAGGAATGGCCGATCAAGGCAGAAGAGAAAGATTTTACTAAGGCAACAGCATGTCGGTGGTCTGAAATAAGAATTCATTAGTATCTTAGCCTGGGATGAAGGACAGAGCTGATGTCAGAGAATGAGAAATCTAGAGGTCTGGTGTTGGTCTCTAAGGCCTTAAGAAATAGGCCTGTTTCCTGGTCAAGCTAGGACTCTGAGAGGTTTGCCTGCCTCCTGCCGGAGCTAAGGCCTTGAGGCATCTGAAGCCCAGGGTGCAAGCTAGACGAGTAGGGAGACTTCCAGGCCAGCACTAACATTTTAACACTAACATTTCCAGTATTTTTATTATGGATGGAGAAGAAAGAAAAAGAAAAACAAGGAAAGCACAATAAAAAAGAAAGGGATTATGGTTTATCTGGGAAGACGGAAGAAGGGGAATATTTTTTTTTTCTGGTTGCTCTCTGATGAGTGAGAATGTAGTTTAGATCTGTGTTTTATCTTTCTGGGTACTTTATTGCTATATCTGATTTTTCCAAGAAGGAGGATATTGTCCTGCTACAAGGTCAATTGGACAAGATTCTGGGTTGCATCTTGAAAGAATTGTATCCAGGTATGGAACAGGAATGGTCCTCCTGCTACACACACACACACACACACACACACACACACACACACACACCTTATTAAAATTGGAGGCAGGATAGGTAATAAGCAGGGGCTACTGCTGGCCCTGTCATCAAGCATTCCAGGGTTTTGAATGTTCTTCTTGTCTCTGTGAAGCCCACTCCACTAACTCACAGTCTGCTGCATCTCAGGCCAGCTCTGACCAATCAGCGCAGAAGCACCATTTCCCTTCTAGGATTGAGTACAACCCCCTTTCTCAGCAGTGAGTAGATCCAGGCCCTGTCAATTACATAGGGCCAAGGAAGCTAAAGAGTCGGATCCTGGTTCTTAATTAGGCTTCTTGAGATTTTATCTGGGGTCTCCCATAAGTCTCATGACAGGTTTTGGTGGTAGGTAAAGGAGGTGAGCAGTGCCCTGAGCGCCAGGGTCTCCCACAGATATGTTTAATGTTACTAGGAGAGGAATTAGCACAACCACTCTTTTTTGGCCAATGTGACCAATAAGGGGAATGGGAAAGGACTTGATACTGGGAGCCATGTTAATAATAGAAGATAACTAGCTTAAGGTACGTGTGCTGATCAATTAGTGAGGAAACAAAAATAAATACTTTCTTTCATAAATTTTATGGACAATTATTAATAAATTATTCATTCACCCTATTATTCACAAGTACATATTATGATATTAAATCAGATAGGTTATAGGATCATGTCTGGGATGGAAGCAGGATCAGGACTTCGTGGCGACCAAAGTACTCAGCTATGCACGGTTGGTTCCAAGCGATGTAGGACATTTGTGGGGGCTTGCCTCAGCGGTAACAAAAATAAAACTGAAGCAGCAGCATGAATCAAGACCCAAAAGCTTTACTTAAGAAGGGAAAGAAAGTAGGGAAAGGCTTCTGCCTGAGGATGATGACAGCTGAAGGAGACTTAGGTCTGATGGAGATCAGACTGGACTGTTAGAAAGAGAATGGACCTGGCCTTTGTGACATGGACAGGGAGGACTAAGCACCAGTCAACCCTCCCCTGAGTCATAAGTGCAGCATTTTTTAAAAAAATTTTAAACTCCTTTCTCATGGTTCAGGAAATCTCTGCCTGGTGTAACACCTGGATCATTGGCAATTTTCATCCTTGCAGACACCGTGCATGCACGACCTGAACCTCCGTTACAGCACACCTGGTCTTTGTAGCGATATGAGTGAGGAATAAGGAAGTGCATTCCATACATTGTTAGCAAGGAAGGCCTGGGAAAGGGGCACACCGCCGTGGGTACCTGTGCTATTTCACAGGGCACATGGACATTGTGCCGAGGCATAAGAGGCTGCTACAAAGTTCAGATGTTTTTGGAAATTTTAGAAGAATTAATTGGTCCTAAAGTAGAATAAGAAACTACAAAAGGGAGACTAATGATTGATTTCTTAAATGTTACAGAATGTGGAATGACACTGATTTTGTTAATGTGATATTCATTCCGTTCCATTTGTTGTTTTATCAGTTGGTGAGAATTTTCCAAATGTGCTTGATGATGTGTGATAGAGTCAGTTATTCTACAGTGTTAATTGTAATCAAGTCATTCAAAAGATAAAATTATTAGTTTCAAAAATTTACAGGAAAATGTTTTTACTATGGTTATGGGTGTAATGAATTTGTTTCAGTTACATTTGCTAAAGGAATGAGTACCTGGGGCCACAGGGAAGTTGAAATGACCGTCTTGGGCTCAATACTACTTGTGCCTTTACTATGGAAAGCATAATTGTATGTACTAAATAGTAAAAAACAAAATCACAACAATGAAATCACATTTTTAATATAACAGTAAGTTGTTCACTCTAGTTCATGTAAATATTTATGAGTCTTTTCAGGTATTTCTATTGCAAGCATTTTAAGTATGTATTTCTAATTCTTGTTTCTGTGTTCCTAAAAAATTTCATAATATTAGCTTTTTGCCATTTTTATTAATATATATATATATATTAATAAATGGTCACATTGAGCTTGAGTGTGTGTGTGGGGGGGTGGGTGTGTGTGTAAGAGAGAGAGAGGTAAGATATCTCACAATCTCACTACACACTTACGTAGTTCAGGCTAGCCTCGAGCTCACTATATATTCCAGGATAGCATCAAACTTGTGAACCTCCTGTCTCAGCCTCAAAAAAGCTCAGATTACAGGCATGCACCACCGCACCCAGCAGCTCTGTATTTTTTAATAATAACATTTGGTTACCAGTTTTGAACTTATGCTGTCTTACAGCTTCATTTTAATGAATGTAAAAGAAGTCAATACTAGAGTTAGAATTAAAACAAAGTATGTTGTACATCAAATTGATTTAGATATAAAGTTGCAAATGTTTTGTTGATTCCTAAGACAGCTTGAATTTCTTATTCTGAACAACTGAACTACATTTTTAAAAATGTGACTTTTTAAGGAGTATTTCAGAAATGTCAAAATATCTTCCTGTTTAGTAGTTACTGATTTTTTTTTTTTGTTTTAAAGAATGTGAAACTATTGTCCAAATCTTTTCAAATGGCAAAACATGCTTTCTGTTCTTCTACATCCTTTTCTGTTTATTCAAATTGTCTTCTGAATTTTTCACACCAAAGGAGATGGTTAAAATTGGAGAGTTAATTTATTTAAAGGCTGTTTCTCGTTACTAAACACCTACTTCTCAGGATTCCGATTCAGAATTATAAACAAATGCCCTACTAATAAAATACTGTTCTTAAACATTTTGCTATATAATGATATTATTGGAAGGATTATAAAAATGGGCATTTCCAAAGAAATCATCTCATAGGTCTTCCACATCCGCATTTCTATGCATAGCCCGAAAAAATTCTGCTTTTCAGAGATGAATCACAACCCATGGTTCAACCCAATTATTTTAGTTAGTTTCTAAAAGAGACAGACACAAAAGCCAAAAACCTAAAACAGTTCTGGCCATCAGTAGGAACACCTGAAAACGCCCTTTACACCAGATGGCCGCAGCTGAGTTACTGCATTCTGTCCTGATGTTAGAGTGGAAGGGGAGTGTTGAAACAGTGGAATGATGTTACCAGTTCCAATTATTTGATTCAATTTCCCACATATTTACTGAAAGCCTACTTTGGGCTGGTCATGGACTCAGTGTCAATAATATTAATAATGTAAGGATGAGGGCTGGAGGAATGGCTCAGTGGTTAAAGTGCTTGCCTACCAAGTACTAAGTACCTGAGCTCGATTCCCCAGCACCACATAAGCTGAGTGTGGTGGTGCATGCCTCTAATCCCAGTACTCAGGAGACTGAGACGGGAGGATTTCTGTGAGTCCAAAGCCAGCTTGGGCTACATAGTGAGTTCAGGACCAGTCTGGGCTATAGTGAGATCCTGTCTCAACAAAAATAATAAAATAATAGTAATAATATTAAATAATAATAATATAAAGATGAACAAGACAGACTGGGCTCCAGTCCTCAAGATTACAGTGTAATAGGTAAAGAGAGACATAGAAATTCAGGGTGTGGTGGACATTATAAAGTTAATACAGGAGAGTATAGGTAGGGAATCTAGCCTAGGAGGTATCTGTAGAGGATTGACATTTGCAGTGTGAATAGATATTAACAGAGGGTGTGGGGCTGCCAGTATTCTAAAATGTATATACACAAAAAGTCAAGATAAAAATGGAAAGATTTTGCATCTGCTGAAGCAGAAAAGGGAGGATATGGAAATGAGGTTAAAAATTTTAATAGCATCAGATTGGAGTGGTGCGTATTACTCAACTTAAATGTTTAAAATTTGAATTGAAAATCACGGATCATCTCATTTAATACTATACAAATTAGGCGCTATTCATGTTTCTGTGTTAGAAATGAGGACGACCTAGTGGGACCTCAGAAGTTAAATGCAGTACCTGAGCTACCTCCTAAGTGCTGAGAACAAAGCTAGATGCGGTGGTGCACACCGGTAATTCCAGCACTCTGGGAGGCCGAAGCAGGAGGTTCTCAAGTTCAAGCTCAGCCTGGGTAACTTAGTGATTTGTGAGACTCTATCCTACAAATAAACTAATTGATAAAACTACAAAGGCTGATGATTTAGCTCAGTCAAGTATCCAGTACCACACACACACCACACACACATACAGCTGAGAATGAGACCGAGACCACTTTCTCAGTTGTTTGGATCACAAACTCCAATGCTATCAGAAATATAAGTGAGGAAAAAAAAAGTGCTGTAGAACATGAATAGTAATTAAGACTGCCACGAATGGGACAGTGTGAGCCCTGTCGATGGACACCAGCCCCTGGTTTTCTCCGGCTCTGGGAGTGAACGAGAGTCCAGTGCTACTGGACACACGAAGCTGAAAAACTCATGTTAGGCAAAATATTTGTCTTAGTTACTTTTTCCTTGCTAGAACAGAATACCTGACAACCACAACTTAAGGAGGACAGGTTCATTTTATCTCACCATTTGAGGTCTCAGGCCACTCATGGGAAGCTGGCGATGGTGGAAGCACACAGTGGAGGCCCAGCTGAAGAGACAACGTTCAGAGCCAGGCAGACAAGAAGCTGAGAGAGCAAGAAAGAGCAGGGCTGCCCTGCTACCCTATGTCCTTCCAGGCCAAGCCCTATGCTCTGCTCTGTCTGCGTCAAGCCTCAGTGATACACTCCTTTCAAGTAGGACTTACCTCCCAACAACAAGTGAAACCCACATATAATCCAGAATGTCCAAATACACGAGGCTTTGGGGGGCCATTCCAGATCCAGATAATAGTGATACTATTTTAAAATGTTCACAAATTTAGCAAATGCACCAGGATAGTCATTTAACACTTCTGCAATAAAAAAGAATAAAACCTTGGCACATGCTTCAACATGAACAAAACTCAAACACATTGGAAGAAGTCAGTCACAAAACACATGTACTATGCATGATTCTGTTTGTAGGAAATGCCAGAGTAGGCAATCTATAGAGACATAAAGTCATCAGAGCTGAAGGACTTTGGGGGATGTGAGGAATGACTGCTCACTGCCAGAGGGTTTTCTTGGAAGAGATGAGATTCTAAAAGACGATTTTAGTAACGGTTGCACAACTGTGCATAAAGACCACTCAACTGTATCCCGCAAACGAGCGATGTATCAGGTGTGTGAGTTGAATCTCAATGAAGTTGTTAGAAAAAAATTTAAAAGTGCTCAACTTCATTCAATACCAGATGGATGTGAATTAAAGTCACAATGATATGTTGTTTTTCTGTAGGCAGATGGGAAAAATTAAAACTTTGGCTAGTGCCAACTATTAGCATGATTGCAGAAGAAGAACTCTTATCCGCTTAGCTCGATGCAAATTGAAAGCGCCATTTGGGAAACACTTGGGCAGCAACCACTTTGGCAGTGACCGAAGCATCCTGACCCAGCAAATGCTCTGTCTTGCATTAAACACCAGGACTCCGTAATGTTCATAGCAGCCTTCCTCATAAGAGAAAATGGCTGGTACAAACCTACATGACCATCAACTGTGGAATGGATTCTCTTGGCTGGAACAGAGCAGGAACCTTACTAATTGTCCCACCACAACCTCCCCGACGCGGGAGAAGACGTGCTGTAAGTAGAAATCAGGTGCTGGTGGGAAAAGAGAATGGTGGGAAAACACCACCATAAACCAAATACTCTTTACCCTCGAGTTTTTGTTTTCGTTCATTTGATTCAGAACTCCCAGGCAATATGGGTACAATTACTCACCTGTCTCAAACTCCTAGAAAGCAGTGCGCCCTGCTGTTGGCCCTCCCACCAGCCCCAGTTCATAGAAAGATTGGAAGGTGAAGAAGGTGAGGGCAGAGTGGCTGGATGTTTCCCAGGGCAGAGGGTGAGGCACTGGGATAAAGGACAGTCTGCCCCTGCTATGCAGAGAGGTGAGTAACTGTAAGGTAAGCAAAAGGCCGGTCACTCTCCATTTGTGCCCTGGTCACATTCGCCATCCCGCGGATTCAAGAAAAGGGACAGAAGATGCCACTGGATTCTGCATTCTCAAGCTGGTTCAGAGCTGCGAACCTGCCTTACGTACTTGCTGGCTCTCCACCTGCTCACCCAGGGCAGAGGGAACATCGGCGTCACACACCTTTTCATTTCCAGTCCCCCCAGGAACAGAAAGTTGACTCTGTCTGTCTTCCTTACTGCTGGGAAAGTACTTTCTTCACTCCTCTGAAGTGGTTTCCCAGCTTCTCTTGCCCTAAATTATTAATTCTCTGACTGTGACATTTTCCTGCTTGTCCTTTCTGTTAATCTTGCGTCTCACTGGCTTCCTAGGGGACACTGATACCATTGGTTGGCTTCCTAACAGCAGCTTTGTCTTCTGTCCGCAATACTTACAATCATTCTGGAGGCCCTCCTAAGTCTCCCCGTCAGTCACCTGCGCGCAAGTCTCAGCATTAGCTGAAAAATTTCATGTCCTCAATCTGCAAACCTGGGTCATTTGGCAGTGGGTGACCTAAGGTGGTAAAACTCCTGAGTTAAGATTTTTACAAACTTGTTATTTTTTTTCTTTATAAAAAGGCAACAGGAAACTCTGTAGACCACAGAGAGATAAGGTTTAGGGGGGCATGCAAAAACATTAGGGGAAGCAAAGGAGTAAAGTAATACTTCAGCAATTCAAGTGGATTTTACCCTTTAAAATAAATCTCAACCACTTCACTAATAAATGTTACATTTTTCTAAGATGCTTACTTATTCTCTCTTAATAACATACCTGAAGAATTTTTAAAATACTTTCCTTTTCTACTACTTAAAGTGTTTTTAGTCACCATTCACATATTTAATAGTTATCCTTTTATGGTACACATCTGTCTGAAGAATTTGTTTTTTATTATTTTTTATATGATAAGTTACTTGCATTGAAGAAGTATTTGAGACGGGCTGCTAAAAATTTTTTAAATGCAACTATAGTAAAAAACAAAATAAACATTCAGAATTCTAAAATTTACCAGAAGCGCTCTCATTCATTTGAAAAGTATTTATTCAATAATATAATGAGCCAAATTGTGTGTAAGATGCTGGAAGTACAATATCTTGGAGTCTATTGGGAAAGAATAAAAGAATGAATTAATGAATTATAACAAGTTCAAATTATAATTGAAGAAATATGTGAACTAAGAGATTAACCAAAGACCAGGAAGTTCTCCTTGATCAGATGACATTTAAAAAATGTATTTCTGCACAAAGGTATGATTCGGAAGAGAACAACACTGTGGAAGTACTTCTACAACAGATCCGATTTTGAAGTATGGAAATTTGAAATTACATCTGTCAGATACTTTGTTCTAAAAAAAATTACAGAAGGGCCAACTGGAATATGGGCTCCAAATTTGCAATTAATGTGCTTAGGTTGAGGTCCCAGAGGGGTAGGATCAAGGAAGACTTTTAACATGAGGGCACCTGGAAGTTACATTTTCCTACAGAAGTTGCAGAATGTGGTGTAGGAGTCCTTACAAATGTGTGTTTACCTACTTGTGATTTTGCCTCAAGATCAGAGATTAAGAGAAATAGTCTCACATGGGTAAAACATGGCTTTATAAATGTAGCCATACCTCTTATTAATCCAAACACTCTAAAAGGCGGAGGCAGGAGGATCTAAAGTTTGAGTCCCGCTAGGCAATTTAGCAACTTAGTGCGAGCACTGCGTCAACAAGAATATTATGTTGAAAAGACCTGACAAGCAGAAACAAGCCTAAATGTTGTTGCCATGGGAACACCGTACCATCTGTGTTTTTATCGAACCTGCACCAAAGGGTTATATAACCTGGTAGCTGAATAAATATTAAAGTGGACCCAACAGTGAAATGAGTTGTTTTAATTACTTTTGAAAGAGCAACTCTAAGTTTAAATGAAACACTACATAGCTGTACATAACTGTTTAAACTCCCACTGGGATGCAAGGACAGATTCCATTGAGGAAATCAAGATATATGTGAAGACTTGCAATGGCCCTTATTTTCAGTCCATGATAGGCTATTGTTTTTATTTAATAATAGTTAGAAAATGTCACGATGCTGGGTGTATTCATATGGGTTCATCAGCAATTGATTGGCAGTGAAACTGAAGGGAGCCTAACACACAAAATCTGTCCTCTACAAACAAAAATGAGACTCCTCATTGACCAAAGGTAAATCCAATTTCTTCAAATATAAGAATGTGTGAAGAATACAGTCTCCCTAGCAAAGAAAGTGAGCACTCCTATCACTCCCTGGAACTGCAGCACTTGTGTCAGAGTTCACAGGAATTATAATGAGAATCGTGGTACTAAAGCTGGCATTAAAATCAGCCCAGAACATCCCCTCTGCCCACAGCCCACTACACAATAGGATAGAAAAGCCAAACCACAAATAAGTGATTTCTGACCATGATAAGCAGAACAAGGCAGGAGTTGGGTTTTGCCAGTTTTACTCCCAGTCCACTTCTTGATCTTTCTAAAAAAAGAAAAAAAGGAAAAAAAAAAAAAACTGTTACAATCCCTACATGCCAATCTTTCCTAACTCTGCATCTCACCATAGGAATCCAACCTTAAAATTCATGTCTAACAATTAACTCAAATTTGTCACCATCTGGAAAATGTCTTACTTGTACTGTTTCAGTTAAGATCCAACCTAGAAAACTGGAAGCCACATCAAATGCTCTAACCATATAATGCAGGTGGATTACTTCTTCTGTCATGTCTTGGCCTTGGTTTTCCTCAACCAACCAACTTTCTTCTCAAGTTCAAGGTGAAGGTTCAATGAAAGTGTATGGAGAGTATCAGGAAAACACCTGGCACAAAAATATGTTCAGCAAAGGGGAGAGGTTACCTGATCATCCCTTGTTGGGAGATGTCACAGCTTCCTGACCCATGTTCTTTAAACCAGTACTACTCCATTTCTTTTTAATGGTTTCTCTCTGCTCCTTTCAGAAGCCTCGTTATGCGGAGTATGCACTCATTCGTCTACAACAGTTTTCTTGTGTTTACTTCGATATCGTATGGTGTGCATGGGGAGCAGACAAGTTACCTTTTTATTTCTCAGGTTTTCAGATAGAGAGAAGGCACATGGGAGCAGCTACACAGGAACACAAAGATCCTCATCCCTTTCCTTTGTGCCTAATTGGGGTGACTGAACCCTGGACCTCAAGTAGACACTGTAACATGCAGGGAGGTGGCGATTAGTGTCATTTCATGTGGGGAAGGGATGTGAATTATTTTAGCTAGGAGCTGGAGTGTACTAGCATGTTCCAAAAGTGGCTGTGTTGACATTTCACATCCTACAAGCCTTTTGCAATGTGACTTTGCCCCTTTCTCTGAAGAGATGGAGTCTGCTTTCTCTCTCCTTGAATTTGGGCGGGCTTTGTGACTTGTCTAAGTGGGAAAAAAATGTGGCATAAATAATATAGGTCTTACAACTCCTGTTTAAAAGGTTTAAATAACTATTTTCACACTCTTGTTCTAAAAACACAGTCTTGAGCCCGCCATGCTGTAAGAAAGGCTCAAGCTGGCTATTTGAGGTAACCATATGCTGTGAGATCAACATGTCAGCACTAACAACCCCAGCTAAGTCCAGTCCCCAGCCAACCTGCCACATGGGGGCAGCCACATGAGTGATGCCAAGAGAGATCAACAAAAGAATCACCCAGGCATTCCACACAATTGAAAAAAATATTGTGGAACTCTTATTCTATAAATGAATATTTTTATAACCTGATTCTGATCTTCCTACTTCCTGCTCTGTAGGTGGCATCAGGAAGAAGTTAGACAAATACTAAGAAGATCATAACTTTCTTCACATACCATTGCAAATTTTAAAATTGTGATATACCTATAATATGTACAGTAACTTTTAAAGGGGGAGGAATCAATTCAATGGATACTACCTAGATTCACATCTTAAGTGCCAATAGGAAATCTGTGATCTAGGAATTCAAGTAGCTGAGCAAGTATTTTTAGTATCCTCTAACTGGTGCAGTATTTAATACATGAAAGTCAAAGAGAAAGTTTTGCAAAGACTTTGAACATGTGTCGGTGCCCTAGTCAATTTGATTAGACACATTCAAAAGATAAATGATTCCTGCTGAGTGAACCAGGCAACAGAAACAAATGGCTACAGGCATCACGGCAGCTCGTTACCATGCCGTGAAAGTTGCTTAAGAAGCAAATTTCATCTGGAAATAGAATCTTGGTGAAAATTTTCACTTCAGCTATTTTTTTCTGGATGTTCATGAAATATCGACGTAATAGTTAAATTTCCAATGGAAAGAATGCAGAACCTTCTAATTTAAAATAATAGTATGATAAAATGATGGAGCCCATTGAAGACCAGTGAAAGGTTGTCTGGCTTTGCAAATTGGAAAATTGGTATTAAGTGTGGAAGGGACCTTTCTAGAGGTAAAAAACAGACAGATGGAAAGGCTAAGGCAGTGTTCACAGACCACCTGGCCTCAGCATTAATGAGCTCAGGTGGGAACAGCACTGTGGGCATTCTGTTAAAGGAAAAGAAGAGTCTACTCTGCTTTAATTTCTGGGTATTCTTAAAATCTCGGTAAAATCCTTACTCAAGATTTTTAGGCTTTGTTTGGTAAGAAACACATACCTACAGCTGCCTTCTTTTGTATTCTCAGGTCTCTGGAAAGCTTTCTTTCTTCTTGCTGAGACGTATGATATTTCTGGAAGAACTGTGACCCTTAAGCAACCTCAAGTATGAGTATGCCCTACTCTTTCTCCCATGATGAGCACTGCCCAGTAAGTTGTGCAGGCGCTGCCGCTGGGCCTCACGGTGAACACCCAGGCCCTCACTGCCTGGCTGGCTGGCAACAGACCCCTCCAATCATGTGCTGTTTGGTTAAAATGTTTCAGGTTACTGAGTCAAAGAAATTTGATCTTTGGCCTTTTAAAAACCAGAATTGCACATTCTTTTGTGTTTTTTACTCCATACCATATTTTTTGTCATTTAAACTCAGAATAATTTCCTTCCTTGATACATTTATGTAAAGCAACAACTTCTGTTATTTATATGCATGCTTAAAGCTGGGTGAAAAGTTCTGCTAAAATATACAATGTATGAGCAATGCTGTTACCTCTCAAAGCTTCCGTCCCCCACTTTTTTTAAAAAGGAAAACTCAGTTTTGGGCACTCACGTTTAAAATTAAACACTACACTCCAGTTTTGAGATAGACATAAGCAGTTTTGTCCTGTTCACTGAAAAAGAAAAACACAGTTTGTTTATTAGGACACGGAAAAATGTCCCTCCATTTTTGAAAGCCTTCAGACCTTCACTGCCAGATCTCCACACATCTCTTCGCTCACCAATGATTTCATAAGAATATAAATAGCCTGATTCACACATACCCCTTTGTCCACTCATCCCAGACTCATTGTGGTCTCAGCCTTAGCCTTTCCATCAGTCTTACAAATTTTCCTCATTTGGACCTTCCTATCCTCAGGTAATTCCTTTAGCTTCAAAACCATCCCAGCCAAACTCCAGCTGTCGCCATAGAATATAAGTAAGGAGGTTAGCAGCTGATGGTCAAAGCTCGAGACTGAATGCTGCACTCTAAACACACAGATGGGCAAAACGCACGCACCAATCTCCCAACTCATCAAGCAAAAGGCAGAATTTCCTTCGTGTTTGAAATAAAAGCCTCCCTTCTCATTTTTTACTATCTGTACCTCCCTCTTTTCCTTTGTGGCATCAAACCTGAACCTTGTGCTTGCTAGACGCGTGCTCTATCACTGAGCTACACCACCACCCCTCCTTCCTTTCCTTGAACTCACAGTCCTGTTAAGAATTCATCTCTCAGATCTATTGCCTGTTGGGTGTTTCCACCTTTCTTCAATTCTTCCCTTCCACACTGCATCATCCTTCATCCATGGAGACAGCTGTGCCCAGGGCAGGACACCACACGCTTGGGTGATTCTTCAATCACAGTAAAGAAGGTAGTAAGAGGACCTCTTTGGGGCTGGAGGAATAGCTCAGCAGTTAGAGTGCTTGCCTACCTAGTCCAAGGCCCTGAGTTTGATTCTCCAGCACTACATAATAGCTGGGCATGATGGCACATGCTTATAATTCCAGCACTAGGGAGGCTGAGGCTGGAGGATTGCCATGTTTCTAAGGACAGTATGGGCTACACAGCAAGTTTAGAACCAACAGAGTGAGATACTGTCTGAAAAAAAATAAGTCCCCTTGTCCTCCTAGGAAGACATGTACCAATGGACCAAAATGTACCGGGGCATTTCCTCACTGCCTTTGGCTCTTTTAGCCTGTAAATTACTATCTTGTTGCTAATGGATTGTTTTGTTTCCCACGGACTAGATTCAGTTTTAATTTCTTATAGACTAAAACTTGCTTTAATCCATTGTGTTGTCCAAAAGGCTTGATACACAGGACCTATTCTAAGTTCTGATTTAATAGGATCCAGAACTTCCTCTAAAAAGCTTTTAATTCAAACTGAGAATAGTGAGAAACTTAACATGAGACATTTTAGCAATAGTTTTACAAAAATTTCTAGAATGCTGCATTATTTAGGAGAGAAGTCTGATATGCAAAAGTGTACGTGTCTGAAAATTGAAGCCAGGTTAGATGAGGCTGTAGATTAGTGGCAAGGCACTGAGTATACAGGAGGATCTGAGTCCCTAGCACCACAAAAAAAGAATAAAAGAGAGAGAAGGAAAAGAAAAAAGCAAAGAAACAATGAAAGAAGAGAAAGCAAAAAAAGAAAAGAAGAAAAGAAAAGAAAAGAATTTAGCCTGGGACCTGGTTTTCCACAACCACCGAGGAAGCTTGTTGGGACTACGCATATTCCATCCTAGCCCCGTCCCCCTCACGTCCAATTTTGATTCATTAGATGCAGGATACAGTTGGAAACCATGCTGCCCAGATGTTTGTCTTATTCCTGGCGAGGTCTGGATACACTTCCCCCAGAGAATGCTAGAATGTAGAGCCCTGGCCTGAGAAAACGGCAAGACTAATTCTTCCTCATCCTGCAAACTTGCCAGTGAAGCTGAGGATATACCACTCCATAGTCTTAAGTCTCTGCTTCTTGTCGGCTGGAGCCGACAGGAGTGGAGATTCAAGTTGGTCATTTACATTAAATGTACATTCATACAGGTGCCTCCTCATCACTAAGCAACAGAATTTTCCCTTGTATGATAAGCTCTCTTTCCATTCAGGGCATGAGACATGGAGACATATGTGAGGGTAGTCTGCTGACAGCAAAAGTAATTAGGTAGCACTGACTGCAAAACAAAATTTTTATAAGAGGAAAATAAAAACGCATGTAATGGGAAGGGACAGCAGGCTGTAAGATTTGAAATGTCTTGGGGCTGGAGGAATGGCTCAGTGGTTAAAGCACTTGCCTAGCAAACGCTAAGCCAAGCACTTAAGTACCCGAGTGTGATTCCCCAGCACCACATAAATGGACTGTGGCAGCACACACCTGTAATCCCAGCATGAGGGAGGCTAAAGCAAGAGGATTGCCGTGAGTCTAAGGCCAGCCTGAGCTCCAAAGTGAGTTTAGGACCAGCCTTGGCTGCAGAGCGAGACCCTGTCTCAAAAGAAGTCTTACTTTGTCTACTAAGGATGTTGCTTAGACACATGCAAACATATTTGACCAGCAGAAGAGGATTCACCATAGATAACACTGGCTTCGGTTCAAGAATCTGTCCTGCCTTTCCAGACTCAGGGTCCTGGATGTGCACCAGCGCTGGCCTCTCCCCAGCTGCCTGGGGTGCTCTCCCAATTGCAGGAATGTTCTTCTTTCATTTCTTGGCTTCTCATGTGTCTGTCAAACCTCATCCACCCCATGTCCAACAGCGTGAGTAAGTTAACAAAACTGAGTTGGCACAACTTCTTTTTCTATGGCAATTATTAATGGCTCATTCATACACAGTTGATCTAATAGCCATATCGATCCAAGCGGCTGTGTATCTATATTCCCACCACTTGTCAGGATTCCAAATACCGAATCAGTCTTGTCTCACGCCTTTATTACAGAGATGGCTTCTTTTCCACAAATGCAGTAATATGCTTGTGGATGCATAGAAGAAGCCGACTAAAAGCATATCCATTTATCTGATGAGAGGAGGCAGGACGTTCAAGTATCGTTTCTCATGCATCTCAGAAAATAGAATTATTGTTGCCTTTATGCACATGAAAAGCACATTTCTAATGCCAAATTAGAGAATTTTAGAAACACAGTTATTCAACCCATATCGGAGATATACTGTTGGATATACTGCCTGCTTTTCCACACACTGACTTTATATTTTCTTCTTCAAAGACTGCAAGACATTTTGCTGACACTCATATTCTAATGAGTAAAGGAACGCAAAATATTACTCTCCATTTTAACCATGGTGAAAGATGCCAAAGAGGCACGTTGGAAGAATGAAGTAGAATTTTGACGAAAGTTTGAGTTCAAGATTGCTGATAATTAGGTCAGTAAACTTAGGTTATCGCTTAACTCATTGAGCCCGCTTTTCTCAGTGAATTTCTTCATCTAGCATATAGTTCTTGAAACACCTGCGAATGGTTAGAGTCAGAACAGTCTCACAAAAAATGCTCTTCAGGAGATCATGATTTTAGATTGGAGAGACACAGAAGGTTTCACAGCCATAAAGTCAACTGGACTGGGCACTTGTCCCTGCTTTGTGAACTATAGGACTTGTTCTTACCTTCATAACACTCCCAGCAGTTCACAGGACCTGAACACTCTGAGTACAGCCCTTTGTCATAGAAACAGCTGCTTCTCATTATTCTTATTAACTGCATTAAAATAAATCATCCTAGTGAAGACTTAATCAAAAGGTTCAGGCTTCATTTCATGCAAGACAAGTCACTCCCAAAGTAACTCAAAATGACACTTTTGGCATTCATGATTAAGATCAGGTTATACCTGATGTTCTGGCTCTGGTCCCTCCCTTCTGGCTTCAGAGAAGGCTGAACACTGTTCTTACTGCTTAATGATCAGTCCAATCGCTTAGATCCTGTATCCTGGCTCCATGATCTTACGCATGTCCTGAGTGTGTGTGTGGGCAGGAGAGAACTGGGGATTGAGTTCCGGAGCCTTCACACTGAGCTGCATCCCCAGCCCACTTTCTATTTTTGATTTTGAGACAAGGGCTACTAAGTTGCTCAGGCAGGGCTCAAATTTGTGCTTGCCCTGCTTCAGCCTCTCAGAATGTTAGACTGGAAGTCTGAGCTACTAGGTTTGGCTTATATTCTTTCTTATCTTGGACTTAACACCAAGCAGAGGATGAGGAATTTTGCATAGCGAGTTACAAATCTGTTTCTCCACATGTAAAAGCCAGAGTGTTAGACCATAACACCTTAGTGTACCTTTTCACTCAAAATTCGATGTCTATATTGTGGGGGTGATATCTAAGATGGCGCCCACCAGAAGTCCTGGGAGTGGCCACCTCGGGTGTTTACCAAGGAAGATGACTGGGCCAAGCCGTTTCCGCCCTGGTGGACCATGTGTGATCCCAATACTATTACTGCGAGCACCCGGGGCCTGCCTGCACGGACATCCTGTTTATTGGCTTGACGCCCGCTTACATAGACACCACGTCAAATCGCCTACTCTCCCCTCCTTACCACGTTCTCCCTCTACCCTATATAAGCTTCTGTACTTCCTGAATAAAGTGAGTTCCTGCTTGGACAGACTCTCAGCTGGATCTGGTACTCTTGGGAGGAGGGGGCCCAGCTGCTTGCTCGCCTTCCCTCCCCCACCCCCACCCCCCGCCCTTGTGTGGTGGTAAGACCCCCCACACTATATTATTTTATCTCCTTTTTTTTTTACCTTTGACTTAAATCCTCAGGCTAACATTCCTGTGTGGTGTCTAACACTCTCTGAGCTCTTCCATAAAAGGACGCTGGTGACCTCTCTGAGTTCACCTTCCTGATCTATAAAGTGAACAAAAGAGGAGTCTGTCTTGTGGCTTAAGTGAAACAAGTACATCAGGTTCCTGAAAACATTTCTATAACACAGAAAACAACCAAGTGGCATTATTATTTTCATCATTAAACGATAGATTTTCCTCTATTCTTTAAGATAAAAGTTTTGCTCTTTTATTAACCACAGTATATAACTTTAGTCTCTAATTCAAAAATGTTTTCATGATTTCCAAAGTTGAGCAAATGAAGATTTCACAATAGCTTAGTTACTTATTAGCTGTACAACCTTGAATAGACAAATTCACCGCTCGAACTTAGTAACTTCATTCGTAGAACACAGGGGATTAAGCTCCTCTTGCTGCTTTTCTGTTAAGATTACTTAGGGTTACTTGTATGTAAAGAACGAAGCCCAGAAATACCTCAGTAAATACCACTTACAATCATAAAATCATGGTGTTAGGCAAGGTCGGACTCTGGCTTTGTGAACTACAAAAGTAGGAAAAAGACAGGCACATAGTGTCTATTAAATTCTATTTTCCCACGTGTAGACTACAATGTTTTCTGCCAACTTTCACCACAATAGTTTTCCTTCCCCACACCTCGCCTTTATCTGGAAACTCCTCATATTATTAGGAATCTGATATATGGGGATGAGGATAGTTACTGCAACCTACTCCCAGTTATAGCACTGAGAAAACACAAGCATAGTTATGCCATGCAAACCAGTGAGCAATACAAAATCATTTTGATTTGACTTTGAAATGAAGCTTGAGATATTTTGGCAACAGACTTTCTCTCTAATTAAGTTCTGCCCAAGATAAAATCAATTTCCACTTTCTGAGCTCTTATCAACTGAAAGCAAAAACAGGCAGCTCAAAAATTTACTTGGTTTCAGAGAATCTCATTTTGCTCAAAGTTTAATATTTGCAACAATAACAAAAAGCCAGCAATCTGCAAAATACATGGAACCAGAATCTGTGCATTCAATAAAAGAGAAAATTATGAAGAATATTGAAGCTACAAACTCAGCAGCCACTGGCCAGTCTGCCTCACATGCATCTGTGACCTTTCTAGCCACCTAGAAGAGTCTATGAACTGCCCCTGGAGAAATCTGATTGCTGATTCTTGCTGCCATTGGTTGTTGGGTCAGCCAGCTTCCCTTTACTCTAAAAAATACCTGAGATAATCAACTTATAAATTTAAAAAAGCCTTATTGGCTCACAGTTTTAGAGGTTTCAGCTCACAATGAGTTGGCCCGATTGCTTTGGGTAGGGTGGCACATCATGGCAGGCACGTGCAGCTCAGTAAAACTTCTCACTGCTGGGCTCCTCACTTCACAGCTGGGAAGCAAAAAAAGAAAAAGAAAGAGGTCCTCTTCAAGGGCACAGTCTCAATGACTTACAATCCCTCATTAGGCCCTATCTCTTAAAGTTTCCACCACCTCTCAGCCCCACGCTGGAGACCAAGGCCTCTAAGATCAAGAGTTGAACAGTTGTTGAAGGAGGCCATCCTAGGGGAGGTGCACGCTTCCCTGTGGAAGGCCGGTCCTGGTGGGACTTGCATTACCTGAGGAGATGGGAGGAAAACCTCTGCAAGTTGGGATAGATCTAAGGCAAGCAACACTGTTTAGACCACAGCTGATAAAATACCCAAACTGCTGTCCCTTTTTGAACTAGAAATCAAAAGAACATGCAGCTTTAAAGGAGAAAAAATTTTAAGGGCATCTTTTTATTCTTATTCCAGGATCAAAATCTACATCAAAACCTTTCTGTTCAAGTCCTGAAGCAGGTTTTTCTATCTAACCTGCCTGCAATAGATATGATATGATGAAGGGAAGGAACGAGCTGCATTTACTTCTAATTGGATAAAACAGGCTCATTTGTTAGTATTATAGTTTATAGTGTGTATTATAACACTTAGTTTCTAGAGATACTTCAGGGAAATAATGTAGAAAGTGAGTCAACTCTTTCTCAATATCTGACCGACTTGTACTCCAGAGATAAGGCTGTTGTGTCAACTTTAGAAACAGTGTTTGAACGAACTTTGGACCACCCACCTGTAATTACTCCTGAAAAGCAAACTTCTTTTTGACTTGAAGTTTCCCTGAAGAAAAGTGAACTTGGAGCCACAGATGAGAAAATGATATGAACCTGAGCTGTTGTTCAAGGAGGGTTTTGGGGGATTGCGGTTGGGATGCAACTCTGAAGGGGAGAAGGCGCGCAAATGTCCTCAGTATTGAGAGAATACTGTGTCCATGACACGTGTGGCTGGAGGACAGCCTGACTGTGCTTTTCCTCCACAAACATTCCCTGGGCCCTTCCCTGCCCATTCCCCTCCCCAACCCCATTCTCATTTCATTGCCTCAGGGGAGGTATAGGCCAGCTAAAGATTCCAGGTTGTTTTTGTTTTTTGTTTGTTTGTTTGTTTCCTTGGTTTTAGGTGAGTATGCGTTACTGGGTAGTCAAAGACCATCCTAGTCTGAGCTATATTCCTAACCCATTTTTTATTTCTGACCCTGAAACAGAGTTCAGCTAAGTCACTAAATTATCCAGACTGGGCTCTAACTTGTGAGCTTCCCCAGCCTCCCAGAGTGTGGGGATTCCAGGCCTACACCATCACTGCCTCTTGGTCCAAGCTCTCGTTTCAGCTCTCTATTTTTTTTTTTTCCAGCTCTCTATTAAAGCACCATGAGCATTTACTCACATCAGTACTGGACGAGGGGGATCCTGCTCCAAGGAGGGCGCCCAACCTCGGGGAGATGACCACAGAGTACCCCTAAGGAGGACCTCCGACCAGGACTTGAGTTCGCAGCACGGTTAGGACATATGGCAGATACAGATTCACCACACTGCCTCATTATGGAACTCGCACCTTATTGTGGACTGATGGGATTCCTTCAAAAGTCACATGTCCGAGCCCTAACCCTAACCGATGGTATTAGGAGACAGAGCTTTGAGGAAATAATCAGGTAAGATTCCTTGTGGTAGGACCAGTGCCCTCATACGAAAGCACATGAGAGCTTTTTCTTGTGCATACACACACTGAGAAAAGGCCGTGGAAGTACACAGAGAGAAGCCTGCAGCCCAGGAAGTAGACTCTTCTGAGCCAGTTCTACAGGTTCTTTGATGTTGGACTTTCCAGCATTCATGACTGTGAGAAATAAATGTCTGTTGTTTGAGCCACTTGGCCTGTAGAACTGTGTTACGTAGCAGCTCAAGCTGACCAAGAAAGATAAAGAAAATGCCAAAGATATTATTAGGAGAATTTTGTCATCATGTCAGCCCTTTGTCCTTCCCATGTTTGCCGCAACCCTGGAAGGGGTGGAACGGCCACAGCCCTGACCAAATAGAAGTTCAGGTCCATTCAGGTGGAAACTTGAAGTAAAGATTAAGCTAACAAACAGATTATTAGAAAGGTTGACATTTATTGCACAAATGTGTTTGTGGATGGGAGTCGCATCACCAGGAACAGGTAGCTTTTCTGTTTACAAACCATCCTGAACAAAAGTACTAAGAGTCTCAAAATAGTCATTGCTCAGAAGCTGTTATGCTCTGGATCTGGAATGTCCCCCCAAAACCTCATGTTTGGAAAGTGATTCAGTCACAGGAGTTAATCCATTGATTTCCTGCGTTGTTAAGACATGGTTGGAAGGGGAGGGTCACTGAGGCTTGACCTGGAAGGATATACAATAACTCTGCCCTTTCTCCCTCCCTCCCTCTCTTTCTCTCCTTCTCGCCTCTCTTCCTTTCTCTCTCTGCTTCCTGTCTTTCCATGCTGTGAAGAGCTTCTCTCTACCTAGGCCTCTGGCGAACACATCCACCACTGCTGGATGCCATGAATAAACTAAGACCTCCTGAAACTGTGAACTAAAATAAACCTTTCCTCTCTTAAATTGTGGGTGTCTGGTATTGTGTCCCAGCAATGAAAGAGTAACTAAGACGGAGAAATAATAATGATGAACTCTGCTTTCTCCTTTTCATTTCAACAAAAATTTCATGTTTATCTGAACAAAGTCCTCTTGGCATCAGCTGAGTGCTTTTCTGCTTTCTGTTCTGCTTTTTAAAAGATACTGGTGTTGGGCAGATATTTTCTACCTTGCAGATTTTTACCTGTGGCATTGAAAAGGTGGTTAGGAAATTGAAAAGAATCATGCACAAAATAAAGTATTGATTGTCCCTGTCTGGGTACCCCACTGTTGCCCTCCATGGCTGCACATCCATGGCTGAATGTCTTTGCTGATGCCCAGGCAACGCAGGGCAGGCACTGGCATTGAGCAAGCCCATGAAGTTGATGGTGTTGATGATGACAATGTCATAACTGCATATTGACAAGAAGGGCTCTAAACCACTCCAGTGTTTTATGGTCCACAAGGTAGTTTCAAATATAAGTGTGGTTATTTAATAGCAACAATAGACTAGGTATTATTGTGCCTCTTTTGCAAACAAAGAAAGAGGACAAGTGAGAGGTCACTTTGATGGAAGCAATTATGACCTGTCACATGGCAAAAGCTCCACAGAAGTTCGGATTGCTCCTGCGATGGCACAGTTGGTGTCATTCCATCTTCATACTCAAAATCCTGATTCTTTCCTTAACAGTGAAGTCATCTGTTTAAACAAGAATTTAAAAATAGAAATGCATTTGTTCTCATTTCCCTTGATAATAACTGCTACACAATATGCCTCGGTTCCTCTAACTTTCTCACCTGTTATTAAAAATGCTAAGATGAAGGATTCCAGGTCTCCAGGCTTCCCAATTCTTGTTCTCCATCCAGGCCTTGCCTTTTCCTGTTCTCTGACTCATCTTGTTATTCCTGAGGGACCGCCTGGTGCGGCTGTTTGAAGTACAGACAGTGCAGCCATATCACCTGGGTTGACAATTCTGCCATTTACTAACTGCGTAATGTCAGCATGTTTCCTAACCTCAGAATTTTCAAGCTGAAAACATGGGTAGGCTCTGCACAGAGGCACAGCCTATGCTCCCAGCACTCTGGAAAGTTGAGGTAAGATAATCACAAATTTTAGTGACTTCGTGAGATCCTGTCTCAAAATTAAAATTAAAAAGGTAGGCTAGGGATGCAGCTCAGTGTGAAGGTCTTGAGCTTGATCCCAGTGCCACAAAAAACAACAACAAAAATAAAACAAACAAAAACACATGGATATGATTTTAGAATGTTATTATAATTACATAAGAGTTTTCCTGAAGAACCTAGCATAATGCCTGGCACAACATATGTTAGCTTCTTCTGTGATCAGTCAGGAAAGCCATCTCTCATTGACCCATTCTTCCTAAAATGTCATACTTTCTTATGTATTTAATTATTTATTTATTTATTGTCCTGGTGTCTTGTATGTCTCTGTCTAACGCTGTAGTCCTCAAACTTTAGGACTAACCAGGATCTCCTGGGAAGGTGTCCATGTCAGGTTCTGATTCAGGAACTGTGGTGAGGCCTGGACTGCCACCCAAATACTAGCCTGAAAGGACCAACTTAGATACTGCTGAAGTTTTGAGATCAGAGAGATCTGAGTGAGTATCTAGTTGTGTTACCTGGGACCTGGTGTTTAACTCAGTATACTGCATGCAAAAATTAGCTACGAAAGTACTATCATGGGGTTGTTCAAAGAAAAAAAAGTGAAAAGTTTAGAAAGACCATAGTACAGTGGAAACCCAATTTTAAAAAGGGAGAATACATATGGGAAGAACATCAGAGAATTTCTAATTAATATTTGTATTCAATAACAAAAGACAACTTATGGAGTATTCAAAACTTGCTCACCAAAGGGTGCCCAAATTGTAGCCATCAGAGCTGCGTCTCAAACCAGTGCTCCTTGTGAGGGCCAACTCAGGACTTAATAAAAGTGTAAGCTGTAACATTTCATTTTAGAGCACTCATTTCATTTTAGAGACACATTATTAGTGCAGAATCATCAGGATCTTTAGAAGGAGTGCCAGCACCCGGCACTAGTCTGGTAACAGTGGAATTCTGTACATGTGGGAAGTAAACATCAGGAAGTTATAGTCTGATTTGGAAGAAAGAAATATTAGTTCCTATCTCCTTCCTCTCCAAATCCTTGCTTCTCCTCTGGCAGATGGGCTGTGTTTATTACAAAATTCTAATCAAAAGAAAGGTTGACACTGAAGACACCAGAGATCTTCCTCCTACGCCCTCCAACATGAAATATTGAACTATATACTGTGTCACCATTAGTACAGTACTTATCATTGAGCTATCATGATCAATTTCTTGACTCAAAGAAGTGTAAGGTAATTGCCTTATCAGCAGAATGTGAACTTGTCAGCATAAACAATTTCTTTTAAAAATGAAGTTTTCTGCTTATTGCCATCCTCAAATTTGCAAAAGGTAATTTGAAAATATTCTACACTTTTTGAGTTTTAGAGCATAAAGGAAACCTAAAGAGAAATGATTATCCTCCTTTTTATTATGATCCAGAGTAAAAACGATATCTATAAATGTACATTCTAATAGCTGTTGATTCTATTTTATGTTATTATTTATTATCCATTCTATTTCATAGAATAGTATGTTACAAAACATTTAATTGACTTCTTGACCCACTGAAGTTTTAAAAATATTGTCAAGCACCTTATAAAAAAGAAATAACTCTCAGAATTAACAAATAGAAGTATATCAAATTATAAAGCTTCTACACTGCAAAGGTAACAATCAAACAGAGTAAAGAGAGAACCAACAAAATGGGAAAACTGTTTTTTTTTTTTTACCTCCTACACTTTGGACAGTGATCTAATAACTAGAATATACCAAGAACTGAAGGAAAATAGATGACTCGAAATGAAAATCAAAGATCAAGTTTTGAAATGGACAATTGAATAGAAAGTTCTCAGAAGAAGTAGTACAAATGGCCAATAAATACATGAAAAATGACCAACATCTTTAGCCATTAGAGAAATGCAAATCAAAAAATGTGAAATATTATCTTACCCCCAATGAAAATGGCTTCTATCAAGAACTCAAAAAGCAATAAATGCTGGCAAAGATGCAGGGAAAAAAACTGACTCTTTTACATTGTTGGTGGGACTGTAAACGGATACAACCACCACAAAAAGTAGTATAGTGATACCTAAAAAACTGAAAATAGATGTTCCATTTGATCCAGTAAAACCTCTGGTGGGTATCTTTCCAACATTTTTTGAAGTACCATAGAACAGAGATGCATATGCATACCTATGTTCATAGAAGCAAAGCTAACAATAGCTAAATTGTGGAAGAAATTGAAATACCATCAACAGACCAATGGATTAAAAAAAGTGGCCTCTATATATTCACAATGGAGTACTTCTCTTCCATAAGGACAGATAAATTTGAGTCATTTGTAAGTAATGGACACAACTTGAGACCATCACGCTTAGTGAAGTGAATCAAACTCAGAAGATAAATATAACATGATTTCTCTAATAAGAGAATAAATAATGTATAAATAAATAATAAAGTCAAACAGGCCAGATGTTGGGAGTCAGGTTGGATGAGTGTGGGATAGGTGGGCAAAAAAAAAAAAAAAAAAAACAGGAAACAGAAGAGATTGTGAAGTTGGAAAAGTATATATGTGTACAAAACTCTCAAGTTCACTGTATCCATTATGTACTGCATATACATATTATTAAAAATGGGGAAAATATTGTCCAAATGGCAGCTTAAATGAAATGGTTTATCAGAGGTCACACAGCAAACAATTACAGAGAAACTTGAGACCAAGCAAAGACTAGAATTCAGGTCTTCCTTTCACTGACTCTAATGGCACCATTCAATGATTGGATTCATGATTGGACTGATAAACCATCAGATGTTGCATTTTGGAAGAGATGATGTTGATCAAGCCAAGCCAATCATTTAGTGGGATTATGGTGACAGTTCTTACTTACTCAACTTACCAGTAGTGGTTGCTCTTTCTGAAACTCACAGCATCAGAAGGTGGAACCAAGGCAGACTTCATTCATTTTCCATATTCATTCATTCATCCACTCACCAAAATTAAAGAGGAGTTCATTGGAGACACCTGATGGAAGTCACACTGGCGTTGCTGACATGAATCTTGAAAGGTGATGTAGAATTAGTCAGTTGGAGACAGTATGTTGGGGAAAAAAAAGATGATCCAGGTAGAAAACAATGAGATTGAGGTAGAAATTTGTAGAAATCATTATGGGTACAGCAAGTGTTAGCTTGGCTAAAATGTAAGAATTCACATATGAGAGTAGCAAGAGATTAGGTTGGCCAAATAGGGATTTCATTTATTTATTTATTTATTTATTTATTTATTTATTTATTTTGTCCCCTGGAAGGTAAAGTTTGAGCTCGAGTATTGTAACCGGAATACCATTTGAAATCTATAGCCTTCTTGCAATGTTTTCTTTTTTTTCTGAGAGTTCTCTCCCTCCCTTTTCCCTCTTCTTCATCCTCTTCAAAGCATTTTAAGTTGGTATCATTCGTATAGCTTTTAAACTGAGCTTGACGTTGGAACCTTCTGTGTGTTTGTTTTACCTGCTGTTAGATTTTAAACCTCTTTCCAAGCCTAGAGTACAGCTTTTCATATCACTGACATTCACTTATTGATTTACCCAGCTAGTTCCCAGAAGGACTCAGGGAGATTAAAAGTATATACTTGGCAGATTGTGTAGAAAGTTTCCTATTAAAACTGAGACAAATCTAGTCAGGTCTGTTAGTAGAAACAGTCACATTCTGGGTGAGAGGCCAGTGGTGTGGAAAGGAAGAGAGGAATTTTTGAAAGGACCAAGATTGAAATCAGGGAGCAATCAAGTATGAAGAAAAGAACAGGGCAAAAATGTACTTTCTCACTTGTGAGTAGAAGAAGGAGTTGTAGACGAGACCCAAATGGCCTAGGAGCTGCTCCCCGGAGTAGGTTCAGGAGCTATAGACACGGCCCAACTTGGCTTACGAGCTGGTCCCTGGAGTGGGTTCAGGAACTCTAGAGGTGACTTACTGTGGCCCAGGACCTGGTCCATGAAGTGGGTTCCATGCCAAAGAAGACTTTCTGAGTCCCCTCTTAAGGTCCAACCCAAAGGTTGCTTGCATAAGGTCTTGACCCAGCCAACAGCCTGCCAGAGAACTCATTGCTGATGTGTTTCTTGATCAACGCCATTGACATCAGCACTGAACTTCTAGATTCGTTTGAGAGCCATGGCTGGTGAGGTGGTAAGACCTCGTGGATGCGTTAGGATTGGGAAACCCCCACAGCAAGGGGCTCAAATGAATTTTTGCTTCAGCTAATCAGCATCCATAGATGGACTAAGCCATGAGATTACACCTTGACTATATTTGTTGGCTGGTGCCAGTAGTCTGAAAAAAGTATCAGAGTCCAGCTGATCATATCATGATAGTGACCTTGGAGAAGCCGTTTCCAGGCAGGGTAACTCACAACACAGGGCACCTTGCAATTCAAGCTTTGGAGTGGAACCCAGAAGCCAATGTGGTTCTGTACCTTACTAGGGAAGTCATTTTATAGATAATCTCTTTGAACCTTAGTATTCTCATCTATAAAAGAGTCGCTATCAGGATTAAGTGTGACTATGTTCTTGAAGTGTCTGGTGTAGTACCTGATACATAGTAAACACTGTACAAATTATTCTTGCTAGTATTTACTTGTAAAGCCTTTAACTCTTCTTGTGTATGAGTTGCAACACAAAATATGATTTCTGTGTTTAGACTTTTTTCCTAATATTTTGCATTTGTTTAAAAGCCTGTTTTAAAACTACACCAATTTTTTGTCAAGGTTTTGTTTGGTAACAACGTGGACTGAATCCACCTTCTTCCGTCATGTTTGGGAAGCGCTAAGGTCCTGAACAGCTGTTGATGACTCAGCAGAAGGGCACAGTGGGCTCCCACCAGATGGCAGGGCAGGGCACCCACAAGGGGAAAAGGAACTCATTTGCATCATTATAATCCTGCACGGTGTCTCTCACGACCTCCAAGTGAGCTGGGTGCTTGGAAAGGTGACTGCGGGAAAAGCCAGAGAAGCAGAAAAGCGAAGGGTGGCTCAAGTCCCATAGGCAGGATCTGATGCAAAGGAAGCTGAGAAAATGCAAATTAAGAAAGAAACGAGAATACTAAGATGAGGTTGAGTTTGTTATCATTGATTCCTGGGATTTGGGCAAGGAGCTAGTGTTACGGTTTGGATTTGAATGACCACTCAAAGGCTCAGGCACTGTCATGGCACATTCAGTGACTGGTGAAGGATTGTTTCCTGATTCATAGGTAGTGATTAATATCTGTGGACCCACTTGGTGCAGGCAGGTGACTAGCTGTCCAGAGTTTCTTTTATAAGGGCACTAACCCTATTTGTGATGGCTATAAAGACCCCCAAACCTTGAGACTTGTAACCATGGATGTTATGAAATATCTGAGGAGTCCACACTCTGTTAAGAGGTAGGACCTAGCTGGAAGGGGCTTGGTGTAGAAGAAGCCAGTTACTAGATCTTGACCTGGAAGTTTATACACTAGCTCCTCCCTTTCCTACTCACTTGGCTTCCTGTCTGCCATACCATTAACAGCTCCCTTTTCTGCTAGGCCTCTGCCATGTGCTGGCTGCCCATGAATGGACTGAGATCTCTGAAACTGAGCTAAAGTAAATCTTTTCTTCCCTAAATTGTGGATATTGGATAATGGGCCCCAGCAATGAGTAAGTATCTAAGACAGTAGGTATACTACTAACCAAACTACTGGGGTTCTGCTAGCAAGGAAGACAGTAGGTGATGAGAAGCAATGGATTGGGACTGCCATAGTCACTTGCTTAGCGTAACCTTGAGTAAATTATTTGGCACCATTCTTAGTCTGTTTGGTCTGCTACAACAAAATGCCGTAGACTGAATGGCTTATAAACAACCGATACTCATTTCTCTCAGTTCTATAGGGTAGAAGCCCCAAATCAAAGCATTAGTACATTTAGTGTCTGGTGAAGGCGTGTTTCCTAATTCATAGGTAATGATTCATTCTATGTCTTAACCTGGTGGAAGGGACCAGCTCCCTGTCCACGGTCTCTTTTATAAGGGCGTCGTCTTAGTTACTTTCTCATTACTGTGGCAGAAAATACCTAACATCCACAATTTAAGGGAGGAAAGGTTTATTCAGCTCACAGTTTCAGAAGGTCTCACACAGTCCATTCAAAGACATCTAGCAATAGTGGAGGCACATGGCAGAGTCGGGAGAGATACTCAAAGCACTGCAGACAGAAACCAAGTGAAGTTGGATCAAATCCATGTCTGGAGACTCAGGCAAGGCTAGAGTTTTCTCAGGAAGAAGCTGTGACGAATGCTTTTTCTTCCTTCCTTCCTTCCTTCTTTCCTTCCTTCCTTCCTTCCTTCCTTCCTTCCTTCCTTCCTTCCTTCCTTCCTTCCTTCCTTCCTTTACTCAAGTAAAGCTGCTAGTAGAGCCCTTCTACCGGCCATCCTCACCTGCCATCACCACCCAGGGTGGGTGCCCTTCCCTTATTTCCTGGCCTACTAGTCAACGACACATACTTGAAAGTTCTGCCTTAGGCAACCCCCAATCTCAACGAGTTGGCACAATCCCTGTAGTTAAAGCCCCAAGCACCAGCCCCTTCCAGCCAGGTCTTTCTTCCCAAAGGCACACAGTTTCATAGTTATTCCAATATGTCAAAATACATGATCCATCTGGGAAGATATTCCAGATCCATACCTTAGCAGGCACTAACCACATTGCTGATGGATTTACCTTCGTGACTTAATTACCTCCGAAAATGCCCAGCCTTCTAACCTTAACACATTGGGGTTTGTGTATTTCCGTATTTATTTATTTTTGAGACAAGGTCTCACCCTCTAGCCCAGGCTGGTCCTGAACTCACTATGGAGCCCAGGCTGGCCTTGGACTCATGGCAATCCTCCTGCCTCAGCTTCCCGAGTGCTGGGATTACAGGTATGTGCCACCACGCACAGCTTACATGGTGCTGGGAGAACAAACTTGAGTACTTAGCACTCGACTTAGTGCTAGCTAGGCATACGCTTTAACGTCTGAGCCATTCCTCCAGGCCCACATTAGTGATCATGTTGCAAAATTAATTTAGGGGAGAGAGTAGCACCTGTGCCTCAGTTTCCACATCAATAATATGGAGATAACAATAAAATTCCTGGCCTGAAGTAAGAATTAAATGATATAATCTATGTCAAATGTTTAAATAGGAGTCTGATTCACGGTTAGAGCTCAGAAGTAATTAGCTATTATTTAAAAGAGGTACTATCTTTTCCAAAGTGCCAGGATCACAGTAAAATTCTTCAGATTCCCTAGATAGCACCAGGTGCAGAAGACATCAGAATGTATCTTCCACCTCTCGGCACACAGCTCTTTCTGTGTCTACGACATAGACCCTTTCTCTTCTTCCTTGACCTCACCCCTCTTCTTTCTCTCTTTGCCTTCTTCATTCTTACCCCTTTTCTCATACCTGTCCTTCAATTTTCTTTTATCCTTCTCTCTGTGGACCACTTCCCCTTTTTCTTAGGCCAGGAAACTATCATTATTTTGCATTCCTCCTAATGTTATGGCTGAAAACATTCCAAACCTCACACAGAACTCTTCAGATTCCCATGAAGCAGCTCTTCTCTAAAGACTACAGATAATATATTGAGAACATGGTTGATTTATTCTGTACGTGTTACAACATAAGTAATTCACAAGCCTGGCAACAGCCACCCACCTGGCATGCGTGCTTATTTTGTACACACTTCATGGTATTGGTTTCTTACGAGCACACACTCTCAAAAGGTCAGAAGGAAACCCACTTTGGGGGGAGGGATGGCTCTTAAGTTTAACCAAATTGGTTTATTCATTTTTTTTTTTGAGATTAGGGTACAAATAAGATGAACAGCCTAAGAAATCAGCTTTGAAGAACAGATTTGCAAAAGAATTACCAAGCAGGAAAAAACAATTGATTATCATTTCAAAACAAGCAGAGCCACTTTTATTTCAGCAGAATTGAGTTCATTTTATGTTGGAGTTTTCCCCCTGCTGCAATAGTCTGGATAAAATCTGTCATGCCAGTTGTGATAAATGTCTGGCTCTATTTCTCTGTGACACTATTCCACAGGTTCATTTGTTTAAAGTAATGTTTATTTAAAGGAGAAGCAGTCTAGCAAGACCAAATTCTCAACTGCATAATGGTGTCCATACATCTGTACAAGTGTGTTTGTTGCTGGGTCGGTACACATAATGATTGAATTGTTTACTCAGGCTGCCATTATAAAAAGAAAAACCATAGACTAGCTGGCTTTCCCAACAGAAATTTATATTCTTAGAGTCCCAACTGCAAGAATTCCAGATCAAAGTGTTGGTGGGTTTGGCTTCTTCTGACGGCTCTCCTCTCCTCCTGGTTTGCAAAGGACTCTTCTTGTCATGTTTGCACCTAGTCTCTCAGCCACGCATGCATCCGTGGGGTCCCTTCTGTGTATCCAAATTTTTCTCTTCGTACAAGGAAACCAGTCAGTTTGGATTGAGGCCTACCATAACAGTCCTAATTATCATTGCAAAGGACTGTCGTATTTTGAGATGCTGAGGAGTCGGGCTTCAACCTACACATTTTGGGAAGGTGTGATATCAGCTTTTACCAGTGAGTATCTGAGATATATTAGTTATAGAACACAGTAGTCGACTTCTATGACTAACTACCATTTAATGCCTGAATCTGACCCATTTCTGATCTATAAGGGGTAAGGAGTCTGCTGGGGGCTTCTGGAATTTTTTTCCTCCCTGATAAGAGGAAAGCGGTGTTTCCTGCTGGCTGTCTTCCCCCTCACCCACCGCCCCTTGGGATGATAGTATGAAGATGTCACCCTTGAGACTATGACAGCCACCTCACAACCGTGAGGCAACAAGCCCAAGAAGAATGTCACTGCGTCAAGGATGACAAAATGCAAAGTGGAAAATGTCCTTCATTTTGAGGACGCTGATGGACTGCTATAATAAACCTGCACACAGCTTATTACATGAAATAATCCAATGTCACTCTTGCTGCTAGAAATTTGTACAATTTGGCTAGAGTTGTAGCTGCATATCAAGTGACATGGAGCAAGAGCAGATTCTGGAAAAAGGGAACCGGACTTTCTTTTAGGCTGATGGGCTGCTGCTCTGTACTGCAGAATTCCATCTCCTCTGGCACCTTCCACCCTCCAACTTTGACTCCGCTACCCAGTTTTTATTCCCAAGAAAATAACAAAGGCGAAACATAATGAACAGTGGGAAAGGAGACACTGACGGTGTTTTAATTACTTAAATTATTGCTTCTCTGCTTTATTATCTATGGGAACAATAACGATAGTGATTAAAATGCAAAGAAATGAAAATTGCTAAAGAGAGGAAGTCGATAAGTTACTGTGGGAGGAGGTATGCTACAAATAAATTGAAAAGAGCAAAAAGGGGAATTAGAAAGTTGTGATGTCTGAGCAATTGTGAAATGTGATTAAGGTGGGAAGGCATTTCACCGTGTTGTTCTTGAGTCAAGAAGAATTTAATGAACTTCTTGTAGACGTCTAATTTACAATCAGGGAGCAATTAACGCAGAAAGGACTAACTTTCATTATTGATGCTTTATTTTCTCATAAACTTAGTGATACCCATGTGAGATCAGGGTTTCCGTGTGCAGTTAAGTTGCATTCAAAGGGAAGTCTGGCTCCCTGGAATGCATTAAATGGAATTCCAATGTAACACAAGAGTGCTTCTCCCATGAGAAATGCTTTTTAGACCCAAAGGTTCTCATGGCAGTGTGGGTAATGCTGGGCAGTGTGCAGTGCGATCTGCAATTTGTTGGCTCTGAGTGAGCTGCACAGAGATACAAAGAACAGGGAAAAGAAGTGACAACCTAAGGTTCTGTATGGTGGTTTCTCCCCATCCTTTGGATTTTACTTTTAGGAAAGAGTGAGTCAAGGAATATAAAGGAAAATTCCTTTATTGTTCTCAAAATATTATGGCATTTGGTATTAAGAAGCACTGTTCATAACTTCCATTCAGTAACCCTTTCAAAATCACAGGAAAAATGATAGTAAATAAAATTGGTACAATAATCATAACACTTATTTAGTTTAACTTCTCCATTTTCTCTAAATTTGTCTACATATAAACTTTTTAAAAATTTTTTCTCTGTTGCAATTATTCTAAATGGTGTTTATGCCTAGCATAATAAGAACTTATAATGAATTCTGAAAACTCATTAGCAATGTATTTATGAGGAATTCAAGTAGTTTTTAAATCCAACAATAACCTAAATGTAAATTTTATGTTTACTGTAACATGGTGATTGTTTACAAAGCAGTGAAGGGATACAAAAATGGGAAGTACTAAAAATTTCTATAAGCTGTGTTGTCTAGAACTATTTAAGCAATAATCTATTCTGAACCTTAATTTTGTTATACAATCCAAAATGTCTCCTAAAGTGTTATTTGTATACATACACATTTAAATGCATATAAATACACACACATAACTTAAGTAGAAGAAGCCTACATAATTTAAAATGAAACCAAAAATAATACATTTGAAAGCACTTAAATTCTTTTTTTTGAGACAGGGTCTGGCTCTGTGGTCCAGGCTGGTCCTGAATTCACTTCAGAGACCAGGCTGGCCTTGGACTCATGGCAATCCTCCTGTCTCAGCCTCACAAGTGCTGGGATTACAGGCATGCACCACTACGCCCAGCTTATGTGGTGCTGGGGAATCGAACTCGGGTACTTAGCGCTTGGCTTAGTGCTTGCTCAAGCGCTTTAACCGCTGAGCCATTCCTCCAGCAGCACTTAAATTCTTATAATAATTTGTTCAATTTTCATCTTTTCCAATCAGGCCATCACCCCTATGAAGACAGAGACTTCCTTTTAAACTTTTGAATCCTTGGCAACTAGTACACCTTCACCATCTGACATCTACTAAATCAATATGGCTGCAAGAAATGAACCGTGCACCAGGGATCTTAATCTTCCAATCATCACCTGGCCAGCCGTTCTCAAGATCCCCTTGTTATGGTTCTGCAATGGCGACCTGTACCATTCACTCCCCTTCCATCTCACATTCATGGCTTGCTATTTCCAGGGAGAACAGGCACTGGGGATCTCTCTCGGTGAGACTGAATGTGAATTAATTCAGGAATATATCCTGAGCTTGGCCTGTGGTTCAGACCTATAATCCCAGCACTGCGGGAGGCTGAGACAGAAGGACCACAAGTGCAAGTCCAGCCCTGGCAACTAAGTAATTTAGCAAGACCCTACCTCAAAAATCAAAAATAAAAATAGGGGAGGAGGGCTGGAGGAATGGCTCAGTGGTTGAAGCGCAAGTGCTGTGTACCCCAGTTTGATTCCCCAGAACTACATAAGCCAGGTGTGGGGATGCATGCCTGTAATCTCAGCGATTGAGAGATTGAGGCAAGAGGATTGCCATGAGTCCAAGCCCAGGCTCCATAGTGAGCTCAGGACCAGTGAGACCCTTTCTCAAAAAGAAAAAAAAGGGGGGGGGGGCGTGCGCTGGAGAGGCAGTTCAGTGTGAAGGCATGAGGGCCCTGGGCTCTATCCCACATACCACACACATGCATGCACACACACACAGTTCTGAAACGTTGGGTTTTGGTCTAATTTCTTGCTTTAAGATCTGCCTCCATTTTATTTGGCTAAGCATAGACAGATCGTCCCAGATGAAGCCACAAGAAGCAGTGAATGAATTCTCTCATGAAATCATGAAATTCGGGCTTCATTATTTAACTTCACTGCTGCTAATACTCCTTTTATCTTAAGTATGGCCTCTAAACTTCGTTAACATCAAAAAGGTTTTATTGAGTTCTTTAACTGAACATGGCACTGTACAAAGAGGCTTACAGAAACCAAATCCTTGTTACTAAGGAAGTTAAAATCACAGACATCAGACAAATATTTATGGGATTTGCATGTTTTATGCAAATACAGTTTGGTTCCTGATTTGTTTTGCGTGATTAATAATAACCATTGAACTGGGAGCAGTAGTCAGGCTTGCACTCCAGACGAATTAGGAGGATGAGGTGGGCAGATCTTTAGAATTCAGTGTGAGTCCAGTCTGGGCAACACAGTGAGATCCCCCATCTCAAACAAAACGAAACATAATAAAGCCGAATGACAGTCATTACTTAATGAGCCTTATGTGCCAGGAACCATGTGGAAAAAAAATACTTTACATACTTCAACTCTATTAAGCCCCTCAACAATGAGATAGGTGAGGTGTTGGCAAATCAAGCAACTGCTTGATGTCCAGTAGCTGTGATTGTAACCTGGTGTGTCTCCACGGATCACTCTGATGTTCACATCCTCTACCACAAATCTGCCACTCACTAAGCGCCAACATACTTTGGTTTGGAATAGAGCAGGGCTGACAGAGGCCTGAGATGGTGACTACATTTCCTTAAAGAGTGCAATTCTCCAGGAGCGACACACTATGGGCTTGAGTGCTGTTAGTAACAGGGCAGCCTCGATGGAACAGAATTATTAGTCACATCCAGTTCCATTCTGAGAACTAAGTCGGGACAGTTGAGATTTTAATCTGTGTGTATACCTGAATGAAGAATGTTTAAGCTGCCTGATTCCCCTGATAGCTTCAAAGCACCTGCCCTACCTCACACACCATTGCTCAGTGTCACCCAGTGAGACAGTGTGTCTTGGCCTCTGCTGCCTCACTGGCTCACAGACCTGCCTCTGCTCCCCGCCCTCTTCTGAAAGTATTCCCATAAAGGTCATCTGTAATTATAAGCCATCATAATAACTGCGAGCGTATCTTGTGTACTTAGCAGGTGCCGACTCTGGAGTTCAGTGCTTTCCGCTGGAGACAGAAACCGAGAAAGCCACTCAGTGGCACAGAACCTGCAGGTGGCTTTTGTTTCATGGGCTCAGTATTTAAAAATCAAGATAATATTGAAAAGATTGGAATACTTCAGACAAAAAATCGGAATGAGATGTATCGTCCCGTCTGCTAGGGCTCTCCTAGGGCCCCCTCCCACAGCAGGGGACACATGAGCACTTGAACCTTCTTGACCTCCCCTGTTGACGTCACCCACCTGGCCCCTAGGGGAGCATCATTTACTATACACATTTCCCACCATATTTCTGTTAGAATTTTATAGCTTCTAGGAAAACAGGCCCAGTTAAACTAGCTTAAGAAAAAAGGCCAGGGTGAAGGGTTTTAAAAACAGCAGCTTGGGAGCTGGAACTGAGGTTGACTGTATTAGTGGAAACTGCATCAACCCCGTGGTCAGTGTCTCTGCAGCTCTGCTCTCCTCCTGCCGCTGTAGCTTTTCTGCTCTTCCCCACCATGCCAGTCGCTCACTGTTTCTCACTCCCTTCTCACTCCCCTCACGGCCCCTTCCTTCACGTCCCTACGGTGAACCGTCTTGTTCTCCTGTAAATTACGGTTAATCCGAGGAGTACCTGGGAAGATGGACCCGTAGAGAATGCGGGGGGTGGGGGTGGGGGTCTCAGTCCAGCTGAAGACAAAGTTTATTTCTTTCCCAGCCTTTTTGTACTTTCTAGGAACAAAGAAAGTTCATCCAAAGTTTAAACAAAAAACAATTTGGGGGGAACCATACAAGCACACCTGTAATCACAGCACTCTGGAGACTGAAGCAGGCATATTGTCTTAAGTCCAAGGCCAGTCTGGGGTACATAGTGAGTTCAGAACCAGCCTGGACTGTAGAGTGAAACCTTATCTCAAAAAATATATAAAACTATTATCCATAATTTGCATTATAAGTTCAGCCAGAAGAAAAAATCCTCAAAATTAACTAATAAAATAACATGAGAGATAAAGCTCTCATCATGTGGATATATGCTTGGTTTGTTAACCTCTAAGCACAGACAGCTAATTGATACCATCAGATATTATGTGTGCTTGTAGAAAACTGGTTAGCCAAGCATAGAAATTATCAATAATACTTCAACCTACTTTGTAAATGATACCTGTTTAATATTGTTTAAGAAGACATGTAGGGATTCTGATTTGATTATTGAACTTTATTTTCTATATTCCTCTTCAGTGTCATAATAAAAGTAAATGTTGTCATTTATTTATTATTGCTTTAATTCCAGCATGGTTTGCACAATGTCTCAAAAGAAAGCTGAACATCGAAAAAGAAAAACTTTCCATGAAGGAAGACCGTTCAACAAAAAGTGAACAGAAGCCTGTCTTCCTGTGGGGGCAAACAGCAAGGTACTCTGCTTAACATGTAGGGAATTTGTGCCAGTTTGCAAAGACTATAATTTGAAAAGGCATTATATGCAAAAATATGCTGCTGAATTCGGTGTGTATCAAGAAATGTGTCCTAGAACAAAATAGCAGAGCTGAAAAAGTCTGTCTTCTCAACAACAAAAAATTTTAAAGCCACAACTGAGACTCTAAAGAAAGTTAGGTGATAGGAAATTCAACAGCATAAAAAAGAAGTACTTCTAAAATCAGTTTGTTTCACCAGACTACAGCCATGAGAAGCGGAGAAATTAGAAAATCTATAGCAAGAGGTTTGGAAATTTTTAAATTTTGTGCTCTAGTGATGGATAAAAACACGGATGCTACAGACACTAAGTAACTTGTCATTTTTATTGGATATTGATGACATTTTATCACTGAAGAACTGGCTTCTTCATTGCCTTTAAAAAGCACAACTGAAAAAGGATTATACAGAGTGGTAAAAATACATTAAAGCGATTTTTCTTTGTCAACTGTGAAATTTTCTGGTATGGTTACTGATGGTGCCTCAGTGATGGTAGGTAAAAGAGGGCATGTAAACTTAACAGAAAATAATGCAATTGCATAATATATCCAGAAAAATTGCATGTCAAACCATAAAACCATAATAGCATTCCAAATGAAACTGGAACTATGGCAAGCTCACATTAAGGCAAATAATTTTATGTATTGACTAAACATGATCATATGAATGCTTAAAATGCAGCTTTTCTTTTTGATTTCATAGAGAAATTTGAAAATAGGTTTTAAGATATCTGGAAAAATATTTTGGTGTATCTGCAATTTCATTATTGATTACCATAAATACGTTCTCTGCCAATTATCTGATGGAATGCAGAGAGTTGCAATCTGACGTTCAACTTGAAGAAAAATCAGATCACATTTTTTTTTACCTGATTTGTATAAGGCATACCTCGCCAGGAACAAATACCTTTCATTCCACGATCACACTCTATTTATGTTGTCACTCTGAGGCAGCAGGTGCACTTTTGAGTATCTATTCTCAAAGATGAGGCTCACAAAGAATAAAATTAGAACCAAAATACCTCAAGAACACAATGAGAATTGCCACAACTTTCTTGGAACCAGACACTGATGAGTCAATATCACAAAATAAGGTCAAATATCCAACCAGTTTTATGTTCAAGTTATCTTCTTTTGCTAACATTATAATAAAAATGAATAAAAGAGGAAGTTTAGTTACTCATATACATTAACTCTATTAGGTATTTTATATCTAGCTCAAGGCAATTCTTCACTTAATATGGCCAAGGAAAGCCAAAAGTTTGGACACCTCTGCTCTAGAGATTAACTTTTTTAATCGCAATAGAAAAAAATGGAGAGATTACCAGAGTCTCATTCTTGGAATGTAGCCAGCACCTGTGACACAGGCCTGCAGTACTTTAGGAGGCTGGAATAGGAAGATCACAAATTCAGTCCCAACTAGAGCAATTTAGCAACTTAGTTAAGACCCTGTCTCAATAAAAAAAAAAAAGGCGCTGTATGTCTATAAGAGAGTCCTTGAGTTCAATCCCCACGGTGGGGAAAAAAAAATCTTTTGAATGTTTACAAATTAAACACAAAATTCTCAGAGTACCTTTTCCCCCAATAAGACAAAGACTTAAGCAAGATAAGGAATTTGTGATACAGATACAATGATATTACACAACCCTCAGGCTCAAGGATATAAGAACAGGTTAAACGAGAAAGAGGTACTGGCAAACTTTGCTGTAAAGTGCCAGACAGCAAAGGTATTTGCCTTGTGGATCATATGGTCGGTTAGTCTACTAACCACAAAGGAATGTGTTCCAATAAAACTTTATTCACAAAACAGGCAGCTGGGTGAATTGGAAATACAAGTCATAGTTTGAAGGATGGTTTTGAATCAATAATGTCCCCCCAAAGCCTTGTGTATTTGGATGTTATAGATTTCATGTGCTGTTAGGAGGTATGATCTGATCAGGAGGGGTGGATTACAGGTGTGTGGTAGAGTACAGGTGTGTGGCCTGGAAAGGACATAAACTTTTATCCAGCTTCTTCAGAGGCCCTTGATTCTTCTTTCGTGATGCTGTGAGTAGCTGTTTTCTGCCACCTTTTCTACCACTGCCAGCCACCCATGAATGGACGGTGTCCTTCTGAAATCGTGAGCTAGAAATAAATCTTTCCTCCCTTAAATTGTGGATGCTGAATAATGTGTCCCAGCAACAAATAAGTACCCGAGACAAGGACTCCCTTTATCATGGAACTCACTCTGAAAGATACCTAAGTTACTTTTTATATATGCATGTGTTATTATTCTCTTTTTCTTGACTAACATCTTTAGCTTTTCTGTTTCTCATTTTGGGACATGACTTCCATTACAGTTTGTGTCTTAGTTACTTACTCGTTGCTGTGGCAGAATACCCAACATCCACAAATTAAGGAAGGAGAGATTTATTTAGCTCACAGTTTCGGAAGGAGATCTCACAAAGTCTAACCATAGGCAGCTGGCCATGGTGGAAGCACACAGCAGAGGCTGGGGAGCTGTTCATCCCATTGAAGACAGAACCCAAGTCAAGCAGGAGCCAAGCCCTGCAGGCTCAGTCAAGGCCAGAGTCTTGGCAAGAATAAGCTGTAACAATGTTTCTCCTTCCTTCCTTATTTTTGGTTCAAGCTGTCAGTTGGGCCTCTCATACCAGGGTGGGTACCCCTCCCTCACTTCCTGACCCACAAGTTAACAATATACACATGAAAGTTCCCACTACATCCAAATGCATGAGGCTTTTGGGGGACACTCCAGATCCACACCACAGCAGTTTGTATTTTAAACATTTTCCAAAGGTTCTTGTTTTGCAGGCTTGTTCATAAGCCTCTAGTGTTGCTGGGATGTGACGAAACCTTCAGGAGGTAATGGCCTGATGGAAGGAGGTTAGGTCATCAGGAGGCTGCCCTTGAAGGGGATGTGGCGACCCTGGCCCCTAGTGAGTCATGTGACATGCTCCTGTCATCATGATGCAGTGCTTCGCCACACAGCCCAGTAGAGAAGCCAAGCAATCATGGCTGAAACCTCTGAAGCAGGGAGCCACAACACACGTCTTAAGTTCTTCATCTTAAATAATTGCCACAACGACAAGAAGTTTACTGACACAGCCCCTGGGATGTCTGTCACAATTCAAATGTTTTTCAGTTTCCCAGTCCTAAATCCTTAGGACAGGGATGTGGCTTGGCCTTTTTTTAGTTGAGGGGCTCGCTGCAGACCCATGAGCTGTGGCCAGAGAGTCGGGTACTGCTGAATGACCAAGGTGCCACCCCCACCACTCCAGGATCAGAGGTGAAACTCGGATCTCAGGAAATTGAGAGGTGCGGGACACACATGCCCCTAAGAGTCTCTATGGCTTCCATTCAATCCTACTTTTTCAGCATCGTCTCTTACAAACCCTCATAGCCCGCTTACGGGCTCTTTGGTCTTTTCCTTAAAAACTCAGAATATTACCTTGCGTGCTACCGGCTAGTGGAAATTGGATATATTCTTTAAGTTTCCTTTTATGAAAGGTCAGCTTTCCTCTCTTTCTCTTATAGTTGCACAAAACTGTGCTGGCACAGTAGGTCTTGTTCTGTCATTTTTGTGCCTTTGTGTTTTGCAGAGGGCAGGTGCTCTGATGGCTGAGATGACTTGCTCACCTTTTGGTACACTCTAAAGCTTTTTACACAGCAGGCTCTGCATTTAAATCTGCTGAGTTTTTACCTTCACAGCTAAATAATTCCAAGTGAAGTAAATATTGACTTTTGTAAAGACTTACATTTATTACATTTATATGGGGAATATGATGTCTACTTTCATGAAACTATCTTGATTTTAGACATACTCATTTCCATATTTGTGGAGGCAAAATGAAATAGAATATTAAATACAGCAAGCACATAAAGGAAAATCCCATCAAGATAGTGCTTTTTATTGTATTAATTTACAAGAATATTACAAATACTTCAAATAGAAAATAGTAAAAATTGTTCTCAAGAATATTTCAAAATGACAAGTATTTGTGCAAGCAATTTACCAAAGAGCCAGAAACCTCATCTAATTTCTTTCTTTCTAGAATTATTAATTAATTAACCTGTTCCCAGAATTCTGCTAAACTCCCTTGCTGAAAGGAAGAAAGTAACTACAGTACTTCAGGGAAAACTGGTTCATTTCCATGAAACCCTGAGAGGCTTTGCTTTTGTCAAAGAAACCGCTTGCTAAGAGCTACTCTTATACTAGCAACTACATACAGGCTTTCTATGTAACACATCCTCCCGGGAGACCACTGGAATGCACAACAGTTTTGGAAAAAAGACAGGGTTGGTTCAATTGTAAATATTAGGTGCACAGAGACAAAGCCATTGTGTAGGATAGGGGGTGGGGTGCGTGGATACTGATTCCCAATGTTGATAAAAGGATTGCAATTTCTCTTGGCATCTTTTTTTTTTTAACTACAATTACAGTTTTGCTAAGAAAAATAAAATATCGAATGTGTTCTCATCTGGGTTTCTAATTTTCACCTTTTACAAGGCCAAAAAAAAAAAAAAAAAAAAACCCCAACAACAAAACCATTTACCTAAAAGAATCACCTTTCTTCAATATCCAGAGCTGCTGGAAAAACACAGGTGAGCCGAGCCCTGTGGTCACCACCTCTCCAGAAAGTGGCTCAACTCATTCAGTCGGCCGCAGGTCGCTGGAGCTTGCTCTGCTCTGCTCAGGTGATTCTAGAATGGTGGGTCTCTATGGCCCAAGCTGTGGCAGACTTTCCTAGGTGGGGTTGCTCCAAACCACTAAACCACAGAAGAGAACACAAATTTGGGCTTTATCAAGCCCTTTCGCCTAGTTTGCTCTTTCCCTATATTGCTAGGATCCTTGGTACCCGAAATCACAGCTTTTCCTTACGTCTGGGTACTCTCCAACCACCCACACCCATTGGAGTAACCGCACAAAAGAATGGGCTGGAAGGAGCCCAGTCCACTAGCCACTCGGGGAAGAGGCGGAAACTACAACTCCCATCAGGCCCCGCGGCCGGCTAGCTCCCACCTCCCCCTCTGCCTGCGGCCGGGCGGTGCTGGGCTTTCATCTGCGGACCCGGCGGGAGGGAGGCACCTCCGCTAGACCTCCCCCGACGGCGGCGCTTTTCCCGGCGACGGCTGCCGCCTCAGCAGGGCTCGGCCTCGGCGTCCGCACCAGCCGGCATCCCGCGCCCACGCGAGGATGGTCGTCCGCGTGTTCGTCGCCTCCTCCTCGGGCTTCGTGGCGGTGAGTGCGGCCGTCGGGGCGGCTGGGGCTCGGGCGCGGCGCCGGCTGCGGTGCGTGCGGCGCGATGCCCAGCGGCGGGGTCCATCCCGCTCGGCCGACGGTGGGCCGGGCGGGCAGGCCAGGGGGTCGGCGCGTCGCTAGCCCACCCCGCGAAACGGGGCGGCGGGAAAATGGAGTCCCGTGCGCCGGGGCTTGCGGGTCTGCAGACCGGGTCGTGGCTCGCTTGCCTTGGTTTGGTGCCACGCGTTCGGAGCGTTGGGTCTGCTTTGAGCTACTTTGGTTTGCGGTTAACTGGGCTGCTGAATGAACCAAGTTTGATTGCGAGTGGTTGTCTTTCCGGCCGCCAGTTCTTTCCCCTTGGTTTCATACCTGAGCAAAGGGAACGGTAAACCAGGTTTGTCTTGTTGTGCAAGGATTTTGTTTGTTACTTTTTGGGGGGCACTCTAAGTATTTTTGTATCTTTATGTTGATATGGATGTCTCTCAACGCTGTGGTATATCTCATTTTAGGAATCTAGAAATTATGATTTCCTTTTTTGGCTATTATACCTGGTGGAGATTGAATTTTGTAGGATTTTTTTTTTTTTTTACTTAAATAGAGATGTCAGACTTCAAGGAAAAATTAAGTAGTAAACTTAGCCTCCTGCGAAAGACATGGTATCTGTGTTTCACGTTTTTTGTGACTTGGTTTCCTTAGCTAAGACTGTGGTTTCAAGAGTTTCTTTTGTGCGGTCCATAATCAGATATTGATCAATAAGTACCCGAAGTTTGGCCTAGGGGTCTATCCCGGAGAAATGCCGCATTTTTCCCAGATTGAAGTGTGTGGGGCAGAGAAGAACAAAATTTTTAAGCTTTTTGTTTTAAAATAAGCACATGAAACAATCGACGGGAACCTCCAGCTTATCTTTGTGTGAAGGCAAGGTCTGGTTCTCACACTCCTCATAGTTGGCTGGTGTTTCCAATTATTTGTGGCTGCTTAGTCATACCTGCCTCGTATAGATTCCCCCTCAAGGTTGCATTTCGTGTATTTGGAAACCTGGGTGGATTTTCTCAAATGAACTTCTTACTGGGGATGCTATCAACTTTTTGGTTTCACCCTCAACTTGAGTGCTTAAATAATGTCCCTATATCGTTTTATTGATTGTGGAAGGAATCAGGAAGTGTAGACTATGCCGGGGCTAGTGGACTCCCTGCGCTTACTTGGCTGGTTCTGTGGTGGGTGGGTAACATGTCACAATTGTTTTGGAATCCTGCATCCCTGTTACACCAATGCCATTCATATGTATCTGTTGCCTGCCTGTCCTGTGCCTTTTACATTTTTAAATTTAGTGTTACGTGTTTTGCACATGGAACTAACATTACGAAACTGAAGTTTGAGTGTGGACGTTGACTTGTGGTGCCGGTCTCTGGATCAGGTGCCGGTCTCTGTCTGAGTTTCATGCATGTGAAATGAAGGATTTTGTTAGATAACTCAGAATTGCCCTGTAGCTTTAAACTGCCCTGACCAGGTTGGTTGAGAAACCTTGGGTAAGTCCTCCTAACTACTTCTTTTACTTGAACCGTGTGTTTATTAGCCTCAAGGTGAATTTATTCTTTTCATTGAGTGTTTTATTGTGATGTCTCACTTCCCCTCCCCACACCATCTGGTAGCAGAGGTTCTGATGTGGTTTCTTTTGAGCTGGAAGACATAGTCACCATGTACTTACAGCCCTAAACACCGTTTTAATAGTCTGGGCTGTTTGAAGACCCAATCTTTTCAAGTTGGAGTAATCCTCATTCATTGAGCATGCCCGATTGTAATACTTCTCCTATATCAGTGTGCAGTTTTCTAGTAATATTGAAATCGCACATGATGATGGAAAGTATATGCTTATAAGCATAAATAATGATTTTTGAGGATCATTTCTGAATTGTAGTTCTGTGGTAGAGACTTGGTGTGTGTGAAGCCCTATGTTCAAGTACTACCATCACACACACACACACACGCACATGCACACACACGCACACATGCATGCACACACACACATGCACGCACACAGAGCCCAACAACAACAGCAAACCACAACAACAGCTTAAAATAATGAAGATATTTAGATCAACTCTTGAGTTTGGGAGGCTAATGAGACTTGTAGCAGTAAGTGGTATTAAACTTCCATGAGAGAGCTGTGTTTTCCCTCCAGCACTATGGGGTTGACTATTGGCTCTATTTTTCTAATTCAGTACCCAACTGTGGCCAGCAAGTGCATGGGAGAACGTGTCATTTGATTCCCAACTCTGTTTTTAGTTGAAATATATCAAATAATACTACAAGGATAGAATGTGACTAGAATTAGACCTAACTAACGAGTAAGTCTCTGGGGTTTCCAAAAAGATGTTCTCCTGCGCTCATCAGTAGATGTAAACAATTAATTCATTAATTGCAGAACTGGGGATTGAATCCAGTCCTTCTGCACTGTCCTATATCCCCATCTCTCTCTAAGTCACTAAATTGCCTGAGCTGGTTTTCTGGCTCTTTCCGCAGCTTCCCAGAGTGCTGAAATAATAGGTGTGCGCCACTGAGCTTGGTTCATTTAAACAGTTGAAAGGAAATCTTTATGACTTGTTGATTCTGCTGAGCTCTGGAGCTTCAGTCTCTAGAATAACCATCGCGAAGGGGTGACTGCTCTTTGCTCTTCACTGGTTCCAGGTGAGGAAATAAAAGCGGTGCCACTTGATTATGGCACAGATGACAGAAAGTCAGATTTCTTGTGCAACTGAGAAGGCTGCTGTCACTCATGTAGCAGTAAAGTGACTTTTTAATTTCAGTTCTTAGAAAAATAATATGTTCATAGAAATGTCATTTGAGGATTTATCCTAAGTTAATTTATTCCTAAAAAAGGAAGGCTTGGTCACTTTGTCCAGGAAATATGTTACTATGACTTTTAACATAAAAACTTTGAGATCAGTCAATTTTTAAATTTCATTTCATCACTCAGTAATATTTTCTAAGTATCTATCCCTTATCCAGCTTTGTTCTTGGAACCAGCAGAGAGTAAAAGGTGTGGTCACTGTTCTTGAGGAATTCACAGACTTGGTGGGAAGATAAGATTGGAAAGGTGAAACCAGCTACAGAGTACAGCCCAAGGACATTTGCCTCTTTTGGGAACATTCTTTCCAAAGATAGAAGCAATATAGGCAGCAGAGGAAGATGTTGCAGGATTCCAGGATAAGGAGGAAAGATGCTAGAACTCATAAAATATGCACACAGGCACATGAGGCACATGGCAGGGAGAGGAACAGAGGTTGACTTGGAGTCTGATGTGCAGAAGGCTTGGGTAGGAGGGCAGGCAGACCTCAGGGACCCCTTGAGGACAGGGTGGACTACTGAGTCTCTGAAGGAAGCCTGTGATGCTCAGCTTCTCAGACCTGTCTTCAGCACCTGCAGCTTGTTTGCCTGGTGGGGGGGGGGGGGGAGCCTTTTGTCCCTCAGGAACTAGGTGCTGTCAGGTGGGGAGAGTCCCTACTGAAAATTTTTACCTTCCTATTCGCTCTGACAAAAATTTTTCAAAAAGCTATTAAAGTCTTTTACTCTTTATTAAAGTTTCTGGGCTCAGCTAGAGTTGGAGAGAACCCTAAAGATATTTTCTATGAAACCCAACTGATTTTATAGAAAAGGAAACCTGGGCGTAGAGATTTAAGTGGCATGCCCTGAAGTCATTTGTGCCACAGGTACAGAGCTGAGATGTAATTGAAAGCCAGACTCAATTGATTACTGAATCCATTCATTCATGGGCCCATGCATCCAGGAATTTATTAGTATGTTGATCAAGTCCTGTGTATAACAATGAAACATTGAAAACTAGGTTACTAAGCTCTGTGTGGTGGTCCTAGGTGCTGGGTTGCAGGATGGTCAGGAAAAAGACTTGGACTCTGCCTCATGGTGCAGATCAGTGCCGTCTCCTTCAACCTCAAGAGATTTGGCCTGAGAACTTTAATCCAGTACTAGTTTAGGGGATGTTACAGTGGGCAGGACCAGATGAGCCCTTGGTAATGGAACCCTCCATTACTAGGATCAAAAGTGACAAAGAAATTGGAAGCAGAGGTAGAAAATGTGGCCCTTTGTCAAGGGCCATGTCATTGTTTTCAGGAGAGGGCTGTTTTAAAGGCGGACCACATATAAGCTGTGTTGAGAGTTGTCTTGGCAGCTGTATAATGTATACCCACTGCTTTATGTGATTGTTATTTTATTATTTTAAACAACATGCAAATTACCAGTCAAGCTTTTGCGTTCTCTAGAGTATATTCTGGGAAGCTTCCTGGTGTAGGGGAACTTCAGAAAAGAGTTCCAAAGCAGTCAAAGTCATAATATGATCGTGGAAATAGATAGTGTTGTTTCCCTAACTATTCTGATGCCTTGAAGGTAATAAGAGGATGCTTGGATTCTTTGGGAACTTTTGCTCTTTGGGTCCTTCTTTTCATGTGACAAGGGAGTTGGTTGCAGTTTTACAGATGAAGGGGCTGGAGTGAACGGATCCGATTGCGGATCCGATTGCGGTTGCACTCAGTAGGGGAGGGGTTGTGAAGTTAAACCTGGTAGGCAGCTGGCTCCAAAGCTTCCAGAGCAGAACCACCATCCCGCTCTGGGGGAGTGAGAGTATGTGGGATGCTAGGCGGCCTGCATTGTGCCACACACAGGGACCGCCGTATTCTAGGTGGCAGTGGTACCAGTCTGAAAGGCACCGAAAGAGGAATGTGGAGTGAATTAGGGAGGAGGGCAGAGTGTACAAGAAGTGATCAGGAGAGGTAGAAATCAAGGACAAGGATTTTGTTGTAGTGTAAAGTTGTGCTGAGAAGGCATGTGAACTTGTCTCCTACGTCTGCCAGCATCAAAGTACCAAAACCTGTGGGGCTTACATAACAGAACTTGCTCAAGAAGATAGATGTCTGCGATTGAGGTATTAGTGAGATTGCTTCCTTCTCAGAGCTGTGAGGTAGAGTCTGTTCCATGCCTCTCTTCTTACTTCTGGTGGTGTGCTGACAGTCTTGGGCATTCCTTGGCTTGAAGACATGGCAGCGCCCTGCTGCATGCCTCCGTGTTAGATGGCATTCTCCTTATGTGCATCTCTGTTATGTTACATGGCGTTTTCCCTGCTTGCATGTCAGTCTCTGCATCCGGATTTCTCCTTCATATGAGCACACAGTCATACTGAAGTAGAGCCTACCTAAGGACTTGGTCTTAGCTTGCTCATTTTCAAAGATCATTTCTAAATAGTCACATTTATAGCTACTGAGAGTCGAGACTTGTGTTAGTCAGCATTTTCATTGCTAGAACACAGTACCTGATGCCCGCATCTTAAAGGACAAGAGGTTTAACTTGGTTCATGTTCACAGAGGATTCAGTTCATGGTAAACTGCCTCCAGGGCAGAAACATGGCTGAAGGGCATGGTGGAGCAAAGCTGCTTGTTTCATGGTCTGCAAACAGAGCAGGGAAAGGATGCTAGAGAGGGATGTGTCGGTGATCATATATAGTACCCAGTACCACCCACGCATGCCCAGGAACATGCTCTGGTAATCTGCTGTTTTTTTTTTTTTTTTTTTTTTTTTTTTGAGAGAAGGTCTTACTTTGTACTCCAGGCGGGGCCTGAACTCTTTATGTAGCCCAGGCTGGCTCTGTTATACAACAGACCTCTTATTTTAGCTTCTCAAGTGCTGGGGATTATACACATGCACCACCATGCCCGGTTTATGTGGTGCTGCGAATCAAACCCAGGGTCTTGCCCTTGCTAGGCAGGTGATTTAACCGTTCTGCTATTCCAGCTCCCCTGCCATTTCTTGAGCCAGTGAAGTTGTCATATCAGAATTAATTGTCACATAACTTGAACATCTTTTGGGGGGACACAAAGTCAGAACAACATGCTTCATGAGGCTGGAATAAAACTACTAATTGATGGAATTTTCTTCCTTAAACTGGAAAAAGTAGGCAATTTTTTTTGAATCTCAAGGTCAGCAGCAGAATATTCAATTATATGGGACGGAACTACAGTCTATATGTAAAGCCTGTTTTCCCCATTCAATAATGCCATTTAAACATGTATGTATAAATAAATATAACAAAGCACAAGGGTTCCTTTTGAAACAAGAGGCTTAGCCATTTGTATTTGGACAGCATTTATTTGAGGAAGCTTAAGTTTTGACAGACATTTATACTATGATATGTAATAGTGTGTTTTTCATATCTTAGGCAGGAATGTAAGACTACATGAACCCTGTTTGTTTTCTTTCTTTTTAAAATGTTTAAATCAAAAACAGAAAAGAACTATTACGGAAAAGTTAGAAATAGTATTTACTACTTACTGAAGGATATTGTTTTCTGTAGGATTTTTTCATGTTCATTTATAAAAAGTTCTGAAATGAATTTTATTTTTTTTCAGTTAAGTTAGAAAGTAATGACAAAAGAAGTCTAGATTTATAATGAATGTTTCACTTTAAAATAAAAATTGGCATGATATTGATCATTAAATAAAATTTAAAGTACTTCATTTTGAAACATAGATTTAAAATTTTTGATTCAGAAATTATTCACTTGCTGCATGTTAGTTTTCTGAAACATCAGCCTGTTTACCTATTATGCCCAATAGTTCCTTAGCTTTCCATACTAGAAATTTAGTGAAAATTCACTTTTTAAAATTTCTATGTTCTGGTCTAGATGTGATTTGTTCTGCAAAAGTTCATGTTTTAGAAGTGTGGGTCCCCATAGGGTGATTTTAAGAGGTGGGACTTTTAAGAGGGTCCTTTAAGATGGGCCCTTTGGGATGGGGTTAGGTCACTGGAAGGGATTCTAGTGGTTTGCTGTCTAGCCAAGCCAGTCCTGGGAGGCTGAGGCAGGAGAATTTCAAATGCACACTCAGCTTGGGCTACTTAGTGAGACCCTGTCTCAAATTCAATAATAGAAATGGTCTGGAGACGTAGCTCAGTGTGAAGACCCTTAGTTGCATCCCCAGTACCCTCGCGACATACACATACAGTCATTATTTAGTTGTGGTGGGACCTCTCTGGCTTTCCGTCTCACCAAGGAATCTCTGTCTGTCTGTCTGTCTGTCTGTCTGTCTGTCTGTCTCTCTCTCTCTCTCTCTCTCTCTTTGTCTCTCTCTCTCCTGTGACTCTAGCATGGTGCCATCGGTCATGATACGACACCGTTAAGGGAGCCCTCAGCAGAGCCCTAACTGATGGGCTGTCCATTGTTGGACTTTCAGCCTCCAGACCTGTAAGCTAAACTTCTTTGTATATTGTTTAGCCTTTGATATTTTGTTATAGCAATAAAAAATGGAGTAAAATATCTGTAGAATGACAAATTAACATCTGAGGCTAAATTTCGACTCTTGATTATGTACAATTGTTTTTATATAGGGGGAGATCTGTTTTATTGATAGCTTAAGAACATGGGATTGAGTTTAGTGTTTCTGTTTAGTACTTGTTTAGACAGTGACCAGCATGCGTCATGGCCGAGCTATTTGGTAGAGAGTGGACTGGAGTGGCTGAGAAGGTGGAGGAGTCCGAGGTAGGAAGTATGAGATTGGAAGCCTACCAGCAATTTAACTTAAGGCAGTGCATCTTCCCTCTTTCCTTCTCTTAATAGGCTTATCTGATCTTATCTGCCAGCATTGTCTAGTTACTCAGGAACTGGACTGCAGTAATTTGCAGGGTTAGTGTTGCTATTTTCTTTGTAAATTTGTTTTCTCCCATAAATGTCCAAAAGAAATCAACCTAGAACAAGCATTTAAGAGAGTATGTCCTTTTTGGACTTACTGACAGCTTGGTGGTAGGACGTAAAGCTGGAGTTGGGGCCCAGTGTGCAGGCCAGTGGGCCCTGCCTACTTCCCCTGAAAGGCTCTGTTGCAGTTTGGTTCCTCTCTTTTACCTGTTGCTCTTTGTTCCCGTTGACAGCTTATTCCTGAAGGGGTTTGACTCTTTTTGGCTGGCTCAGTGTTTGGCAGAACCCAGCAATGGTTTCCTGGAACTGACCCTGCCCAGTGGAGGAGCAGGGTGAGGTGTACATGGGTGTGTCTTCTTTGTTGTAGACCTTGAGGGCCCCTGCCAGCTTGACTTCAGATCTTCCTGAGCACAAGTGGAATGTTGGCTGTGGCCAAAGGCAGAGGGTTCTAACTACTTCAGGATGTGAGTTCCATTTCCCACTGGGTGATGGCCCAAATCTAGAAATATATGTGTATGTGTGTGTGTGTATTTGTCATGTTGCATCTAGTGGCTTTGTAAGTGGAGGGTTGAGTTTGCAAGAGAGATTTACTTGCTTGACAGGTCAGTTCAGAGGTATTTGGTAAATGCAGTATATAACTAAGCAGCTGCGTACCAATACAATATTAAAGCAAAACAAAAACCTCAAAGCACCATCAGCCTGCACAGCTTTTGATTTACTTTGTTTTCCTGCCCAGGGTTTTACAGGTAGTGGGAGTGTAGTCTTTGTTATTTCTGACATTCTCATGTGGATTGAAATGTTCTGGCTCTCTAATTATTATTTTCTTTGTGGGAGTGCCTTTGAATGGGAATTGGACACCTCTATAAGCCTGAACCCCTCAATTGACAAGAGTTTAGGGTTGTAACTTACCTTTAGATGGACTTACTAGCCAAAAACAGGTGTTTGAGTTGGCTGTGTTCATTCTGGAGGAGGTTTATATTAATAATCAACTCATATCCTTATATGTGTTCCATCTAGGGATGTTTATCATTGTAAGAAATTTAAAGCAGGGGTTGAGTTGAAATCCTGGCTCTGCCACTGAAGAAGACATGACCTTAGTTAGATAAGTTCTTCATTTTTAAAGGTGGCATGGGATTGGTACCTTATGCAGGAGTCCTGTGAGACTTAAGTGAAGGAATAGTACTACATGGGCACTTAGCAGAGGACCAGGTACACGGTGAGTGTGCAATGCGTGTTACCTGTTATTCCTGAGATACTGTCACTGTCTTCAGTAGCAGTCTTGCAATAATAAAAATCATGGCCTTGAACCATGTAAGATCTTTAATCATTCAAAAAATTATGTGTAGCACAGAGTACTGACTAATCTGAGAATGCATTCTGGTTTTTTGAAGGTTTTTAGTAAATTTAACTGGAGATCTACAGGGACAAGTGGTGGCCATGGAGGTTTGTGCCCTTATTATTTCCGTCTTGGACCTTGGATTTCTAAGAGAAAGAACTGATGTCCTCCAGCTGATCGTTTCATTTTTGACTCTGCAAAACAAGTGTATTTTGGGCAGAGCAGTTTTGTAGCAACTGTGGGAGTCCAGAGCAGAGAGGGAGTAGAAAGCAGGAGACCAGGGTCCAGGCCGCTTATTGGAAGGACTGGCAGAATGACAACCTTGGAGTATCAAGGGAGAGATGTAGTAAACACACAGAGGGCAGGAGGGAAGTAATGGCCCCAGGAGGGATCACAGAGCTGCTGTGCATGAACTTCAGCTGTCTAGTTTAATTATCCCAAGGTTTTTGTGATTTATTTGTTGTTTTTAAGATCAGATTCCTTACACATAATATACCCCCAGAGCCTCATAAACTTGGGAGATAAAAGAAATTTGTGTGATACAAATGAGACAGTTTATGCTAAGAATGTGAATTTTAAGGGTAGAGAGGTCAGATTTGAACTGTGGCTTGGGCATTCTAATGAGCACGAAGACCTAGCCAGTCCCTTCCCTTCTCTGGATCTCATAATTCCCGTTTGTAGAGTTGTTGAATCTTGATGAAATGGCATTCATTATTAGTACTGTGAGTGTCATTTAAATTTAATGCAGCAATATTCTTTTGATCTTTTGTGATATTTTAAAAAGTTTAAGTGAGCTATTATGATTTAATTAAGGAAAAATTACTCTGATAATTACATAATAAGTCCTGAGTTAGATGAAACATAGCCTTAGGGACACCTCAGACTGCTAGGTTTCTTTAAGGTCAGTGTAACCCGAAAGTCATTTGGGTTGCAGAGTGTGAAAATCTCTTCTTTTGAATTAACATAGTGTTCTAAAGTTTTTGAGCAAATATAATTTAAATACAGGAATATATCTGTGACATACCCAGACGTAATCTGAACTTCTCATTCTTTACTGAGGCATCCAAAGATCTGTGGATGCTCCATCGTGGCCACCTGGTGTGGGCCCACTCTAATAGGATATAGGAGATGTGGTGGCTCCTTGATCTAGGCTTTTATCTTGGGGTCTCCACGGCTGTCCACGATTCCCAAGTTTTCCCAACTCAGAGCCATATTTTTTTTGAGCTTCTGTTTTTTTATTACAGTACAAAGTAGTTTTTGCTGTGTGTATCTACCAAAAGTGGGAAACCACAAGATTATATTAAGAGGATTTTATATGTTTTTTTGAAGAATGGGAACCAGGGAAAATTACTCTGTGAAAGGAAGAAAAGTAATAGCTCTAATGGTTGTTAGTGTTCTTTGGCTCCATTCCTTTGTCATAACTGCCTGATCCCAATGGGCATTTAAGTATTTCACTCTGAGGCTTCTTTACTATAATGGGGGAAAAGGACTGCTATGTTTTTGGTGCTAGTTTAGTGCTAGCCTTCCAGTTACTCTCTAATCTTAGAACTGCTACTCTGAGATTAGTATATTCTAAAATAGACCTGCCTAGAAAACCTTAAAAAATGAAGTTTCTGACTATATCCTAAGCCAGGGATACTATGAGCCTACACAGATTTCAGGCTTATGATCTACTAGCCTTGCCCTTCTAGAGGAGTGTACTGCCACCTGGAAATACTGCCCTGGGAACTGAGTGATGTGGAGTCGAGTTTTGGTAATTCCATTTAGTCACCTTTCAGCAGCTTAGTTTCTTTGAGCTTTAGGTTTCTCATAACGGTTTTATTGTTGTCATTTTAAAATTCACATACTATAAAATTCACCCAACTTCCTGGCTTAGTTGTTGGCTTCTGTCTTAGTTATTTATCTGTTGCTGTGACAAAATACTGGATATCCATTATTTAAGGGAGGAAAGATTTATTTAGTGCACAGTTTCAAAAGGTCTCTCGCACATCCCACCCACTCATGGGGCAGCTAGCCACGGTGGAGGTACATGGCAGAGGCAGAGGCAGGAGAGCTGTTGGAGATGGAAGCCAAGTGAAAGTGGGGGAGAGGAGCTTTCCCAGGAAGAAGCTGTGACATTGTTTCTTCTTTCCTTCATTCAAGTAGCCAGTTGTCCTCTCCACCCCTTCCCTCACTTCCTGGCCCACAAGTCAACAACACATGGTTCCAAATATTTGAGGCTTTTGGGGGTCACTCAAGATCCAAACTATAACAGCTACACTGTTGACTTAAGGCTACACGGTTGACTTAGCATAACTCCTTGTTATTCAGAACTGTCCTGTGCATTGTAGACACAGAGCCACTTGTCATGTCTCCCAGTGAGTTATTTCATGCATTCAAGTGGGACAACCAGAAATGTCCCCTGTGGAGTTAAAATCAGTCCTAGTTGAAAACTACTGCTGTAATCCATAGTAGGGAAGAAAATATGCTCACTGTTTAAGAGGGCTCCTAGTGCCTAAAGCTGATAGGAACTGAAAAGATTACATGCCACTTCCTCTTCTGATGAGACATGGGTGAGCGCGTGGTAACATGAAAAGTAATCCTAAAATGACGTATCCTAGGTAAGTTACAGGACAGGTAATGTAAATGGAGGAGAGAGCAAAGAAAGTCACTGAGAGCTAGATGAAAAAATAACATCCTTGGAGTTGGAAAGTGGCCAATTCTAAAATTATAGAAAATTTCACTAAATAAAAGGCATCAGTGGCAGAGAACTTGACTTTTTACAAAATATTTTGTGAGCTTGTGTGCTAGAACAGGTATTACAGTCGGTGTTTTTTTTATTTTTATTGATTTGTGTTTTTGTGTTGCCCTTTAAGATTTGAACCACTTTTTTTTTTTTTTTCATTTGTATGTATTCTGTAGTTTCAAAGCAAGACAAATGAGTTCTGTATGGTTATTCCCTCACTGGTGTTTTAATAGTGAGCTCAGGTCTAAGAGATACTAACCGGGGTGAGATTGTTAATAATTTACCTTTTGAATTCCTTTTCCATTAAAAGGTAAACAACCTCTTCCATTCTGTTGACAAGATAAATCTCTGTGCTAGGTTCAGAAAGGCTGGTGAAGCCTCACTGGCTCTGCAGAGTTTGTAGCTTCGAAGCCTGTTAAGCCTGGCCACCTGGGCCTTCTGAGCTGCTTGTGGCCTGCTTATGGCTGGTTCTGCAGTGTTTTCTCTCCTTGTTCTTTCAGCTTTCTTTTTTTCTCACCCTTTGCTTTCTGTGCCTTTTCTCCTGACATTATCTTTGCCGGGTCTTTGTCACTTTTTCTCCTGTTTTCAAAGCCCAGTCTGAGGCCATTTTCCCAGGAAGCATTCCCCTCTCTCCTCTCTTTTCTCCTGGCTTTGGTGCATCCTGTGTAATTACTCCCGGTGGCCTCAGTATCTTCCATGCTTGGTTCAAGCTCCAGATTCTTCAACTTCAAGGACATTTCATTTATCTTTTTATGTCCTGAGGTTTTCTATTAGATAACTCGGCACATAGTATTTCACAGAAAAGATACAAGACAAGTATTATTTCCGTAACTTCCATATCACAAGTAAAAATTTTTGGTAACATCACAAGAGTGGAGTTTGTAGACAGAAGTCTGTTTTAGAAAGCATAAATGCTATGAGAAATCGGATTTGTTTCATAGCTTCTTAAATAAGTGGCACAAAGGAGCTGTGTAAGGAAGGTAATTTTATTGTGATTTCTGTTTAGATATCAGACTTTTGGAACCTAGTGTGGGAGGAAGCTGGAGGCCCTGGAGGGAGCTGTTCATTGTGTACCCTGCAGGGCTAGTACTGCCCTTGAGGCTTTAGTAGGCAAGTCTTCAGAGCCCCAGTGAGGGAGGCACAGGCTGGAAGGTGGTACCAGCTCTCCTAAGGCAAAACAGAAGAATCTAGGAAGCAGTTTTGGACTCTGTTTGGATGGAGTAAAGCACAAGATTTTACATATAAAATGACTCTGAGATGTCATTGCATTGCAGCACAGTACCTAAATTGAGCATCATGATTATCCCTCATGGATTAAATTCGGTTTGGCAGATTTTCATGGGGTATATTTTGCTTAACAGTGCAGGATTGCATGTGATGCATTTTTAATAGATGTCTAAACTAAAAATGGTATAAGACAAAAAATATAGCATTATATTTGTGTTTAAAGGAGAACATTTAAATTATATAGAAAGCCACACTCTCCAGTTTCAGGAGAAAATAGCTTTTGCTCCTAGCTCTGTTCCTCATGGTGCAACTACTTTCTTAATTTCCTTTATCCCTTTTTTCCATCCTCTACTATGATACCTAGAATTTTTCTCTTCATGTTAAAGGCTGTTTATTTTATGGTCCTTTTTATATTTGTGATGCTGTGTTTTCATAGCTTTGCGGCTCTCCCCCAACACCTTGCCCGGGGAGAGGTCTCTTTGGCTGGCCTTGTCATCCTGCCTTTGTTAATCCCAGTGCCATATTGAAGTTCTTTGTTGGCAGGCTCTGTTCACCTGTGCACTGTGTCAAATTGGAGGCCTTGTTTTGTCATATAAGGTCTCTTCCTAAGACAGTATTGAGCATATTGAAGGGTCTTATGAACACTGCACTGACCGCCTTCATCTTTTGAAGAGATTCTGATGCTTCCTTTGGAGTGCTCTCTCTCTCTCTCTCTCTCTCTCCTCCCATTTGCCTTTGTTAATTTTAACTTCTCTGCATTTTTTTGAGTCAAGATAAGAAGGAGAATTATAGCTGAAGATGCAAAATAAGTGTGAGGTAGAGACCAGAATTTGAAAGCTCTCCTTAATCAGAAGCTAGCTAATTAGTGTCTTCCGTGCGAAGGGCAAGTGTCTGGAGAGATTTGAGAAAGACATAAAGACTTCCTGTGGAAATTGTATGGGGTGGAAACAGATTGAGTGTCCAGCTGAAGTGAGGCAGTTGTAGTTTTCGTGAACAAGGTCATGTTGCCGTCACATGGTAGCCCTCCTGGTAGGACGGAGAAACTGCTGATGAGGCCAGCTGCATCAGAGGGCAGGTCCCTAGAATGTAGTGAAGAGCATTTAGATTTTCTCTTACGTATAACAATTTATGCCTACTGTGGAACTGGGCCTTGACTATATAGTTTTACATTATATGAAGGGTAATTATGAAAATGATTTGCTTTTCTCCAAATTATTTTTCAAATATAAGTAGAAGTGTTTGTTAAATCATCTCAGTCACTTTTCACACAGTTGAGCATGGGCTGACGTGGAAATGGGAACAGTGTACTCCGAAACCCACTGTGTTGCAAAGCAGCACCCCTGGACGCTGATAAAGGCGCAGGCTTTGGCTGAAGTCCTATAATCCGTGCCCGTGGAAAATACTATCCTCAGCAGGATTTCCTCCTTACTGCAGGGATTTTGACGATTATGGCAAATTTTGCTGGATCAGCTCTTCTGCAAAGTATCCTCTAATTAACAGGAAGCACATATATGAAAAATTGTATATAATTTCCGAAGACAGTCTTGCCAAATAGTGGCGTTGTAAATTCTTGCTTGTGCTGGGCTGACTTTTTTCTTTAGGAAGTAAACATGTAATCTTGACAGAAAATGTAGAAACAATAGCCAACCACCACTTTTTTTCAGTTCATGTTTCTGTTCATATTTTATTATACGTCACATCACTAAGTAATAAAGGTTTTTTTTTTAATGCAGACTCAAACTAGTTTGTTAATACAAACAATTGATGGAGAAGCTAGTTTTAAAACCATTCCTTTGGGTCAAACAAGTGGGAGAGTAGATGGTCAGTTGCCTGGTCCAGCTCTTCTGAAGCACCTGCTAAGACCCCCAGGTGGCCGAATGTCATACTGATGACTTTGACCTCCAGAGAAGTTTGTGGCTGTGTGGGGTAGAAAGACACAGGCGCAAGCTGCGGTTACTAAACAGTGCCAGCTGTGTCTCCTGAAGTGCCCCAGAGATGACCCAGGAGGGCCGTGGTCTGAGGCAGTTTTCAGCCTTAATACTGTTGACACTGAGGCGAGACCATCCTGTGCATTCTGCAGTGTTTGGCAGCATCTCTTGCTTCTGCCCACTAAGTTCCAGTAGCAGTTGTAACATCCAAAAATGTCATCAGCCATTGACAAATGTCTCCTAAGAGGCAGAGTCACCCCAGTTGAGAACCACAGTGTGGATTTAGGGCTGCTCACAGAGAACAAATAAAACGCAGATAGGGAAGGCAGGTGAGAAAGAGGGACACTAGCTGAGGGCAGCCGTTGAATGGAAGATCCTGAAGAGTGGGTAGAATAGGGTTTCTAGACGTGCTCTGTGAACAAAGCTTTTAGTAATTGTGGCAGTTGAGGAAGATTACTTACAAGGTTTCATAGCCATTTCACAGAATAATGTGAGATTTATCAGCTGTAATAGTAAAAATGATATGTTTCCATTTTGTGTGTCTTTTATTACCTCTTTCTAAACATTCTTTTTGTTTTATAAAATTATAATTCTATGACAGATTGGAATATTGAAACAAGAACAAGAAAGAGGACCTTTGTCACTGAGAGTTTGAGAGGCTGCGACTAAGCTTTGTGTCAGGGCCACTGTAGGCAAGGTATGATGTGTGAGGTGAGGTGTGGCCCAGGTGGCGTGTGGTGTCAGAATGGATTCTGGGAGCTCTCCCCTGAATGCCTGGTGTCCCATACTTATTTTTTGGATGAATAAATGTGTGGAGAATGTCCCCGGGGCAGAGGAGGATCGCCCCAGGAGTAAGGAAGAGCCACTGTGTGTGTGTGTGTGTGTGTGTGTGTGTGTGTGTGTGTGTGTGTGTGTGTTTTGGTTGTGGGAGTGACTTTCAGAAGGGCTTCTCAATGTCAGCTATATTGATTCTGTGGTTCTGGTCTTTCAGAGATTTGATTATCTCCATTTAGAAACATTTTCTAGTTGCTTGCCCTTGGGTTGTAATTCTGACTGATAATTGCACATCTGAAACTATAATTCATGCATTGTGGACCTTATGTGTCAAGTCATGCGTTTCCTTGCCTGTGGACTGTAAACACTGTAATATCTTTGGTACTCGAAGTAATTTTTTGTAATTATTTGGTAAATCTTATCAATATCCCTTAAAGAAATAAAGGGGAGTCCATTTTTGGCTCATTTGCATTCACTTTGAATAGAAAAGGTCCATGCCCTTGGCATTGTTTCTAAAATGGTGTTGGTGGGTTTTACATCTTTGGTCACAGTTTGCATTCTTTTCTGACCCATGGATTAGCAGTGCTGTGAAAATGGATTGCTTAGCCTGTAAGCTGCCTGTCTGTATCCATGTCTTTAGACTCTTGGAGAACATGAGTTTTCTGAGATTCTACCTGTCATGTTTTTGCTTTTTTCCTTCCTTTCAGCCCTTCCTCGCCCCTTCCTTATACCTTTTTTTCCTCCAGAACAGTCTTCCAGTACTCAATTGTCTGCTGTTCAAATCTCAGTATTCTTTAGAAAAAGAGAGTTATATACTGGAAACCAACTGGACAAATAGATCAATAGGATGGAATACTTCAGATACAAATTCAAATAAACATACTCTATTAGGTAATATTAGATCAAGTAGCATTTTAAAGGAAAACAGAAAACATCTAGGGATAATAATGGTTTAAAGGCCCATAAAGTATCATCTTCCATGTTTCATATACAATAAAAAAATTTCTAGATATAATAAAAAGGAAAATGGGGTTCATAGTTGAGAAAAGATATGGTTAATAGAAATAATAACATATCACCCAGGTGATAATAACATCACCCAGAGGATGAGATTGACAGGGACCTTATTATTATTGCTCTAATAATTTATTTGGCACCTAAAATTGTACATATTTATGGATATTTCAGTGCAAGTATATACTTTGTAATGTTCTAAATGAGCCTGTCTCCTCACTTCTTTGTGGTAAAACATTTTTTAAAAAACCCTTTTCTTTTAGCTGTTTTGAAATTATACAATACACTGTTACTGTCTATAGTAACCACTGTACAGTAGAAAACCAGAGCTTCTTTCTCCTGTCGTTTAGTATCTATCAATTAACATTTCCCCATTTTTTCTTCAGCCTTGCTGCTTCTCCCAGGCCTGTGCCATTCTACTCTTGTAGAGTGTTTTTAGATTTCACATATAAGTGAGATCGTATGATAAATGTTTTTCTGTGCCTGGCTTATCTGAGTAAGGGAGGAATAACACAACATTTAGAATGCTTGAAGTTCAGTTCTCTAGCACCACATAAACCAAGCATGGTGGTGCATGCCAATAATCCCAGCACCTGGGAGGCTGAGGCAGTTGCCATGTTCCAGGCCAGTCTGGGCTACGTAGTGAGTTCAAGATCAGCTTGAACTGCAGAGTACGACCTTGTCTCAAAACAGAACAAAAAAACAACAAAATAAAAACCACATAATGACCCAGTTCCATGAAAATGTCAAGATTTCATTCCTTTTATGGCTTAATAATAACCCATTGTGTATTTATGCCATATTTACTTCATTCATCTTGCCTGCTGTCATTATTCCATTTGGCTCACAGTTCTGTTGGGTCCGTGGAGCCAGAAGTCATCTGAATTAGAACTACAGAGTAAGTTTGTATGTCACTCTTGTTTTTCATTTCTGTCCTTCTTGCATTCTCCCTGTAAGCTTCTAGAAGACCGGCAGAAATACATCAGTATATACTTGTTTTCCTCTTGAACTTTTACAAGCAGGAAAAAGACTAGTGGGACTAGCAGTGTCATTAGCTTGCTTAGGGTGACAATGTTAAAGCTCACTTACTCTGTCTATAGAGTCATCGGTTCTGGACGTCTTACATGAATGAAATCATACAAAATGACTGTTATGATTAGCTTCTTTTCTCTTAGCATATTTTCAGAGTTCATCATTGTTGTAGCATGTGTCAATATTTCATTCATTATTATGGACAAATAATATTCCATTGTTTAAAATATGACATACAAATTCATCCCAGTTTTACTGCATCAGAAATGGGATGTTTGCCATTCAGTAATCCATGTTTTAATAAGCCCATCAGTGCCCCAGATCTCCCTAAGGGTCAACAGCCACTGTGCAGAGTGAGTAGGAAGGAGGGGGCTGACACGGGACAGGTAGGGATTCTCATCACTGCTGACCTGTGGCGTGCAGGAGAGTGGGATGATATTAAGCAGAGCTGTGAAACTATGAAGATAGTGCTTTCAAACAATTTATTTTAGATTTTCTGCTAAAAGTAGTATGGGGGGGTGGGGGGACTAGCTAAAGAAGATACAGGAAACTTCAGAGGTTAAAGAGAGTGGTTTGCCATGGGCTACCAGCAGTGAAGATGAGGAAACATGAATGAATTTTAGAAATATTTTGAAAGCAAAATATTCGACTTACTGATTTTATCATCAGAGTGAAAGTTGAAAGTGTGGACATTGTGGCTCGGATCTGGAGAGCATCCCTCAAAACTCTCATATACCTATGGATACTGTGTACTATTGGGAGGTGGAACCTAGATGGAAGGGGCGGATGCTGGGGCTTGACCTCAAGGGGTGTGTGCTGGTTCTGCTCTTTCTTTGAAACCGGTCTTGTTCTGCCGTACTAAAAAGAGAAGGGGCAGATTGGGAAAATATATTCACCACCAATACCTCAGACAGGAGGCTCATTACCAGGATTTACAGGGAACTGAAGAAAAGGAAGCCCCTCAAAATCGAAAGTTCAATTGAAAAATGGGCAAAAGAAACGAATAGGCAGTTCTCAGATGAAGAAGTTCAAATGGCCAATAAAAACATGAAAAGATGGTCAACATCCTTAGCCATTAGAGAAATGCAAACCAAAATATCACTAATATACCATCTAACTTCAGAGAGACTGGTATATATCAAGAACACAAACAGCAATCAGTGCTGGCGAGGCTTTGGGGAGAAAGGAACCCTCCCACACTGCTGGTGGGAATGTAAACTGGTACAACCACTATGTAAAGCAGTGTGGAAATTTCTAAAGACACTGGAAATAAATATCCCCTTTGACCCAGCAATACCTCTTCTGGGAATTTCCCCAAAAGAGTTAAAAAAAAACATATAACAGAGATACATGTATACCCATGTTGACCATGTTCATATCAGCACAACTAATAACAATAGCTAAAATGTGAAATATACCCAGACCAATGGATGCATAAATGTGTTATTTATACACAATGGAATGCTACTTATCTATAAAGATAGATGGGTTGGAGGGTTTTGTAGGTAAATGGAGGCAACTTGAGATCATTATGCTCAGTGAAGTGAGTTAAAAGTAGAAGGTTAAATATCCAATGGCTTCTCTGATGTGAGAAACCCAGGACACAATTATTTCATAGAACTTATTGTGGGGAATAAAGGGAACTGGAGAGATCGGGGAGGGAATAAGAGGGTGAGAAAGGGAGAAGAGAAGGATTTGTAATTTTGCCACGATATGTATATGCACAGAATACTCAAGATGAATGTAAACTTTATGTATTGCACTTATACATGTCAATAAAATGGGGGAAAATGCTCACTGAACTTTTCAATTTAAAAGATTTTTGGGAGATTAGGAAAATCTTTGTTAGGGCTCAATAGAATATTTGTAGATAATGGCATTGTCTTCAGAAAAAAATTAATAATTTAAAATGTTTTTAAAATTTCATTTTGTAAAATGTTTACCACACGATCTTAGTTACTTTTTTGTAGGTGTGTCTTTATACTCAACATCCACAAATCAGAGGAGGAAAAGTTTATTTTAGCTCACAATTTCAGAAGGTCACAGTCCACTCGGGGCAGCCGGCAACAGTGGAAGTACATGGCAGAGGCAGAGATGGAGGCAGCTCCTCACGACATTGCTAACAGGAAGCCAAGCGAAGAGAAGTCAAGTCTAGTTTCTTAAGGCAGGTAGGAGGCAGCTTATGGAAGGCCAGCCTATGGAAGGCCAGGCCTTTCCCAGTGATCTGCCCCTGGCCCAGCCTCAGTGTCCCACTCCTTCCAGGAGTGTGGAAGGTGTGGTAAACCTCCACCACATGCCTGAAATCTAATCTACACATTTGCAGATTCATCCTTCCAGGATTCATCCTTCCAGACTAGACCCCAATCTTCCAACAGCACATGGTTCCATAAACAATCCATAACATCCAAATACTAAGACTTGTGTGAACATTCCAGATCCAAACTACAGTATTCCATCCTGGCCCCCAAAAGACTTCCGTCCATCTCCCTATGCAAAATGCATTTAGTCCTTCCCTAAGAGTTGCCATCTTATAGGTCCAGTGCTGCTAAAAAAAAAAAGTCTTCCAAAGACACCTGTGAGGTGCAAGGCAAACTCTCAGCTGTGAGTGCCTGTGAAAATCAAAGAAAGGTTAAATACCTCCAGCATACAGTAGCACATTTCCATTCCTAAAGGGAAGAAAGAATAGGAAGACAGAAACCATTTGGACCAAAACAAGGTCCAAACCGAGGATGGTTAAATCCTGTAGCTCCATATCCAGCCTCTGGGGTATCACCACATGGGTAAAGTATGGTGGGGTATGACCTCCAAAGGGCATGGATGCCCCACCTGTACAGCATGTCTGGTGGCTGCAGTCTCCATCTTTCTCCTTTGGGCTGAATCCACTCACAGCCTGTAGCTTTTCTCAGCTGATGATCCATGCTACTGGCTTCTCCAAAATTGTCAGGTCTCTATTGCACCTTAGACATCTCCCACAACTTCACACCCTGCTCTCCCAGCAGCACACTGCCTGGCCTCCAAGGCCTTCCTCGAAATTTGGGTGGAAGTCTCCAAGAACCCACAACGCCTACACTCTGCAAGCCTGTAAAGCTAGGGCCTCAGGGACATTGCCAAGGTCTGCCACTGGTTTGAGTAGTAGTATGGCACTCTTTTGCTTTGGTCTGGGGAGCTGAACTCTAGCAAACATTTCCCTCTTTGGCCCTGCAAGGAGTCCTGGGGTATTCTTCACAAAACAAGATCTTCTGTGTTTGCACCCTCTAATTGGTAAACGTTGGGATCTTGCTGATTCCTGAGACACCCTCAAGGCCTCTTTCTTACAGTCCTGATGCCAAGCATCTCTTGAACAACCACAAGCTTTTTCACTCCAGTCTGCAAGCTTTTTACATCTGTTTTTTCTGCCATTGCATCCTTTCTTTCACCGTAGAGTTGGCTAAAGGCAGCAAACAATACATGAGTAGCAGCTTGAACATCAGGCTGCCTTGAGATTTCGTCCACCAGATTAAGTAGTGCACCGCCCTTAATCCCAGTTTCAGGCAGTGTCTGGAGAAGGGCAAAACTCCAACAAAGTTTCTGCCAGAGTGTAGCATACATGGTTTTTAGACCACTTGGCAATACAGTTCTCCTTCCCATCTGAAACTTCTTGAGCATGGTTTTTCTGATCCATACTTCTGTCAGCATTCTGGTCTTTTGAGCTCCAACCAGAATCTCCCATCAAGCTCAGTTCAGAGCACTCCATGGCTTCTCCAGCTGGCATACTCAACTCTTTCCGCAAACCATTTCCAGAGACTTCCAAACCACATGGTCAGATAAAATCACAGCAACAACAACATCACTTCTCTGGTACCAATTTCTGTCTTAGTTACTTTTTCGTACCTGTGTCTTTCTGCCTGACATCTACAAATCAGGGGAAGAAAAATTTATTTTAGCTCATAGTTTCAGAAGGTCACAGTCTACTCGGGGCAGCCGGCAACAGTGGAAGTACATGGCAGAGGCAAGGTGGAAGTAGTTCCTCATAACATTGCTAACAGGAAACGAAGACAAGGCATGTCAAGTCTGTAGTCCCTTGAGGAGGGCAGGAAGCAGCTTATATATTTTTCCAGGCTCATCCCAGTGATCTGCCCCTTGTCCAGCCTCAGTATTTCACCCTTTCCAGGTTTGGACAGTGTGTTAAACCCCTACCATATTCCTGTAATCCAGTCTACACACCTGCATTCCATCCTTCCAGACCAGGCTCCAATCTCCCAACAGCATGTGGTTCCACAGACAGTCCGTAACATCAAAATACATGAGATTTGGGGCACGACATTGCAGATTCCAACCACAATACACAAACAAGATATTTGATAACATCCCATCTTTGTGTTGAAGAGGCAAATCAAGGAGAGAGAAAGTAATCAGGTGAGCTTCTCTGTGTGTTTTAATAACTTCTGGGTACCTGCTATAGTTGTAATCACTTGTCTTCATGAAGAGTCAGCAAAATTGGAACTTTTTTATGTAAAAGAAAAAATTCTTAACACACCTTTATGTTTAAAACACCTTTCAGTATCCACTGTTAGGATAATGTTTTAATACATTAGCATAAGTACTCAATTAAATTTATGCATGCAATATGACAATAAAGATCATAGAAACAAAATATCTATACAATTGAAACATCCTTCCCTAAGATGAGTATTTTTATGGCAGCTGTTTATAATTCTAAGTGTTGAATGCCTGGAAAGTCATGTGAAAAATATTCAAGGTTGATGAGATAATTATTTTCAATTAAATTTCAAATTGAAAAGATTTAACATTATACATAGAGAAAAGAACTAGTGCAAATTGCTCAAGAAAACAAGACAAAAAATGTTGATTGGTTAAAAAAAGTGAAAAGAATTTATTCAAGCACAGTTATACTTATTTGTTGAATGTAGATGGGACTGTCTTCCAAATGCCAAGGTCTGTGCTAGATCACTAGCATATAGGGAAAACTGCAGCTTTTTCATTGTTAAAGTGTATAGTTTTAATCTTCAACATATAATAATGGTTCTTTCAAAATTATCTTTATTTTACAGTACAGTTTTCTGACATTGTGATTCTCTGAAACCAAAGCTTCAGGTCTTCGGTTTCTTGCCAAATAGTCTTTTTAGTGATTATCTTTGCCTTAGTAACCTGGTATTTGCTTTCTAATAAGATAAACTGAAATAGAAACTGGAGACCTGGTGTATTACATGTAATCTCGTGTTTAATTTGGCATCATGAAATCGTTGGGAGCAGGTGCTTGTTGGGGTTTATTCTACCCCCTGCTGGCCTCTGAGTGGCTCTGTCAGGACTGTATCCATCTGAAGTTACAGAGCACTGTGACTGTCCTGAGCTTACACAGACCTGTGGTATCTCCAGATAAGCCCTGAGGCTGTTGTTTTTCCGGGACTCTTTTCCTCTTCCTCATGCCTCTTACCTGAGGTGGAAAGGTTGCCTTCCCTAACACTTGGGTTCTAAGCAGGAAGAATAGGAAAAACAGAATCAGAAGACCCACCACCTTATCTATGGTCTTCTGCATGAGCAGAGCACAGCCTCAAACTAGAGCTTTAGTTTTTTCAGCCAGCGTGGGAGAGAGTGAGTAGCTTTGAGGTAACTTGTCTAGTAACTAGTATCTAGGTGTGTGCTGTAGTATTGTCTTCCATTTGCATCCGCAGTATCTAATGATCCAAGGGAGGTGTTCAAAAATTTGCCATGAAGTCATGAATCTCTGAGGTACCTACTGCAAAGTTCCTGGGGTCTTTGGCAAGGGGAGGACCCCCAGTCCTATCTCCCTTTCTATTTCAGAGGAGTTGTTTTGGGCCTTCTACCTCCTGTAGTCCAGCCTAGCCTCTCCTTTGCAAATTTCAAGTGATAATCTGTCTTTTCTCTTTCCTCTGTTTCTCTTTTGACTTTTTTCCTTTTGAGATACATAAAAGGCCCAACAGTCTTACTTGAAATCAGAAAAAAGGAAGGAATCTGTGTTTGATGTGCGCAAGCGGGTGAAAGAAGACCTGTTGCAGCAGATGCCCCTAGCCTTTCAGAGTCCTTGGAAGTCACTTTATACTTTTGTAGATGGGCACATCTAAGTCAAAGAAAGAAAAGCCAATAGAGTTGATTGAATTGAGTGAGTGTTTGTTACTGCCTAGCTCTTAGTTAATTCTCTGTTGAACCAGTAGACATAGCTACTGGGTTCTTTTCATTAATTTGGAAACTGAGGTAGGGCAGGACGCTAGTAATTTCCCCAAGGCTTTCTAACTAACGGGACAGTCTGACTAAATTACATAGTTTTTTAAATTCAGTTTCTTCATTCCTGTTGTTCTGTGCCTCATTCGTCTATAATTAAGCTTGCTTTTCCACAGTTGTTCATGCTGAATCTTAATTTTTTTAAAAGCTCATCTTTCTCAAGTTTATTCTTCCTCATTTACTAGTCATAAAGGTTCCATGACGTCAGCTGTGCACAGTGCACACTTGGAATTCAAACATGATCAGACTTGTCTGGAAGCCTATGGGAGGGATCTGGCAAGGGCTACTTAATTATATAAGTTAACTAGCAGCCTCCTGGGAAAGAACTAATCATGCAAGAAGAGGGTAGAAACATGTACATTTTCTTAGAGGTCATTGCCGCAGAGCTTGGGGATAGGGCAGTCTGAGTCAAGTGAAATGTAATTTATTTAACCTGTCTTCTGATTCACTCCCTGGGGACTTCTAGGACCAGGAAGTTGCCAGTTAAAGCTACAAGCCTCTTTGCTAAGATTTCCATGGGTCACTGAGTGTCCACACCACGTCAGCAAACTCTGCGCACAGCCCAGACAGCTTTCTGCCCAAGCATCTATGGGGATGGGTCATTAGGGCTTGGCTGCAGGCGTTGGGATCGTTAGCAAACCCAGGAGGCTAGACTGGAAAGGGAAAAAGGTTTATCTGTGCAGTGGCTGGGACAGCTGCTTCGAAGTGCCCATCTGAGGAGCTTGCTTCAGAGCTCCTGGACATCAGGGGTGAAGTGGTTAAGGGTAGTGAGTCCTGTGAGAGCAATTGGAACCAGAATCAGGGAAATACCAGCTATTTGCCTGATTCTTAATTGCCATCATCAGTTTGCAAGTATATCAACAATTTAGTAACATCATTTGAGCAAAACAAAACACTATGTTCTTGTAGTTTTTAAATTTAACTGACAGTATAATTTAAACATACAATCACTTAGAATTATTCAGTCATTACCAAAGTTAAGAAGCCTTTTTTTTTTTTTTTTTCACTTTCGGAGTCTAGAGAGTCTTCTAAATTGTTTCTACTATTTACAGTTTCTACTATTTACATGTTTTTTTTTAAATCATGTAGTTTTAGGATTGAGAAGTACTGGTGTTTGATCCACATTTCTGTTGGACTAATTTTAGTTTCCTCTATCCCTGAATTAAATTACCAAGTTAGTTGAGTAGCATCTCTTAAACTTGAGCTCATAACTCATCTGATGTTCAGTGCTGGAGTGAAAGTTCTTTAATCCTCCACTTAGTTAATATTTGTTGAGGACTTTCTGAGTGTGTCAGTCCCTGTGTTTACATATCTGCCATTGTGAAAAGGAAGGTGAGGAATAAGTACAAGGAGATAGTCAAGTACAGGTTTGATAAATTTAGGTAATAAAGTGTCAGGAAAGAGGTGAGAGAGACGAGAGGGACGCATGAGGAGAGCATGACACCACTGTGTGTTGGTCGCTGCCTTTCTACTTGTGAAAATTTTGTGTATACTTTATCACATGTGTACCAAGTGTCTGCTGTGTCTGGGCGTGTTAGTGGTACAGCAGTGGACAAAGCAGGCAAAATCTCCTGCCCCTGGGGAGGTTAGATTCTAACAGGAAGGGATTGACAAATATATTAAACCCACAATATTTTATGCTAAGTGCTGTAGTGAAAAATAAAATATTGAAGGGAAGAAGAGAGCCCTGAAATGGCTTATAAAAAGGTAGAATTGGGGGAGGAGCAGAAAGGACTCATGAGAAATGAATGGTTTTTGATGGCGGTGGTATGTTTTGTCCGTTTTATTTTTATATTTTGAGACAGGGTCTCACCAAGTCTCTAACTTAATACTGGCTGAGCTTGAACTTGGAATTCTCCTGTCTCAGCTTCCCAGAGTGGTGGGTTTATAAGTGTGTCCTTTTACTTTAAAAGACAACCAGTAATTATTTTAGGTTTTGGGGACCAAATATTCTCTCTTGCAGCTACTAGCTACTCAACTCTGCCATCACAAAGCACAAGTAGCCATAAACAAAATGGAATTAGCTGTGTAGGACTGTATTTCTATAGAGCTTTATTTATGGCACTGAAACTCATATGTCATACAATTTTTACATGTCATGAAATATTCTTCTGATTCTCTCCCGCACCATCTGAAAATATAAAAGTCATTTTTGGCTGTGGTCTGTACAGAAATAGTCAGGGAGCTGAATTTGGCCTATAGGCCATATTTCACCTGTGCCCAACCTAACCCAAGAGGTGTCTTCCCTTTAGTTACTTCATGTGATGTGTAACACTGCACATTTGAATGGTAACATGAAATGCAACACATCCTTTCATTTTAGGTCCAGCACTTTTGTTGCTTCATGAAGAAAATAATAAAAATGTATAATTACTCATTGACAAATATTCACTCATTTATTTTATGTTTCCTGAAAGCTTTTATTCTGGGCTCTAATGTACAGTCATAGCTTTCATTTTAAAAGTATCATCAAGATACAGTATTTTTAAATACATTGTAAGTAGTAATTGAGAATTTTATTAAGAATTTTATCTGGGGTTCACAAGTCAAGATGGCAGCCAAGTGGGAGCCCTGGAACAGCTATCCCTAAAGAAATAAAAAAATACAAGTGGAATCTGTCACAAAGTCAAAGGAGTAGAAGTAAAAATGAAGCCAGGCGATCATGGGCTGGAGAAACTCCCTGTGGCGCCCTCTTACCCACCCACACGACAGTGTGAGCCCGGAAGGCAACTCAAGGACAAGCAGTAGTGGGCTGCTCCTCTCCAGCCCGGACAGGAGAGGGGTCAGCTGTCAGAGGTCCACAGTTTGCATAAAGCCTCAGGGATGAACAGACTACAAATTTTCCAACCCTCAAAACCCAATTCCTATCAAAATATCAACATTTTTTCCACAGAACTTAAAAAAATAATCCTTAAATTGATATGAAACCTAAGGAGACCTAGAATAGCCAAAGCAATCTGAGTAACAAGACTAAGGCAGGAGGCATTACAATTCCAGACATCAAATTATACTATAAAGCTGTAGTTGTAAAAAGTATATGCTACTAACACAAAAGCAGGCAGACAGATCAGTGTAACAGAATTGAGGATGCAGAGACAAACTCAAATATCTTCAGTTATCTAAACTTCAATAAGGGAGCCAAAAACGTACACTGGAAAAAGGATAGCCTCGTCAACTATATATTGTGCTGGAAAAACTGAACATCAACATGCAAAAGAATGAATATAGACACACATCCATCACCGTGCACCAAAAATTAAATCAAAGTGGATCAAAGACCTATTAAAAGTGAAACGCCGAACCTTCTGGTAAATTAGGCAGATATCTAAAAGACATGGGGGTAGGCAAGGACTTTCTAAAGAAGACATCAAAAGCAAAAGAAATAGCCCCCAGAATCAATAAATGGGATTATGTCAAATTAAAAAGTTTGTGCATGACAATTATCAACAGTGTAAAAAGAGAATTGACAGAATGAGGAAAAAATATTCACCACCAGTACCTCAGATAGGCCCATAACCAGAATATGCAGTGAACTGAATAAAAGTAAGCCCATTAAAATAAAAATTCAACTGAAAAATGGACAAAAGAAATGAACAGGCAGTTCTCAGATGAAGAAGTTCAAATGGCCAATAAATACATGAAAAGATGATCAGCATTCTTAGCCTTAAGAGAAATGCAAATCAAAGCATCACTAAGATACCATCTAACTCCAGAGAGATTTGCATAAGAACACAAACAGTCAGTGCTGGGGAGGCTGTGGGGAAAAAGGAATCTTCCTACACTGCTGCTGGGAATGTAAACTGGTACAACCACTGTGGAAAGCAGTATGGAAGTTTCTCAAGAAACTGGAAATAAGTATTATCCTGGATCCAGTGATACCTCTTCTGGGAATTTCCCCAAAGCAACATATAACAGATACATGTATACCCATAGCAGCACAACTAATGATAGCTAAAATGTGGAAACCACCAAAATACCCATCAATGGACAAATGCATCCATAAATTGTGGTATTTATACACAGTGGAATACTACGCATCTATAAAGATAGATATGTTGGAGGCTTTTGTAAGTAAATGGATGTAAGTTGAGACCATCATGCTTAGTGAAGTGAGTCAGAAGCAGAAGATGAAATACTGAATTGTTTCCCTGATATGAGAAACCCAGATCACAATTATTTCATAGAACTTATTTAGAGGAATAATGCATACTCAAGGGGAGAGGGAGAGATTTGGGAAGGTCTAAAAGGGATAGGGGGAGGATTTGTAATCTGACCATGATACGTATATGCACAGAATTCTGAAGATCAATGTCAACTGTATGAATTGCACTTATTCATATCCATAAAATGGGGGAAAATAATTTTATCTGGTAATTGCACTTAGATACAAGGTATTGTAAGCTGGATAAAGAGTGGCTTGCTTTATTAGGAATTTGTGTAATGCAGAAAAATGTACAATCAGCAGTGCAAGAAAACACAAGGGGGGCAGCTGCAGATGTCATGGAAGATCTAGACTCCTGTCCTCTGCTTGACCATCCTTAGCATACAGTGTTTATTTTCATATTTGTGAATTTATTTCTGTACCTTCAGGCATCAAGTCTACAATTCTGAAAGGAAGGAGAAGGCAAAGGGGTTTTTTTTTTTTTTTTAAATTCATAAAATGGAGCCTTTCCAGGACCATCTGCCTTACCACCCTCTTTGGCTGCAGCTGTATTAGGAAATCACCTCTAGCTACAGAGGTATTTGGGTAAATAAGTTTTTGTAGCTGAACACATTGTTCTTCCAAACAAAGCAGACTTCTGTTTGAATTGAAATTTGGTTATGGAGTAAACAAGTTATCTGCATAGGTTTATGTGTAATTGAATGAAAAGCTCACATGAGTTGCAGGTACGCTTCCTCCGTGACGCAGGTGAGGCACTGACTGTTGTCTCACAATTTCTACATTTGCTCAGCAGATTTTTAAAAAAGTGATTGTAAAGTCCATTTCTTTTTCTTTATAAAAAGTTGAAATGTCAGGAGACCAAATCTTTTTGTGTGAAGGAAATGATTGGGTGTTGTTATATTTGGGCTTAGGCTATGTCGAACACGTGAAGTGCCCTTGGTATCTTCCTGCTGCCACCTCAAAGCCTTTCTTTTACCTGGGGCCTGCCCAGCAGTCCCTTGCTTCCTGAACTGCCCTGTCCCTGCATCTGCCCTGTCCCTGCTCTACAAGCCTGGCTCCATTATTCCAGGCCATAGCCGCCTCTGCAGATGTTAAAAACAGACTGGCTGATGTGACTCATCTTCCTTCCTGATGCTTGTATCACAAACGTCCCCTGGAAAATCTTTTCTGGGTTACCTTTTTCCCACATTGTGCATCTGTGCTATTTGCTGTAGTGTTAGGTAATTTTCTGTGTTCTTAGCTGTATTCTTACCCCCTCCCCTTATTTTCGATTGTCTAACCTTTTTTGTAAGTGTAGAGTCAGGGAGAACAGTGATTAATGATGCCTGGTGTTGTGCCTCATGTCACACTGAGGAATCTAGGTTTATACAAAACGCAGCTCATGTCCTGGCTGCTCTCTCTGTGAAACTAGGATGCTGGGTGTCTGCCTCTCCGTCTCTCTTTCTTGAAATATCTTTCTTCTATTTACCATGGATATGTTTTTTGTTTGTTTCCTGTACTGGAGGGTGAGCCCAAGGCCTTCACACTGAGCTATATCCTCCGCCTATTTTTTTAACTTTTGATTTTGAGACAGGGTCTCACCAAGTTGCTAAGTTGCTAGGCTGGGCTTGAAAACCTGCCTGCCTCTGCCGCTCGTAATGCCGAGATTATAGGCCTGTGACACTGGACCCAGCCTTTTTAATCTTCTGCATAATAACATTTTAATGTACAAAAATTTTTAATGTGAAACTTTGGCTCTTACTTTGTCCCCTCTCCTCTCGCAGTTCTTCCCCTACCCCTGCCCCAGCCCTTGTTATTAAATTTTTACGTAGCCTTCAAGAGCTTTTTTAAAGAAACATGTAAAAATACACATTCACCTCACCCCAAAATGAGAAACTAGGAGGGCAACATGGTGTGTGATGGAGCTCTCAGGTAGATACTGAAATTCATGCTCTTAAAAAATGTTTCATGTCTGAACATGGGACTTAAGATAAATTGGTGAACAAGCGGGCAGCCTACAGTCACTTTACCAGGAGTGGTAGTTGTGCGGTAGGGGATTGCAGCAGTAGCTTTGTGAATGGTGTGTCTGCATGTCGAGGTCAGAGAAGTGGGAAGGTAAGAAAGGTGTTGTTATCTTTGAAGTGTTCCAGAAAAGAGAATTAGAAGAGTTTTTTAAGTAGACAACTTGGGGCTCAACATGGCTGTCATATACGTTAATGTATCCATACATTATTTGGAAAACCAGAGTTTGGTTTTACATTTGGTCACTATCGTGAGCATTTGAAATGTGTTGGGAATATAGAGCTCTCTTTCTAGAGAGAGAGTATAGACCTCTGCCTCTAAGTTGTGACAGTGCCTGCCTGGTTAGTAGATTATAGATAATTGTTTTATGGGTTTCAGACTTTCACAAATGCAAATAACTTGCTTTCATAATCAAAGAAGCTGGATCATGAAGGACATTGTAGTATGCTAAGAAGCAGTTTATGTTATGGTAATCATTACAGAAGCCACTGCCGAAGGATTTTGAGCAGGAAGATGACATGATTGTTTCCATGAGAACATGCACTAGCCATAGGGGAATAATAAAGTTGACCTCGTAGGCTTTGAAGGGAAAATTAAGTAGGATGGATGATGATGATGTTTTGCAAGCTCGATTTTCAGAAACGTATGACCATATTTTTGTGTTCATATAGCAATGAGGACAAAATATTAATTTTTTTCTGAAATGAGAATGGCTTAATTCAAGAAATCAAGGTAATGCTATTGCCAGTTTAAGTTTATAAGGGTATGGTAATCCTTTTATAATTTCACTGGATTTAAGTTGTCCTGTATTGCCAGCATTTTATTTATGTTCGTATTACAGACCATCTTGTGAAGTTCTCTGCCCACAGCATGTAAACAAACTGAAAAGTGTGCAGATCCATGCCAGGGAGGTTTGTGGCAGAGGATCTTGAGAAGAGCATAGAGGCCCCAAAGATGTGCGATACTGGTTTTCAAGCAGTTTGTTTTCAGTGATGAGAAATCTTTCTGACTGTGATTCTTGTTGCTGGCCATTACAAAATTTCTTTTACCTTATTGGTTTGTACTTTATGCAGATTCTGCAGAATTACTTAGAGGCAAGCTTGCATTCTTAGGTTTTACAGGCTGTGTTTAAGACATTTAATATTGTTCCCCATCAAAAGTAGCTAATACCTACTCTAATTAATGTTAAAGTAGTTAAAATTGGAAGACCTGCAGGTGCATTTGCAGCTCCTAAGAGCACACCTGACCCCTAGTGACTGAGGAAGAAAAAGGGGGAGCTAAGAAGTGGAGGTCACAGTGAGGTGGTGCCCATGATTCACTCTCTGTAGCAATGAGAGCATTTCTCTTGCAGTCGATGAACAAGATGCTTTAGTGATAGTGGTTATAGGTGTGGAATATCTGAACGAGGCTTCTGATGGAAGTAAAGTGTTGCTGCCCTCGTGAATCCATGAAATACCAATGTTTCAGATGGGATGTATGTGGTTTTGTGCAGGGGAATATTTGTGACTGCAAATGTCAGCTTCGTGCAGGTGGTGAAAGGGTGGGATGGGCAGTGCTGTGGCCCACTGGGGACCGAGTCTCCCTCTGTGTGGTCTGTTGTCGCCGGTCAGGCTGAGTTGAGCCTCACTGTTTTATGAGGTGGAGGTAGAGAAAACCTAGTTAGGGCTTGCTCAGTCCTCTGCTGGACAGCCACTCAGTGAATGGGCAGTGCCAGGCACCTCTGAAAACCACCTCTTTTTTTCTTTGTTACCTCTGACAATGATAAATCTGATCTAGGTTAATTTGGAAATGTTTAATTACTGTTTCAGATGAGTATTTCTTCTTATTTCTTTGTCTTTTTTTCTCTTTAGATAAAGAAGAAGCAGCAGGATGTGGTTAGATTTCTGGAAGCCAACAAGATAGAGTTTGAGGAGGTGGATATCACCATGTCAGAAGAACAGAGGCAGTGGATGTACAAAAACATCCCCTCAGAAAAGAAGCCTGCTCAGGGCAACCCTCTACCACCTCAGATATTTAATGGTGACCGATACTGTGGAGTAAGTGGCTAGATTTTCTCAAAGTGTTCGCCCTTGGTACTCTGCATACATGATCACTGAGCATGAAGACTGGTCTCATCACATAGCACCTGTTCAGGGCCCATATGTGTGACAGCGGGTGGAGCTGAGAGGGCTCTGCATCCAAAGACGTAGGGTGTGCATGGAAGGGGTTACATATGTGGGAATGTGAGTATAGGTGATTTCCTGGCTCTGTCTGCTTTGGCAGAGTGGATAGGTTGGGAAGCTGTGTGTTTATTGTGTTGTAAATTTTGAAGCATATCTTTTAATTACTGCATTTTGGGAGGCAAAAGTGAAAGAGATTCTAGAATCTTTATCTTTCTCCTCTAAATAACTGGCAACTGATTATATCCAGAATTTCAATTTTATGATTATGAACCAGCGAGATCACTGAGAATATCTAAAATCTAGTAGATACTTTCCTGCTCTGTACTGTACAAGAAGAGTCAGATTTGTCTGACTGTCTACATACCTACTTACTCCTTGGGCTAAGAAACAAATTTTGAGAAATTTCCTTCCAGTGAGTAGGTTAGAATTTGCTATTTTTTTGAAGCTGGAAGTATATACATCAGCATTTGTTTTGGGATTACAGTTCTTTTCAAAATGGCCTGCTGAAGAAAAAGGAGCTACAGAGCTGAGATGCTGGGATGCATTTCATAACCAGGTTGTCATTAGTGTGAGGAAGGGGATTAAAGAAAAAAAGAAGTTGTTCCTTAAGCCATGAGTAGGTTGCACAGCCTGTAGCATTCATTGAGAGGAGAGTCCTAGACATGGTGCTAGACCTGATTGGTGCTACCTTCTGTTGGCCAGAGCACAGTTGGAAACTTGCTCTGTAAGCTTCTATTTTATGATGATATCTATCTTACCACATGGGATATTTGTCACTTTTTTTTGAGACAGGGTCTCATTCTGTAGTCCAGGCTGGTCCAGAACTCAGCCAGGCTGGCCTAGAACACACAGCAATCCTCCTGCCTTAGCCTCTCCAGTACTGAGATTACAGGTGTGTACCAAGTACAGGTGTGTACACCCAAGTATTATGTGGTGCTGGAGGATCAAACCAGGGGCCTCGTGCTTCTTAAGCAAGTGCTAGAAGTGTTGCTTGTTTGTATTTGTTGTGCTAGAGATTAAACCTAAGGGCCTTTGCACCGAACTACATTCCCAGCCCTTTTAAATTTTTATTATTATTATTATTATTATTATTATTATTATTATTATTATTATTATTTTGAGATAGGATTGCCCAGGCTGGGCTCAGACTTGCGATGCTTCTGTGTCAGCCTCCCCACTGGGCTGGGATTACAGGTGTGCACCACCACACCTGGCTCCTAAATCCAGGTATGGTATGTTAGGTACTATATGTTAGGTATCATATGTTAGGTATGTTAGTGTGTAAAAATAAAAGTTACTATTTTTGTGAGTTTTTAAAATATGGTTTCAGTTTATTTGGGGAAAGCATATAGTAACAAAGTTGTATATTGTTCACGGTTCCCCAGTGATCATTCATGAGTGGTCTCTTCTGGTTGGTTAATCTGTAGAAACCTATCACATTGAAAGTGATGGGACCGAAAGAATCTGCAGGTTCCTCTATACCCTGAGGAGAGAGAAGTGCATTACTCCATGTTAAATTAGATGAGCGAGGCATGTGAGACTTAGAGTAAGCACATGCTGAAGTACTTGGTAGTCACTGTGATCAGTTGCCCTTTCTCCTGCTCTCTTCTGTGCAAGAGTACTCTAACACAATCTTTCTCCCCCACTCCCTCCCTCCCTCCCTCCCTCTCCCTTCCTCCCTCCCTCTTTCTCCTCCCTCCCATTTAGTATTTGAATATCCTGTCTGTTGGGAGGAGTTCCCTGCTGGGTGGAAGCTCCCTGGCTGGGTCATCATTTCTTCCTACCCCCTAATTTTAACTTTGAGGGGATGATGGAGTGGCACAGGCTCATTTTGAGGCTGTGGCAACTGTGTCCAGAAGAGATAGGGCCCTGCCTCCAGAGGGATGGGGCCCGACATAGTTTTGTCTGATGTTATGCAGCTGATCTTGGGGTGTGGCCTAAAAACTTTATTACCCAGACAGCAAAATTCTTTCTGTTTTCTACATTAATTCTATAGCTTTAATGTAAATTCTGCCAGCAACCTGCTGTACCTCTATAAATTCCTTTCCTCTTGAGTTATCTGTGTCCTTTTCAGTTACTTGCAATCAGCCTGCACTGGGCCAACCTTCTTATATGTCTGTCAATGTGATTACTTTACATTCCACATGTAAGTAGAATTGGACAGGATTTGTCTTTTTGTAATGGGCTTTCTTCACATATCGTAATATTCCCGAAGGTTGTGCATGTTGTAGCATGGGACAAGATGCCCTGCCTGTGGAATGCTTCGCAGTATTCACTGTGTGTGTGATCCCATACTTTGTTTACCCCTTTCTCCATCAGTAGCTGTTGGGTTGCTTCTACCTCGTGGCAACTGTGAGCGTGAGGGTGCAAATCTCTCTTTGAGATATGGCTTTGAATTTCCTTTCACATATACCTAGAAGTAGGGTTGTTAGGTCATATTGTAGTTCTTTTTATTTTTTCCATTTTTTGGGGAAACATCCAAGCAATTTTCTATAGCGGTTAGCACCATATTTCAGTCCCACCAACTGTACAAAAAGCCCAGCTTCTACACATCCTTACTGTCTTAGTAGGCCTTTGTTGCTGTGACAGAATATCCAACCTGCACAGATTAAGGGAGGAAAAGGTGATTTTAGCTCACAGGTTCAGAAGGTCACAGTCCATTCGTGGATGGCCACCAACAGTGGAAGCAGATAGCAGAGGCAGAGGTTGGAGGCAGCTCCTCAAGGCATTGCAAATAGGAAGCCAAGTCTGAAAGAAAGGGGAGATCTAGCCAGTGATGTGCCCCTTGCAAGGCAAGCGTCAGCTTTTTGCCTTGTCCGGGTTAAGCCTAGGCATCTGCCCCTTCCTGTCTGACCCTGCCTCCCATCAGCACAGAGCTTCATAGGTGTCCCACTGGCATCCAAACGCAGTAGGTTTTAGGGGACACTCCAGATCCCAATCACAGTACTTACCAATTCTTTTATTTTCTGCTTTGTTTTATTTTGTGCTTATAGTAGTCATCATACTGAGTGTGAAGAGATATACCTCATAGTTTTGGTTTGCAAACCTGATGATCAATGATGTTGTGATGTTGAGCACGTTTATAATGTTTGTTAGCCATTTGTGTATTATCTTTGGAGAAATATCAACTCTTTTTTTCCCCTTTGATGGACAAAAATTTTTGTTTGATTAAGTTCTTTTTGTCTCTCTTTTTTTTTTTTTTTTTTTTTTTTGAGGCAGGTCTCAGCCTGGTCCTGACCTGACTTTGGAGCCCAGGCTATCCTTGGCCTCATGGCAAACCTCCTGCCTCAGTCTCCCAAGTACTAGTGCTACAGGCATGTGCCGCCATACCCAGCTTATATGAAATTTAACCCAGGGCCTTGTGCTTGCTAGGCAAGTGCTTTAGCCACTGTGCCATTTCTCTAGTCCCTTTCCTGCATTTTCTTCTAGGAGTTTTATTAACGTTTTGGGTTGTTGATTACATTTTTAATATGGTTTGAGTTATTTTTGTACATAGTGTAATGTTAGGGTCAGGGTATATGCTTTGTATGTGAGTATCTAGTTTTCCTAGTATTACTGCGTAAGAGTCTGTTTCTCCTTCAGTTTTTCTTGGCATGCTTCTTTATGATTTCACCATATACTCAAAGGTTTACTTTGGATCTTTCTAATTGATGTCACTTGTTTCTGTGTTTTTCTTTTTCGTTTGTATCACAATTTTGATTATTGTAGCTTTGAATATATTTTAGTATCAAAGTTTGAGTCTTTCAACTTTGTTCTGTTTCAAAATGTTTTGGCTAGTCAGAGTCCTTTGACATTCCGTAAGAATTTTAGGAGTTGTCTATTTCTATAAAAGATGCTGTTGGGATTTTAGTAGGATTGCATTGAAATCAATGATTGCTATGAGTAGTACTGACATGTTAATAGTATTAAGTGTTTTCCCATGTGTGTTAGCACATGCCAGAAGTCCCAACTACTTGGGACATAGACAGGAAGCCAGCCAGGCAACATGGTGAGATGGCCATTTCAAAAACAAATATAATCTCTGATCAATATTAAGTGTTCTGGTCCACCAAACATTTGATATCCATTTACTGTGCTTCTTAATTTATTTCAGTGAGTTTTATAGTTTTTAGTGTATAGGTCTTCATGGCTAGTTATATTCATAGGTGTTTTATTTTTGGTACTATTTTAAATAAAATTGCTTTAGTGTTCTTTTCCAGGTTATTATTACTGCATAGAAACATAACTGGGTTAGCGCGCGTGCGTGCGTGTGTGTGTGCGTGTGTGTGTGTGTGTGTGTGTGTGTGTGTGTGTGTGT